>VXBL01001358.1:158839-250640 GCA_013400195.1 Aramus guarauna
AGCTTCTAGCAGCTTCTCACAGAAGCCACCCCTGTAGTTCCCCCCTGCTACCAAAACCTTGCCATGCAAACCCAACACATCCAGTAATAAATTTAATCAAAGAAGTCTCGCTCCATCAACAATCAAGATATAGGGTCTACAATGAAAAAAAAACAAACAACATTTTAGAAGAGTTAGAGAAATAATTCTGAGTTAATCAGAAAAGATAGCAGTAGTGGTCCAAAGGCTGCCAACAGTATAGGAAAATGGAGCCTTCAGGTGATGATGCATTGTCTGGCGGGCAGCAGTGAGAACCTGGAAAGTATCATGCAAGAAATTCTTGCATTTTTTTCTAAGGACAAGACTCTCTGATATTGTTGTTGTTGTTACTGTTGTTGTGAAGAATTGTGAAAATGCAGAAAACTAGAAGGCTGCAGCAGAAGCAACAAAGGCATACCATAGTATTATCTGTAGTCATTCAAATAGATCACCCAGCTGTGACAGCCAATTAAATAGTATTTTCCAGGATTAACCCACAGCTAAAATGATACATCATGGTAGGGAAAAGCTTCATGTATTGCCAACAACATGTTAGCTCCTCTTATGACTGAGAAAACAATGAAAGACTTGGTTGAAAAGCATATATTTTTCTCTGTGGCTACAGATGCCTCAAACCATGGCACTTTCAAGGTGTTTGCAATCGTTAATCATTCCTACACAGTTGATGGGCAAATAATTCACTGCTGCCTTGATTATTTTCAAGGCACTAATGAAACCGCATTAGGAATATTTGAAAATGTAAAACAAAATGCTAAAATCAAGTAGCTGGATGATGTAGTTATTTGCAGCTAATATTGTTGTTAATTCTGGGTTATGTCCTCCTGTCCACAAATCAACAGAAAATAAGAAAGAAAAGTAATGTCTAGTTTGTTGCTCTGTACATAACCACAAAACAGAAAAATACCATCTAATTAAATAATAATTTGATTTAGAAAAAAAAATCAGTCACTTTTCCTCAATTCATTTTCAGATTTAAAGGAGAGTTTATAAAATTTGAATGGGAAGAAATGTTCTCCATGAGACAATTACTTGCATACTGTACGGGTAAAAGGACCATAATCTGTTTTCTTGGTTTTAGAAGTTACTTTGGAAGTTCAGTAACCATTGTCAAGCACCAATCCTATTTTCAAAGATAACCTTGTTGGAGGTGATAGAAGGGTTTTCAGTAGAAGAACGTTACTTATTATTTTCAGATTGTACTGAATGGTCCTTAAAAGGTCATGCAAGTAGAACAAACTGGCTTTTTACATGAAAAAATGTGTAAGATTACGCATTCATTTAAGAGTAAATTGCAAAAAAAGAATTGATGACAAATGTTTTGGTCATAAGCTAGTCATCGTGGGGGAAAGAAAAAAAAAAAGACAAGACAGACATTTCACTCAGAGGTACTCATTAGCTGCCAGGAACGAGGCTTTATATTTTCATATGATCAAACAAAAGAGAAGTAAACTGATCTGATTTTACTGAAAACTATTAGTCTTTCCAGAAACAGTAAAAATATTGATAATTTAAAATTTCTTAAAAGGCCTGATGTTATCCAGTCAGAGATTCAGCTAAGTACTTGTCAGGAGTCTTCAACTGGGAAACATTCTCATATTTTAGTTTCATATTCTTTCTCTTTCAATTTCTTAAAATTGTTTGCTTTATTAAAAATATAAAAATCCTTATGTAATCAGATTTGAACAGATTTTGGAATCCTCAAACAGATTCCATTTTGATTAAGTTTTTAAGTGTGAGGAATTCAGATTATACATGTAACATGCTTTATGAATTTACTTTTAAAGCCAAACATGATGAAATCTGTTAAAATTGCTAATATTCTTCTATCAATCTCTTTAAGTTTATAACTGAATTTTACATCAGAGAAATTTTATATTGTTTCAGAAATACATGATATAGAAAAGGAAATACAATTTCCCTAGAATTTCCCTTCATGTTAACATGTAGACCTATTTTACCCGTATAGTTGCCCCATACTTCTTTTCAAGGAGAATGTCTTTTTTGGAAGTGTTGCTGCTCTGGAGTGTAACTTCAGTTAGTGCACCCGGGCACAGTGTGAATATGTGGTATAAGTAGGAAAATCTTGAGCCTGTTCTGGTAGCATGGCAAATTAGGTGCCTGCAAGACAGGAAAACTTCGTGACAGAACACTTTACTGTACATGACATTGGCATCATTTTATGGAGAACATAGTTTCACCTTTCTGCCACTGGGGAGAAGCGTTACTGAGTATTTTAATGTTTTTTTATTTCTTCCTATGCTCATTATAGTAATCAATGGTTGCTACCAAAAATTAAACAGGAAAAGAAAGAATCAGAATAATATTAGCAACATTGGTGGTGTAGTGGTAGAACAGAACATGAAGAATAGCATTAGAGTTGTAGGATGCTGATTCATCTGAGGCAATATTTTGCTGAAACCTGATGTCCTGCCTGAGTTCTCTAAGTGCAACCATTACATTTCATAAAGGCCTTTGAACACAGGCATTCATCTAAATGGCAGGTAGCAAATGAAAACATTCCTTTCTTATATTATATTATATTATATTAGCCTGCATATGAGACCAACATAGAAACTTTTCTTCTGGCAGTTTCTTGTTGGATGCTGTGTGTTGGAGATCACTGTACCAGCTTTGTGCAAAGCAGTGTATGGAAGCTTTTGACTTCACTGGGAACTGAGTATCTGTTGTCAGTGAAGATAAAGGTAATTTTCTTGAAGTGTGCACAGTCTTACCTCCATTAGAAGTGAAGAACTGAGTGCCAGTTTCGAAAGTGACCTCTGTGCCTTTCTAGTAGACTGAATATATGAATATCATACTCCATTATCTGCTTGGTTGAAGACTGAAGCAATTAAAAAGATTAATGTAAAGGATGTACTCATCTAACATTCACTTCTAAAAAGGAGGAATGGATAGAATAAAAAAAAATGTAATTGCAATTGAGATATTAAATGGAAATGTGCATTTATTTTCACTGGGAAAAATTTGTTTTGTAGTTTGTACATTCTGACTGACCATTGTAAATAATTTAAAGAAAAAAATAGGGGTAAAGTTTTGAAAAAGCCAATGCAACTAATTTCAAACAAGTTTAACTGACTTTTAAAAATGTTGCTTTGTTTTTTATGACCTAACTTTACAAAGATAAAAATGCATTTTTTAAAGAACTATATAACTGAGAAGATCTATAAATCATTAAGTTTGAGTTGAAATGTTTTTATTAAAGTGAATGGAGTTACAGTGACCCATTGCAGAGATATTTTGATTAATGATCACTGCTAGCATATCCTAGTTGCAGTGATAAGTAAAGGAGATGCAAAGTGGGAGTTGGATAGTGGTGTTAGCATGGCCCTGCTTCTAGGCTAATGTAAGCTGTTTCTCAACCAGAGTAGTTTGCCTGGATGGAAATGATGACCATACATCTGTGCTGCTTCTGGTGCCCACTTTGCTCAGATCGAGCTGCAGTACCTTCTCAGGACACTGTATTACGGAGCTTAAGGGCTTTCTTTCCTTTGGTGGGGTAGAAATCCTAAATATTCCAAATCCTAAAGTCCTAAATATCATTAAATATGTACAATCGACTAGAAGGGAATTATGGCTGCTCCTAAATTTAGTCAAAATAAAGCATTCACATAAAATAACCTCAAATATGAATATCATGCAAAAATTTGTCCTGTAAAAGGATAGCACTGTCATTAGCCAGCTGTATACAAATGGTCTTTGAGTCTATAAATACTGATTCTCACATGTGAGCTAAAAAAACCAACTCTACTCACTCAGCATTTGGAGAAACCTATAGACATGTCTGGCATATTCTTCTCTATTGAAGCTGAACGTGCCAAATGTTTGTCACTGGACTATCAAGGACTAAAATGATACAGAGTTGAGTGTAAAGAAGCAAGATCAATACTTTACTATCTTAAACCTGGTGAATTAAGGGTGCTGTTTTTGAATATTTAGAGCTAGATAGCAATAAGTGTACGCTGTGTGCATTACATTGCATCCTTTAAGTGTGTGGAAATGTGCAATTTTGTGCTTATCAAGATGAAATAAAAGTCTCTTCAGATTCATATCTGCCAGCTTCCTTGAGAAAATAAACTAATAATACAATAAAAAGCAGTAGTGAGATAGACTATGAAGAAAAATGGTCCTTAATGCCTTTAGTGGCTACGCTTTACTTCCTAAGGTGATCTATTACCTGGTATTTAGATATGTGCTAGGACCACTTATGCACCTATTGATCATTTGCCACCTAGAGATAAGAGGCCCAGAGTGTGTTTTGGACTAGGATTACAGTGTCTGTGAATTCGGTTTCCTGGTGTTATAACATCAGCTTTGGAAGGATGACCTGCCAAAATTGTAGTAGCACAGGAGAACCAGATGGCTTTTAGCAAAAACACTGTCTTCAGTTCAGAATACAAGCTCTTCTAACTATCTATAAATAAAAAAAAAACCCCAATACTGTTTGTATAATACCATTTCTTTTTATACCTTCCCTTTAAAAACTTGGAATAGACAAACAAAAATGCAATAAAAGCAAGTTCAGAGTGGTCAAAGGCAAAGACATACCAGATTTTACACACAATGTTAATTCTCCTTTGTTCAGATATACCAAGAGTCAATCTACCAAGGGACCTAAGGAGACGTTTTCCTCTGGATTATCCCCAGCCCCTGTGTTAGCCTGTGCTATAGAGTGTACACTTTGTGTCACATCAGCAAACGCCATCCGTGTCATGGATGTGGCCAGCCCTGCAATACTGAAAGGGTCTTTCATGACACAGTCAGATGGCTGTTTCCACAGGCTTCACAGGTAGAGCAGTCTGGAAAGGAAGAGGAACATAAACAAATGCAAACATGACCTTTCCCAGCCTCCAGTAACTGGAATTCACAATTCAAATACTGGGTTTTGCACCTTTTCTTCCATGGGGTATTAAATGTGTAAATCAGCATTTTGTATGTTCACCTTATATAATTTTGTCTGTTTGTCCATGTGTATTTTAATTTCTGCAGTTATACCTGCTATGACTGCTTACCTACAGAAACAAAGCTGTAAACATGGAGTGAAGAAAGGATGTGATTAATGTAAATTATGATATTAGCCTATTCAGGTCAGTAAGCTAGTGACAGCTCAGCTCTCAGCATCTAGAGTACATAAGGTGTCTGTAAAGAAACACAAACATGCTTTTTCAATTCTACTGTAGTGCAACCTGAAAACAAGTAGCTCAACAATTGGTAACAAAGAGAACAATTAATTTATTGACTTACACACACCCGCCCTCAAAAGGCATTGCCATAATCAAGGGAATTCACGATTCTCCACCTTACATGTGTTGCTCCCGTTCATCTTTCACACCCCTTTTATCAGTCTGCCCAATGACAAAGAAGTGTCAGCAAACTGTATCTCGTAGCCGTGACTGTTCAGAGACAATGGAAAAGGATGTTCTAGTGCAGAAATTCTTATGGCACAGTGTCCTGGTTTTTGGCTGGGATAGAGTTAATTTTCACAAGAAGCTGGGAGGGGACACAGCCAGGACAGCTGACCCAAACTCGCCAAAGGAGTATTACATAATATAATAAAATTAAACAGGAAATAGTTCATGCAGTAGCCCTTGGGCCAGTCCAGGCAGGATCAGGTGTTAAAAAATGCACTCTACACTGCAGCCAGGGAGAACGGCCCTACCGGGAGTCTCTGGCAGAAAGCACCAGGGGACACTCGAGGCTGACCCCTGGGGTTTTGAAGTCAGGGATAAAGAGGATCCGAGGTCCGCTACACTCCAACTGAAAAAGAGATATTGGCAGCATGTGAAGGGGTTCGAGCTGCTTCGGAGGTGGCTGGTATGGAAGCACAGCTCCTCCTGGCACCACAACTGCTGGTGCAGGGCTGGATGATCGAAGGGAGGGCCCTATTTCTGCCTGACTAGAGAAGCTGATTGTAAAAGTATATCATGTAGACGCCCACGTAACCACGTGTGTAGATGTCCACGTACCCAAGAGTCGGGCCACCGAGGAACATCAAAACAACCAGCAGGTGGATCAGGCTGCTCAGATTGAAGTGGCTCAGGCAGATTTGGACTGGCAGCGTAAGGGTGAATTGTTTATAGCTTGTTGGGCTCATGACACCTCAGGCCATCAAGGAAGATATGCGACGTATAGATGAGCTTGCCATCGAGGGGTACCCTTGACCGTAGACACTATTGCACAGGTTATCCATGAATGTGAAATATGCACTGCGATCAAGCAAACCAAGCATTTGAAGCCTGTCTGGTCTGGAGGATGATGGCTGAAATATAAATATGGGGAGTCCTGACAGATCAACTACATCACAGTCCCACAAACCCGCCAAGGCAAGCACTATGTGTTTACAATGGTGGAAGCAACCACTGGATGACTGAAAACATATCCCATGCCCCATGCCACTGCCCGGAACCCTACCCTGGGTCTTGAAGACAAGTGACATGGCACCACAGAAAGGCTTGAGTCAGACAATGGGACTCATTTCTGGAACAACCTCATAGACATCTGGGCCAAAGAGCCACCTGGGCATTGAGTGGGTGTATCACATCCACTGTCATCCACCAGTCTCTGGGAAAATTGAATGATACAATGGACTGCTAAAGACTACCCTCAGAGCAACGGGTGGTGGGACCTTCAAACATTGGGATACACATTTAGCAAAGGCCACCTGATTACTCTCAGCTATCTACCAACTGAGCTGGCCTTGCTCAATCAGAACTTCCATGTAGTGTAGAAGGAGATAAAGTTCCTGTAGCATGCATGAAGAATATATTGGGTAAGAAGAATATATTGGGTAAGACAGTCTAAGTTATCCCTGCTTCAGGCAAAGGCAAACCCATCTGTGGGATTGCTTTTGCTCAAGGCCCTGGGCGCACTTGGCAGGTGATGTGGAAGAATGGGGAATTCTGATGTGTATCTCAAGGGCATTTGATTTTGGGTGAGAATAGCCAATAAACTAAATTGTATGATGTTAATTGCTGAATAACCCTGCCATTGTATGTCATCACTACTACAATTGCTATATGTCATATCAATAGTATTACAGTAAGAATTACCCAAATTAATGAAGGATGAACTTTGATGAAACCGAGCAAAGTGTAGCGATGACGGAACTAGAACTGGTTTCAGCAGCCGGTGCCCAGCAATTTCCTCGAAATCTTTATCTTCAACTCACAGACCATGGGCATTGGCTGTGGCAGGTACACCAGGCACGAGGTCTGGATGTGGCATGCAACAATACAACACCACATGCCATTTCTCCTGCCCTGAAAGACTTTTATTGCAGATGGAGCCCAAAGTCATTAACAGAATTCAATGGACATTTTAGAGGGATGGCCCATAGACTAAGGGAATGATATCTCTGTGTGTGTGTGTGTGTGTGTGTGTATCTATCTATCTATCTATCTATCTATCTATCTATCTATCTATCTCACAAACAGGAAGAGTGGTGGTGATTAATTGGAAAGTGTTGGATCTGGGCATGATGTAGATGATATAGAATAAGGGGTGTATAATGTCCTGGTTTTCTGCTGCGATAGAGTTAATTTCCACAAGAAGCTGGGAGGGGACACAGCCAGGACAGCTGACCAAACTAGCCAAAGGAGTATTTCCATACCATATGACATCATGCTGAGCATATAAAGAGGGGAGCTGGCTGGGGAGGAGGGTTCGCTGCTTGGGGGCGCGCTGGGCATCGGGTTCTGAGCGATGAGCAAATTGCATTGTGTATCACCCACTTTGTATATTCTCTTATAAGTATTGTTGTTGTTATTTTCCTCTTCCTTTGCTGTCCTATTAAAATGTCCTTATCCCAACCCACGAGTTTTACTTTTTTCTTATGATTCTCCTCCCCATCCCACTGTGGGGGGAGGAGTGAGTGAGCAGCCGTGTGGTACTTAGTTGCTGGCTGGGGCTAAACCACAACACACAGGACCGACACAACTGAGATGTTTGGCCTGCTTTCTAAAGTAGCTAGAGGAGAACAAAAAAAGGACAAAAAACCAAAAAGGACAAAAAATATTTCCTCAGGTAGTAAAAAAGAAACATTCTTCATTGGTCTGAACATACCCTGCTGCTCTGCACCTGGACAGACCTTATCAAAGAGCAAACAGTAGTGGGAACTGTGGAACTGATTTCAATTTGCATATCATGCTTTCATTGCAGGAATATCAAATTGATATATTTTTTGCCCAGACGTGGACAGATAGCCGTCTTCGCTTCAACAGCACCATGAAGATACTGACTTTGAACAGCAACATGGTTGGCTTGATCTGGATCCCGGACACGATATTTCGTAACTCGAAGACGGCAGAAGCTCACTGGATCACCACCCCCAACCAGCTTCTCCGCATATGGAATGACGGCAAGATCTTGTACACCCTCAGGTGAGTGCTTGATGGAGTGCAGGGCTGGAAGCCCCCCCTCTGTCGTAGTAGTAGTAGTAGTAATGATTTTAATGTAGTAGTATGAATCTAATTTTCAGTGGTACCTTTGTTCTCCTCTGCTGTTTTCTTCCTGATACCTACCTGACCATGCTTGACAAATACTGAAATATTAAGGCATAGCTACTGCAGAGTTTAAAAAACAAAGTCTTGTCTTTCTAAAAAAGAAACCTTGAGAATTGGAAATAGTTCTATCTAAATTGTGGAAGTTGGGCATTTTAGTGCTTGTAATAAAATAAGGAACACATAGTCCCGTAAAACCTGTCAGAAACCTTTCTGATCAGAGTTAGATTCAGGGCTGGATAAAGTATTTCATGCTAATGCCAATACTTGATTCTTCAAATAAGTCACGCTGAAAGATAGTCTGTCACATCTCATCACAAGGGTGAATTGCTGGAGGAAAAGCTTTTAGAGCTTTTCTAATCTTTGAGATACCATCAACTGTATGTGTTAGAAATACTGTATATATTTGCATTAAAAAAAGCCTGTGGAAATCAAAATATGTGTTTACTTATGGAAGAGATTAATTGCTCAGAAGGGAGTTTTGCCATAAGCTATATTCCACATGGCAAACTTTTTCAGAAACATCCCTTCCATACTACATTTTCTTCAGTGATTGCATGCAGCATATTCTGATCATACTTGTAATTGCAGTTGGGCTCCAATAGCAAGTCTTCGGCAAACAATAAGAAAGGAATTAAACAGCTGGAAATCCTACTGACATTTTTAGCACCTGTCACTTCTTCGGTTTGCTCCATTGTGACAGAGCTCTTGCTTATTTCAATAGCCTTTAGCTAAAGACTGCTGTGCTTAGGATGTTGACTCCAGTACACTCTTGGTTGGGGTGTTGGGGATCTTTTCTTGGTTTCTTTCTATTAAGTCCTGTTTCAGTATTTCAGAGCAAGTTAAGTATTTACCTAATAGTAGTTAGACTTACATACCTATCACTAAAGAAACTATTTGTTGAATCCACTGCAAAATTATAGAGCTAAAAAAGGTGTAATACTTGACTCAGTGGATTGTTTGAATGAGCATTTTTAGTTTGTGAAAGATGTTTTTAGTCATTTTGGTCCACTCAGATCAGCCTTCTTTTTATGCAGGAGAAGCTCTTAGAATGATCATTGTTCATTGATAACACTATGTAATTTAAAAACAATTTATCTGACTTAAGTGAGCACACAGATTTGGTATGGCGTGGAAGCAGTAACTATTGTATGTTGTGTTACTGTCAGGTGTTGATGAGTGTTCTTGTATTCAGGAGAAAGTGTGTGAGCTTCAGTCATGCTCCATGCCTTTCCATCCTCTTCCCTGCCCACTTTTGGGTGTCAATGCACTCCTGCTGTAACACTGCAAATCCTCTTCAGGTGTCAGTGCAAAAATGTTGTTAAGTTCCTCACAGGTGACCTTCTCCAGACAGAGGTTTCCTCTGTGCCAAACTAAATTTGAGACACAAACCTTTCACAATCCAGTTTGTTAGCTTTTGAATTAAAAAAAAAAAGCCAACCAAAAAATCTCATGCCCCACAACTCATGTCCCCATGCATAAATTCAGGCATGCAATTCAGGTCTGTTTCCTGAAAGGGAATGGATAAGAAACTAGCATTTAATGCAGTCTACCTGGGTAAACAGATTTACTTTGTAAGCTATCAGACTGAAGATAATCCATGTTTAATAGTCATTTTAAAATCAGCTCCATTCCTTGTATCCTTTGTGTTAGGGATATTGTGTAAAACAAGCTTTCAAGTGGGGCTGAAGACATTTCTGCTCATCTGTTTGTACATCTGTACAGCTGAGAATGGCATACAGAGATTTATTAAGTTTTTGATTGATAGCCCAAAATGATTGAAAGGATTTTAACTTCACATTATAAGTAAATTCAGAGAATGTCCCTTACAAGATTCTTTATGAGGTTTTAATTTTGTGGAATTACATACCACCACATCAGCCATCTTTCCTGTTATTTTTGTAAAGAATAGTTTTTTCTATACCATGTCCTTCCATGATGAGTTGTCTCGAGAAAAACATACGCACAGATTTCTTGAGATCAGGAAACTCTTAATGATATGTCTGAAATTATTTGTGGGTTTAGATAATTGGCTGAAATAGCCAATGAAAAATCTGTCCTTTCCTTTCAGGCCTTACTTACAGATGTCAAAGCACTCTTGCATGATACCCAAGGTTATCCAGCCTCCTTGTCTGACTGTTCATTGTGCTGATGTGTAGTAACAGACACTTGGTTTCTCCGTAGGCTTACCATCAATGCTGAGTGCCAGCTGCAGCTGCACAATTTCCCAATGGATGAACACTCATGTCCTCTGATATTCTCTAGCTGTAAGTACTGCTTTGATGCCTTATTGTTGTATATGACTAGTATGCAGAGTTTAATTCTGATTTCTGTCAGGTTGTTCAACCATTCCACAACAGGTACAGAAAGTTTAGGTTTGCTTAAATATTCAGGGGATTTTTGTTTTCCTCATTAGCACTCCTGGTTGATGGACTTATGCCATGAAGTTTTCTGTAGATTTATTCTGGATTTTTTTTTTTTTTGCCAGAACCAGCCTTTTTAGTTGATACTATAGTCACACTTTCATCAGGAGCAGATATTCATGCCAATCTGTGCTATGTTAATCTACAAAATCATGTGACATGCAAATAAGAATAGAAATTGCAGTTTTCTTGTGGAGGTGCACAGCTTGAGGATAAGCCCACCAATCTCTGAACATCTGAGTTTATAGCAAGTAGCATGGTAATGCCTCTCTGTTCCATAATAAAAGTAAATGCTGTACTTGTCCAGTAGTTCTAATGTTGTATGGTATGTAGTGTTGTTGGTATATTTAAAACCTATTTAATAGGAAAAATAATACATTGGTGAAATGGATGGAAGACAAATCCAGGTGAGTTAATCTTGAGGTCCAAAATTTGTGTGAGGAAGTTATCTTTATGTTGATTAATTTGAAAAAGTTTAAGAGCCATCTGCTCATGGGTAGACCTGCACAGATTTGTAATTCGAAGTCACACAATGCAAATGTTTTACAAGCATTTTTAAAAAAGTCTCCTCTAAAGATTTTTCTTTTGATAAACTCCAAATCTTAGGGTTTGTGTTCTCCAAAAGTGAATGAGAAGTGTATTGCTTTGTCTTTCTATTTAAAAAATAGCATTTTCTCCATCATCTCTTAAAAAGAGATAGAAGAATAACACTAATGTCTTCATAATAGATATGCTGTTGTGATAGTAGGGTATTGATTTCCATTTATGAGCACTATACAAACTGTGATCCTCAATCAGAAACCAATTTGAATTTCAGCTGATCCAGGGTGTATTCTTCTTTTTCCCCAGGAAAATGTTTTAAAAATATCTACTGGTGTAAACATCTCCCTTTCCCCAAAAAGATTATCACTGCATTGCCAATTTTTATGATCTATATATATATAAGTGAGCCTGGGCAAAAATACACAGTAGTATGTTTAATTCAAATGTGTGGAATATATGCATAGTCAACTGAACAGGAGGCAGATACTTTCTGAATGAGCTTTCCTGCTAATGAACACTTGCCACTGAACTATACACACCTCAGCTATCTTTAGTTACTGCACAAAGCTACTCTTACCTTGTGGCAATCTGCTGCTGATTTGTTGTGCTACTGGGAAAGGAGTGTATGATCTTAAAAATTAAATCCCGGTCCAGAGATACTAATTAAACCTACAACATAAAGTTGATAGGTCCTGCGCTAGCAATATCCAAAGAAGGTGAACTTTAATAGATGAGGAAGTCTCTTCAAACCTTGCATCCCCTGATAGCTAGACAGTTGCTGAATGCAAGTAAGTTACGCTCTGTGGTTTTTATTTAAAGAGAGATATCGGTGTGAACTTCAGAAGGCTCCACTCCATGGCAAAGTTTCAAATACATTTTGATTTGCAGATTCCTCCTAAGTTAAGATCTATTAGCTCAGAGCCCTTCTGCCCTTGAAAACAAACATGTGTTACAATCATACTCATACTACTATCTATGGGTGGAGGTGGAGATTATATAGGATCAAGCAGAAGCTGAATGTGTCACAGTTTCTATGTGTGTTCTATGGAAAAACTCACGGAGCAATATGAAAATAATGTTTTATAGTTTTGTCAACCTTTCTGGGCATGTTGATAACAAGACTTTATTTCTTTAAGTTCATACTGAATTGTGTTCTTGTCTTAGAGCACTTCTAGCACTGCTATTATCATAATAGTAGGACATCTCCTCTGTGATTTGTTTGTTTCATAACTTGGTTGTATTTTCAGTCTTGTGTACATTCATAGCCGTCTCAAGATACATGACACTCAGTGGGACTTATGAAGTAAATGACTGAGTGAATGCCTGAATGATTTATTACTGCCTGTTATCACAAGTTTCTGAGCGGACAAGCTGATTACGGATTCCAAGATGTATGTCTTTGAATAAAATAAAAATAGTTGGAGAATTCACAGCACAGCTCCACTTCCCTCTGCATCCCTCTCATTTTTCCCCTGCACACAGACAAATCTTCACAGTTTCCACTGTGAGGAAGCACAAAAAAGCACAAGTTTTGGAGAACATACCCTGCATCTCTGCACACACATGAACAAGGGTAATATTTGAAATTTCTTCATTTTTATATAAATTTCCATTGAAATTTCAGAAATGTGAAACATCTTAAATAATTTCTAGAGTATTTTTTTTCCTCTAGGCCAACTAATTCATACTCTAACCCTGTTCTTGCTGTGGGGACAGCTGATATTCCTTCAGTGGGAATACTGAGCTGTGCTTGGTCCAGTTGCCAGGATGAATAAGGAGAAAACAGTGGCTTATAAACAAGAGATCATCTCGGTGTGCTAACGCTGGTTATAAACCTGCCTGTCCCTTCCTGTGGAAAACCTTGTTCAAGAACTGTTCCTGGAGCTCTCTACTCTCTTTTACAGGAATTAGAAAGTATCAAAATAATTTGAAAGCTCTTTACTCTTCTGTGCGAGTTTTGTATGTGCTTCAGGTGATGTGATGAGATCAATCATCTGACATATTAGGGCACGTGTTAAGTGTGTGTCTGTTGTTGCAGTCCTTACATGGATGTGTGCTTAGTACACTGCTTATGAGACAAATTGAGCCCAAAGGCATAATGCAGGACTGCTATACAACATGACAGCTCTTTCCCAACCCGGGTACCAGACTGGTCTGATCAACACCATGTGGCAAGCAGGATTCTTTTAATACAGAGATGCTACAACATTGGCATTGATGCCAATGCATGGTATAGTGCGTGTTTCCCCGTGAATGGGAAGAAGGAATCAGTGCTGTGACTTGATGCCGGTGTAGCAATCTTTGATAGATTTTGCTCTATATGATCACATGTTCTTCATATGTACTACTATGTACTACTGCATGAAAATATTTCGTTAGTGTGGATCTTTCAGTTAATTTATTCTCCTGAGCCAAGGGAGGCTGCTGTGCTACTTTTGGTACTCAAGTAGCTTACTAAACTCTTGGTTATGTCCATTCAGCACCAGTTGAGCATTGTGGAAACAACTTAATTTCAGGATTCTGTCATAAAATTTAGTTTATTGAGGTAATTCAGATTCACATAAACATCAGTGAGGCAGAAGAGATATTCTATATGAATGATTATGTCAGCACAAGAATAAACAAATAAGACATGGGCAGCAAAATGCAGGCTGGAAATGAGAAGTTAAGGACAATTAAGTGCCAAGCTCCCACAGCTGGATACTGTGGGTGCTAAAATTTTGTAAGGATTCAAAAGAGTTTGGACAAATCATTGGAAGAAAAATGCCTTGGTAGCTATTAAGCATAACGAGATCACTCTGTACTAATGCCTACTATTTTTTTTTTTTTTTTAATTCTGAGAGAATGTGAGTATTTTGGATGAAATATGAGGCAAAAATAAACCCTGAAGAGTTGATTATGAAGAGCACCACCATCTATTTCTTCAGCAGCTCATGGTTCCCTACAGGCTCCAGTGGCTGCATGGCTAAGCTCCTTGAAGGAACCCTTCCATTAGTCTCCACGTGGCTGTTTTCCAGCTGGCCTACGTGGTTTTCATTTTCCTTTGTCAGGCACTGTTGAATGATCTTCTTATGGATTTTCTTAATTTGGGAGGACAAGGCACACTGCAGAATAACATGAGCATGTTTGCACCCACATCTGCGCAACGGTTAATTGTTCAAGGTACTAATTTTTCTGCCCAGCACAAACCTTCACCTCCTCTTCCCATCCTTGTATTCAAGATTAACTTAAATTCATGACACTCCTTCAGATGACAGCATATGACAGCCATACCAAAGTGAAGCTGACAAACCCATTACACCTTGTTTAGAGCATCTGGTCAACTAACTTATTAATTATGTACAAGGAATTTATGGTGGGAATCTTGTGCTAGCTACCTAGCTGAGGTCTGAGACAATCTGTAAGGCCATGCTTCAGGCTCTACCAGATGCAGTAATATTGAGCTACAGTGCAAGATGCCAGAATAAAAATAAGAAGATTGAATTGATTAATGAGTTTTCATTGCTTTTTTTTTTTCTTGCAACTGTTCTAATCAAACTGCAGAAATTGTTGTTCAATTTAAAAAAGCACCTTAGATTTAGGCGATAGAACTGATGATATTTTTGTAGCCAATTACTGATCTTTTGCTAAGTGAGAAGGTCTACAGTGTCCCAAGTTGCCCATTACTGGAGGACTGCTGCAAGGCAGGAAAAGGTGGGCATGCCAGGAATGCCATTCCTAGTGCAGACACTAAAATATACAAACAAAGGTTCATGAACAATTCAAGTGTTTCCAATTTAGTTGAAAATAGGGGAAAGCAAAATTTCCAGCTATTGATTGTCCAGTTTGCTCAGTCAGGTTGTAAATCACGTACTTTTAGCCTTCTAAAAGTTCAAGTATTTTTTTAAGTGGTGTACAAAAGCATGCAAAATATTGCAGAAAAAAAGTAAAGAAATGTGAAATGTATCTAAAAAAAATTTCACCCAAATCTAACATAGTACTTGAAAGAAACAGATCCCATCTTTCTAAATACAAACTCAGTTCAATCAAATGCTACCCCTTTGAACATGAAACCTCTTATGGATATGCAATCAGTACTTTGAGTCCCATATAAGTAATTTCCTAACAGAAGTAGCTGTCATCGTCAATTTTAATATATTTCTTTATTATTCTTCCTACCCTGGAAAAGCAAATGCTAGTTTTGTGGAATGAGCTGTGCTTTGTTTCATCTCACGTATCATCAGCAGAATCATTAATAAAGTCTGAGGGCAGAATTTTACTCCTGATTAGGAACAGGCCAGAAGGAGCACAGCTTAATGTTCATATCTCAAGAGGAGTTTCATTAAAGATGCTGGGAAGGCATTGCAATGTGCAGGAAGAGCTTTAACCCACATCTGAATTTCCCATCTGTGATCTCTGTAATGGGCTTAACCAGATCATGGGACATCAATGGAATTCTTGATTCAGGTTTTGTGACAAGCATATTTTAGCTATTGTAGCTTTTTCCTCTTCTAGGAAGGTGGAAAATAAGGTACCAGGATGCATCCATCCTTCTCTTCAGAAGGCTGTCTGTCAGAGAATAATCAATTTAAAGAGGCCTTATAGAGAGGAAAAAAAGATATGTATTTATGGAAAATTTGAACATTGAAAATTTCCTCCCAAACCGTGTATGTTGGCATATGACTTGTGTCATATATGACAATTAATGAATACAATACGTGAAGCATATCTATGAAAAATCTCTCCTCCTGTTCGTCTTTGAATCCCTCTCATACACAGACATTTCCACATCTTATTTATGTTGCACTCTTTTAGACTTTACTGGTTTTGTTATACTTTTTTTCAAATACCTTGACTGGTGTGCAAGGCAGTATTCAAAGACAATTTGACTATCCCAAAGATTTATGAGGAGTGCATGATTCTGTAGGGATCTTCTTTGCTTTTGTTAATCTAGCATTAATGTTTCTAAGCATTTTTTTTTCCTGAGGTACACACAATGACACCTGGATATAGTGAATTTGAAATATGGTATAATCTAATGTGAGTAATTTCATTTCTTCCTTCCAAGAGCCGTTCTGAGTGTAATCTGCTACTGCATTGTTCAGTTGTTAACTCTCCTTAGGTTTCCCTAAAATTCACCACAGATGTTTCTTTTTTATCTAACATAAATAATGTATTGTTTCTTAGAGAATGAAATATTTATCTAATTCCTTGACTACTCACTACTGGCTAATTCACTATTACTTTTCTCTGTGTGACTCAATACATTTCTCAATATATAAGAGACACTGCGAAAGTGTCTTTTAGGATTTTATGATGCTATTTTATAGCCAAGCCAAGACTCATAAAAATTTTACAAGCTACTTTGCATTGCAGGTTCTGCTAATATTTATCTAATTGCTCCATGTGGTGGGTTGACTCTGGCTGGAGGCCAGGTGCCCACCAAAGCCTCTCTATCACTGCCCTCCTCAGCTGGACAGGGGAGAGAAAATATAATGAAAGGCTCCTGGGTCGAGATAAGGACAGGGAGAGATCACTCACCAATTACTGTCATGGGCAAAACAGACTAGACTTAGGGAAAATTAATCTAATTTAGAGCAAATCAAATCAGAGTAGGATAATGACAAATAAAACCAAATCTTAAAACACCTTCCCCCACCCCTCCCTTCTTCCACAGCTTAACTTTACTCCAAGTTTTTTCTCCCTCCACCCCAGCGGCACAGAGGGATGGGGAATGGGGGTTACTGTCAGTTGATCACACATTGTCTCTGCCACTCCTTCCTCCTCAGGGGGAGGACTCCTCACACTCTTCCCCTGCTCCAGCATGGGGTCCCTCCCACAGGAGGCGGTTCTCTGTGAACTTCTCCAACATGAGTCCTTCCCATGGGCTGCAGTTCTTCACGAACTGCTCCAGCGTGGGTCTCTCCCATGGGGTGCAGACCTTCAGGAACAGACTCCTCCAGCGTGGGTCCCCCACGGGGTCACAAGTCCTGCCAGCAAACCTGCTCTGGTGTGGGCTCCTCTCTCCACGGCTCCACAGGTCCTGCCAGGAGCTTGCTCCAGAGCGGGCTTCCCATGGGGTCACAGCCTCCTTTGGGCATCAATCTGCTCCGGCGTGGAGTCCTCCACAGGCTGAAGATGGAATCTCTACTCCACCATCAACCTCCACGGGCTGCAGGGGAACAGCCTGCCTCACCATGGTCTTCACCACAGGCTGCAGGGGGATCTCTGCTCTGGCACCTGGAGCACCTCCTGCCCCTCCTTCTGCACTGACCTTGGTGTCCGCAGAGCTGTTTGTCTTACATCTTCTCACTCCTCTCTCTGGCTGAAATTGCTCTTAGTGTTTTTTTCCCCTTCTTAACTCTGTTACCCAGAGGCACTATGACCGTCGAGGATGGGCTTGGCCTTGGCCAGTGGCAGGTCCATCTTGGAGCCAGCTGGCATTGGCTCTATCAGACATAAGGGAAGCTTCTAGCAGCTTCTCACAGAAGCCACCCCGGTAGCCTGTCCCGCTACCAAAACCTTGCCACACAAACCCAATACATTCCAATAGGATGTACTATATATCTATGAAATTGGTCAAATTAATCCATGGTATAAGTACATTCACTGTAAAGTTACACTTTCTAAACCTAGTTTATGGTAGATTCACGTCGAAGTAGTGCATATTGTAAGTATCAGTGTGGCACTACTCTTGCTGTTGGTCTTCTGCCTCATTGTTCAAGGTATACCAGAGATACCTTTCTAAACATTTACAGCTATATATTTCAATGCTGGTTCCAAATTTATACAACATGTTGTGATACAAGAGTAATAGACTTAAAACAATCTGGTATTAGATCTGATAGCCACCAATGCACAAATGATCTCTGTTTCATAGAAAAAGCAGCGAAACTTCCCTGAGGTTGAGGGTTGTTCATTGCCTCCCTGATGATCAGGAAGAGTTGATGGCAGTGGTTAATTCATGGATTATCCCTTGCTCTTCTATTCCTCACAAAGAGCTAAGGTTTTGGCCTGGTAGCAGACCAAATGTCTCTCTCCTTTTATAGTGACTCTTGAGAGTTTTCTCCATGAGATTGAAGACTCCTCTGGAGAGACAGCAGCTGCCATTACTTCTACCAAAAATGACACCCTAGAGTAAAATTACAGCATGTGCTAATTAGTGAAGCCTAAAACGCTTAACTCATGATATCTCGGGTCCAGCGAACTCTTCCTGAGACTCTCTGGATGGATGATAGGCTATTCCAGGAACCTGGCATCTACCCCAGTTTTGCAGTGGTCTTCCAAGGGTCCTTGGTGTCTCCATTTACCCTGCACAGTTGCCTGAGGAAGATGGGAGGCCCGTGTCATGGCACAAACTCTGCAGGCAATCTGCTGCAGAGCCAAAAAAAAATGCTCTTATTCCTACATCTGAAGATTAGGATAGATGACTGTATTTCAGGGATAGGACCCCCCAGCTCTGACTTGCATTCAAACAAGGAGAATGGAAGTCCCAAAAAATCCCAAGTGCATACTAGCTTCTAAATAACCAGTCTTATTTTTCTAAATTTTCCATTAGTAAGATTTTTAAAAATAATCAATACCAAAAACAATTTTAGAAAAGACAAAACCTGCCTCTGAGTCTTTTTTTTTTTTTTTTTTTTTTTTTGGCAAGAATATATGTAGCTAAGTTATGCATATGGTGTCAGGAGAAAACAAGAGAAAATGCTGAAGCAAGGCAGGTGGCTGGTTGCATATCCAACAGCTGAATGTATCAGAAAAGGCCTGGAGTGTCTGCCATGTGACAATCATTGTTAATTCCCACGATTTCATCACAGATCTCATGATATTTGGTGTTTAGTTGGAGCCAAAATCCCTTTAAGCATGTTATCATGTGCCAATGTGAGGTTTCTTTTTTTTTTTTTTAACACTTGACAGTGTGATACAAATACACTACTAACTAACTTTCTCCCTCAAATAGAATATAATACCTGTTATATACTACATATTTATGTTATTGCTATTTACTTATTTAGGTATTTGATAACTGTTTTGCAAGTGAATCTGACCTTTATGGAGAGCCTGGTCCATAACTTGTAAACTCCTGGCAGCCCTGCGTTTGTAACTTCTGACAAGCTCTTTGTGATATACAGAGCATCAGGAGACAACCACAGTCCTTCACATCATATTTTTTACCATGAGGTACAATGACTGGTTTTGGCACTCTGTAACAATTGCACCACAGGACAATGTGGGGACACTGGAATAGAAATCTTTGTGCTCTCTTGGTTAGGGAGTCATGGCAATCCGTTCTATAAATGATAGATAGATAGATAGATAGATAGATAGACAGACAGACAGACTAGACTACAATATTTCAGTTGGAAGGGACCTGCAATTATTGTCTAGTCCCACTGCCTGACCACTTCAGGGCTGACCAAAAAATAATTAAGGGCATGGTCCAAATGCTTCTTAAACACTGACAGGCTTGGGGCATCAACCACCTCTCCAGGAAGCCTGTGCCAGGGTTTGACCACCCTCTCGGTGAAGAAATGCTTCCTAATGCCCAGTCTGAACTTCCCCTGGTGAAGGTTTGAGCTGATCCCACACATCCTGTCCCTGGATCCCAGGGAGAAGAGCTCAGCACCTCTCTCTCCACTTCCCCTCCTCAGGAAGCTGCAGAGAGCAATGAGGTCATCCGCAGCCTCCTTCTCTCCAAACCAGACAAGCCCAAAGTCCTCAGCCACTCCTCAGGGGACATTCCTTCCAGCCCTTTCACCAGATTTGTTGCCCTCCTCTGGATGCATTCAAGGACCTCCACATCCTCCTTAAATGGTGGGGCCCAGAACTAAACACAGTACTCAAGGTGAGGCCACACCAACGCTGAGTACAGTGGGGTAATCACCTCTTTTGCCTGGCTGATTCTGCTGTGTTTGATGCACCCCAAGATGTCGTTTGCCCTCTGGGCTGCCAAGGCACACTGCTGACTCCTATTGAGCTGCTGTCGGCCCACACTCCCAGATGCCTTTCTGCGGGGCTACTCCCCAGCCACTCCTCTCCCCATTTATACTTGTGCCCAGCATTACTCCATCCTAGGTGCAGAATCCAGCACTTGGACTCGTTCAGTTTCATTCCGTTGGTGATTGCCCAGTGCTCTAATCTATCTAGATCCTTCTGTAAGGCACCTTGTCCCTCAAGAGAGCCAACAGCACCCCCCCCAAGTTTGGTAACATTGGCAAACTTGCTAATGGTGCATTCAAGTCCTGATTTGTCTATAAGATGAAAGTGTCAGTTTATGGGTCTTGTATTTCAACATGAGAAAGCAGACTGAATGGCTTGCATGGTGTTGCACTTATAGGCCACAGTCAGAGATCAATAGTCAGCAGTGCCCAGATTCTTAACAGTGCTGTGCATAGCTCACTCCTCTTTGGGTTATGGGGAGATTTTGATCTTTGGTGTTGTCGTGGTTTAACCTGGCAGGCAGCTAAAACAACCACACAGCCTTTCACTCACTATCCCCCTGGTGGAATCAGGGGGAGAATTGAGCGGGGAGGAAGAAAGTAAAATATTTGGATAGAGATTAAGACAGTTTAATATGACAGAAAAGGAAGATGATGATGATAATAATTATAATAATGATAAAAGAATATACAAACCAAGTGATGCACAGCACAATTGCTTACCACTCAAAGACCACCAAAGCCCAGCTAGTTCCTGAGCTATCGTCTAAGCCTCCAGCCAGCTTCCCCCAAATTATATACTGAGCATGACATCATGTGGTATGGAATATTCCTTTGGCCAGTTTGGATCAGCTGTTCTGACCGCATCCCCTCCTAGCTTTTTGTGCACTGCCAGTCTCCAGTATGAGAAGGGGAAATGAGAAGGGCAGTATGAGAAGCTGAACTGTCCTTGACTTGGCCTAAGCATTGCCTAGCAACAGCTAAAAACATCAGTGTGTTATCAACATTATTCTCATCCTAAATCCAAACCACAGCACTATACCAGCTCTATCCCAGCCAAACCTGGGGCAGATGATTATCTTAATCCTTGAAGAAAATTCCTAAGGCACCTTCCAAGATCCATGCTCCATTGTATGTGCGCAGGTGTGACATCATATGCTTATTTGAGGTTCCTTTCTTTTGGACTGTTACATTCTTGAAAATTCTGGTATAATTACATGTGTTTATTCCTTCTAGCTTCCCTTGATGCAGCTGAAATGTGCATCACAAAATAGAGCATAAAACGTGAAAGTCCAAGTCAAAGTAACCCACTGCCAGGCAACTTAAAAGCTACAACCGTTCCCTTCTCCTACCCTCATTTGCACATTTCCAAAGGCAGGAGATGAGCTTGCTTGAACCCAGAAGGTTCAAGCTATTTTAGGTCCCTAGTAGAATATGTGCAATATTTTTAAAGAAACAAAGAGCATATAGTTTTCTAATTACTTTAGTTGTAAAGAGTAGATTTTGAAAAAATAAAAGTTAAAAAATTGATTGTATCATTGTTTTCCATGGCCACCTCAATGACCACACTGAAAGTTACACTAATGCATGTCTCAACTTTGAGAACTGTGCACTTGAATTCACTGGTATCTTACAAGAAATGAAGAATTGCTGCAGAATTGCACTTTGAGAACCAAGAAGTACTGAACAGGTACTTTCCAGAAGGAAAGAAAAGGAGAATGAGGAGAGACCAGAATCACGAAGGTCAGCCAGGTAGCCTGTGCTATGTCACTGAAGTTTAACAAAAGCAGTGACTATTGACTCTGAGATAGACACATCTTGGCTAGAGCCCAGTCGATGCTTGTTACTTTTGCTAGGCTTGACTGACCAATGATAATGAGGTTAGTAGAAGCCATCGAAGGTTTACTAGTAACAGACTCAAAAAACATAAAGTCCTCAACTCATTAGCCTTTTCTTGTCAATTTTATTTACCTCTAACACAGCCTGGAAAAACAAGTCAGCCTGGAAACATGAAATGTTACCATGAGAAAGAGCCCCTCCCGTTTCTCGCTTCTGCTTCTGCAAAATTAATGGAAAACCAAAAACACATCCCTAGTGCCCACGGAGCTAAGAAAGGGCAGGAAGTAAGGCAGTCGTGCGGTTTTGAACATTGCTTTGTGAACAGTGCTGGAGGATAATCAGGGAAATGCTGTGTGTATCTCCTCCCTTCAGAGGGATGTTGCTGAGCCCTGCCTGGCTGGATCCCTCGCTGTGAAGGGCAGGTCTGTCCTTAAAAAGGTGATTAACTTTATGTAACGAGCAAGCTATATGACAGATAATAAAGCTTTAATCCTTTTTCATAGTTGGGTAGTATATATGTCTGTCAAAACAAAATACACTGGGATTATGTCTCTTACTATCAGATAACCCCTCAGATAGACAAATAAACAAGTGATATTATTTAGATGGGAGGAAGCAGAAACAAACTGAGACATCAGATGTAATTTTAACTTAATTTTTAAATAAGTATTTTTACATTACTCCATATGATGTAGATTTTCAGCTGATTCTTCTTTAACAAACACTGCAGTTTTATATATCTAAATACAGAGATTTTTTTCCTGTGGAATGGAAATTAACTTATGAGTTAATGTTTGGGTTAGCCATCCATATTATAGCGTAATTTATTTTTTCCCTGATTTTTTTCATAGCGTGACTTCTGGAGTTTTAGCACTAGTCTGTTAAATCTCAGCAATAGCTGACTTTTCCACGAAACCTTTCCATCAGTCATATGAAAGAAAACATAAGGAGGCATGTAGATTGAACAAAAGGTACCTGCTATTCTGGGGCAATTGGCCAAATCAGAGAGCTTGTGCAGAAGACATTGAGGCTCCTTTCTAGCTCCTTCTACCTGAGTTTCTTTCCCAGGGAAACCAAGGCAGTATGGGGAGGGCTGGTGTGTGACTTTATTATGTCCTGATGGGGGGGAGAAGCATCTAAGAGCTCAGAAGTTCTCCCAGCTCCACCAGTTGTAACCTTAACCAGACTTCTTGTTTCATATTGTCTGTTGCTTTTGCTGCCACTTGCATTGATGTCTCTTTTTGTGAGCACTGGTGAGCAACGTTAGCTGCCCCTGTCTCTGCTTGTTCAACCCTGAGTGCATCAGTTCAGGGAACATCCCAGCTGATGTCCGTTTTTTTCACTCTGGCAGCCTGATTTGACATCTGTGTTTCTTCCCTTTGGAAAACTACCACCAGTGGAAAACCAAGAACCTCGTTAAAACAAAACTGATTATCAGGAAGTGGAATGAATTGCAGTTCACAGTGTTTAGGTCCTTCATCAATATCTTTCTATTTTCATCCTTAGCAATGTAGGTTACTAGAAAATCACATCAGAGCTGCTCCATGCTTGACATGGGCCTCTTACACAACTAAAAGATGAACAACGTTCATGGTCTGGGTCCCTAATCTCAAGGTATTCCATACCATGCCCCAGGATATATTAGGCCATCTAAATTCCTACTTAAAACTGTTGCTTGACTAGAACAGAAGAAATTGTATATGTGAAAGGCTGATATGAAGTTTGTCCTTGATTTGTAGATGAACATCTTAGAAAAGAAGATCCATCCTGATCTCATCATCTTCTGCCCCAGTTTTGTCCTCAGTAAAAACACAAGTAACATGAGTATAACAACAAACCTACCAAAACGTCTCTGTTCTTCTGTCTTTCTTGCAGGCATGCATCCTTCTGCACACACCCACTCACTTACAGATGCACACAGAAGAATGAGAAAGGATAAGAAAACAGATATGTGATAGCTTTCAATCTTTTCATTACTGGCAGGTGGTCAGCTACTAAGGCAACAAGCAGTATGCAAGAAACTGCGTAGAATTAAACAGGACAAAGCAAAAAGAAGGACAAATTCTACTGTGAATCCTCTGAAATGGTCAAACTGTCTGTCCTTTAACTTTTCTTAATGGAATATATGTCAAGTATTTAGTTATGTACTTGAGGAACTCTGATGCTGCTATGCTTATAAATCTTCCCTTTATCTACATTAACTGATTTGACATTTGAATTCACATTTCCTACAAGTGTGCTTTAAAAAAATTGTTAATATTATAGCCTTCATGGGTTGTAAAGTTATACTCTGCATATCTCATCCTATTTGAACTAATGAAGGCTGAATGTCAGAGATGATGAAGAATTTTCAAGGAATTTTTTTTTTGTTTCCATTTGGTAAGTGGCTATTCCTGTGAAATATAAACTTTTCTTTTGAGGAATATACATTTTAACTTTGTGAAAGATTTTAGCAACTTTTGGTCCTCAGCAGAAAGAAGTATCCACCCTATAACATCCTGAGGCATCTGAATCCTGAGTATGTGATGCTTAGTTTCAAATCTTGTCTTAAAAAGACAATGGATAGATTCTCAATATAGTTTTTCATTTTGTCTGTAAGTGTCCTGATCACACACTGGCTATTTTACAGTTTTTGAATTGTTTCTGACACTGATTTTTTCACTGCAAAAGATTAAGTCAATATGCTTATTGTATTTCAAAATATAGCACCTAAGGGAAAAATAGTAGCTGTTTTGCATTTACAGTACTTCCTATGCATTTATCTGAAAGGGAGCAAAAATATCACCTCTTTTTTTTTTTGCGGGGGGGGGGAAGCATTTAAAGCAGTCAGTTCTGGAAGGTCAGTTGCTCTTTTCAAGTTAAAGGGAAGAAAAAGTAGCAAGAGGTGCATGCTTGTACCTTACAAGTATTTTCCTCCTGTATTGATTGACTTCAGATGAAGCTACTAGACCAAATGAGCATGGATAAGTTTATCTGCAAGTGATGACTTTCAACCGAAGGGAACTTTGAGGTCTGAACAGTGTATTTGTTCACAGCAGTTGTCTGAAAATCAGCATTTCAGTAATACAACGTTGCTCGCCTCTGGCAATCAGAGAAGGCAACCACAAACTCTTGGATAAATGTGTCTTGTGATTAAAAGGAAACCAAGATATCCAAGTCTTTCATAACGCGGTATTTCCTTTCTTTCTTTTTGTCCCCAACACCTTTCCCTGAAGTCCATACTTGAAATCTTTAAAGCTTTTCTGGTCTAACCAACACAAGACTGCAGAGAAGAAGATAAAAGGCTTTTCCCAGCAACTTGCAAACCTCAAAGTTGTTTGGGAGATTTGTACTGTAGGTTTCTATTGATTTATGTGCAAAATATAGCAGCATTTCTTATGTGAAGGCTTAGCAGAATTGGCAGCCAAAAATCCTGGTCTGTGGTACAATCAGATTTCAAAAGTTAAGCAAGCTGAGACTAGTCACTACTTGTATGGTGGTTTCATCAGGAAAACTGAGGTGATTCTGTGATTCCAGAATGCACTTTTATTTATAATCGCGTTCACCATGATTTGTTACAGCCCCCAAAGGGTGTCTTCCCACTAGTATCTTATATAACTGTACATACCAAAGCAAAACACATTAATGGCCAGTGCATGGTAGTAATCTTTAATGTTTAGATACTATACTGAAGTGCATGGTGGAGTAAAAGTGGCAGTGCTCATTACCTGAAGCAGGGGAGGTTCTGACTTTAGAGAAGGAAAAGAAAAATCACCAAGGGCAGTCAAGCATTGGCACAGGTTGTCCAGGGACATTGTAAAGTCTCTGTCCTTGGAGGTTTTCAAAGCACAACTGGATAAAGCCCTGTGACACCTGGTCTGAATTCAGTATCAACCCTGCTTTGAGCAGGGGTTTGAACCAGAGACATCCTGAAGTCCCTTCCAACCTGACTAACTCTATCATAACGTCTTTTTCACATTCAAAACAAGATTTATGCTAAAATATTCAATCTTCCTTATAAAGCAATTTGTTCATAGTCAGAGATGAAAATCTGTGTTTGTGAAAAACATCTTTCCCTGACAACTTTTGAAGAGAATCAATTTTCAGGGTTGGCTTTTTAACGAACTCCCATAATTGGGCAGGGGGGGAGGGGGAGGGGAAGGAAGAACTGAAAATTGTTTCAACTTCCTCTTTGCAGTTTATTTTTCTGAATGTCTGAGTATATGTTCTGTTAGAAGTTGTGATGGGTTTTTTTTCTGTATATTTTCATTGTACAATGGTTGTTACCACCAGCAATCATTGGTATACTATTTGCAAACAAGGCAAAATTTTGTTGATCAAGACCTGGGGATTCTTCCAAAGACTAATGTAGTCAGGCAATGTGTTCAAAAGTCAAGCAGGATATAGAATTTATCCTTTTATTTCCCTAGAGCTCTTCCCACTTTGTTCAGATCCCAGGAATTGATTTTCACGTCCGTGGCATACCGCTGTGAGAGCTTATTTTTCCACCCATTGGCTATCAGCATTCACACCACAACAGTACGCAAGGACTCTGACACTGACTCCAGCAGCTCCTTACGCTCTGCTCAACTTAGACATTAATTCTGGTTCTTATCACAGGTCCAGCACATGAGATCTGTTTTTCCTCCTCTCTGCTACCTAGTCAGTCCCCACAGAATCAGCTCCTACTTTTCACAGCTTTCTTCAGACACCTCCTAGGTGTCTCTATCTTCTACAACCCTTACCTTTCTCCTTTTTTTTTTTAATTTTTTCCCCATTTTCCTTCTTTCCACCTCTCCTCCCCACCCCACCCTTTCCTTTCTTCTCATTTTCCCTTTTCCTTTTTTTTTTCCTTCATCCTATTGTCTTCTAACCAAGACTATCATAGCTATTTCCCTCCTCCATCTGCCCATTCTTTTTTTGCATTCCTATATGGACTGTCTGTGGCCAGAATTTCCTTCCTCAGGTCTGGCAAGGGAAAATGTTCCTTCCAGCTTTGTCCTTCTTTGAAAAGGAGCAGAAAGGAGTTGAGAGGCTGAGCCCTACCTGTGAACCCATAAGGGTAACACCTAGAGAGGCTCACCTGCTTGGAAGGCCAAGGTGGCCGCTGCATAGGAGCAACAAGTCTCAAGTGACATTCATCTGGACAATGTGGACATACAATAAGGGAGGGAGAATTAAAGAGCTGAGGGAAGGAGCCAGGAACAAAAAGAAGGAGATTTAAGGACTGGAGGATCTTTTTATGATGCAGATGTTGACAGAGAGGGAAAATGGATAGTCATGTCTGTGTTTGAAAGGACAGATCCAAAAAATTGGTGATTTAAGGTAAAACCCAAAGAGGAATAGAAACCTCAAGAACTATGACTGGATTTCAGGATAAGAAATTCAGTGACAAGAAACTTGGAATTAGAAAGAACATAGAGAGCTAGTACAGAAAGTAGACCAAGATTTAAAAAAAAAAAAAAAGAGAGAGAGAGAAAATATGTAATTATTTTACTGCTCAGGACCCAAGCATAGAAAGACATAAACCAGTGCCATATGCATACCTATCACACAATTCATACAGTTTCTGTGGATTTGTTTTTCTAAATTCTGTTTCATATGAATCAGTTCAAATAATTAACTGATCTGAATTTTTTTGTCCTTTATTCAAACAAACTGATCAATTTTTGCAGTTCACTAAAAAAACTCAGTACTTATCTTTCCAGTAATTTTCTTATCATATACTTTTGAATTTTTTTAATTTTAATAAGAAGTTGGAGCAAAAGAGCTGAAATGCTGTAAAAATATTCTCATAGTATTCTTCTGATAAAGAAGGACAGGACATAGCAGAAATTTCTCACCGGAGGTTTTACCTCTGTAGAATTTCTGGACAATTGCGATAACTGAATGTGAGACTGAAATATTGTTCAGACAGACACACTCAGTGATGGTCAGAACAAACCCTTCTGAAGTTATGGAAGGAACTCAGCATATAAATACTATTGTGAATGACCGACTGCAATTCCAAAACTGCTTCATCATTTTCATCTTAACTTCAGTTTAAAATCCATCACAGGTTTAAAACACTTTTGAAACCATAGGAAAAGCTAATATCTGTAATCGTCAGAAAGTTTGTAACTATTGTTAAAGTCAGAGAAACAAGGTTATAGAAATTTTTCAAGGAGATTTTTGAATGTTCTTTGAAAAAGTATTTAGTTTCTTCTCAACTCATGGATAAATTACTACTTTTCCAACTATATAAGGCCTCGAGAAACTGAAGAGGCCTTTGTTAACTGACCTAAAGCACTTATGTACTACATTAAAGTGTCAGCATTTTCAAGATCTTTTTCTGCAAGAATTAACTTATACTATACCAATATTAGTGTATGCATAGGATATACCGCAATCCCATTTATAGAATAGTAACATATGAAATTAATATTGCTGATCTCTCTCAATCAAGAGAGAAACAACAGAAGTTGTTTTTCACAAATCCTTATGTTTAATTTTTAATGAATAAGTCCATTTAAAGATATTTTTGTTTTGTTTTGTTTTTAATGTAAAGCCAGAAATTGAACAGTTGGAGCAACTTTCCTCGTACAACTGATAAACTTTTCAAGTGATGACTGATGTATAGTAGATTTTGACCTAGACCAGAGTTTGATGTCACTTTTGACGTCTTTTTTTCTACTTTGTTAAATGTTGCCTGTTGTTTTGTTCTTATACCATTGTGAATGGCATGTGATCTTATAAATTAAAAGTACTACAAACCAACTAAAAAAGACTGAGCAGAGATCTAACAAAATGCATATGAGCAAATTGAGTTTTTGTAGGTGGTATTACTTGCATATTTCTTTTTAGTAAGGATGACTTGGATTTCCTACATTTTATTTTTAAGTGTTGTTCTCATGAAAACAATACTTGAGCATTAATCTCAGATACATTTAGCCTTACCCCAGGTTTTATATGCTTAGGGTTTCTACAAAAGTAAATAAACCCCTGATGTCTTTGCTGTGTTTATAAGATGTCGGTGTGTTAGTTTGGCCATCCATGTTACACTCTGATAGTGTAAGACATCTACAAGTGTCTGTAACGCTAATAGTTTGATGCCAGAAAGACTTGAGGTTGTTAGGTCGGAGGACCTGTCATGGTATGTTGCAAACCAACCCAAAACTTACCTGCTGTGGTAGCATAAAGACACAAAATTCACATGCCGTGGTGGAATATAGGTGAAACTTAATTTTAGTGCTATGGATATCTTCTTGGCTGTACGGCATGGACCATCTGCTAAAGATCTTTGAATTCCAAACTGGATGGTCCATGAATCCATGCAGGGGTGTCACCAAACACACGGTGCCTTTCCTCTTGGTGCAGTAAGCGTTGACTGATTAGTTTGCTGTGAACTGTCAACACCAAATGTAAGTAAATTGTGCCAGGCACCTAAGCTATCAGATGAGAGGAGACATTCTAGAGGATTTCTCTAATCACTGAGTCTTACTTTCAGGTGTCTTCCTGCGACTGCAAGACTTAGAAACTTAATTTTAAAATGGTAACCTGGGAATGTGCATGTTCTTCTTATTTCCATAATTTGGGTTTTTCGGGGAAATAGTAACTCTACCAAGAGGGTTTTTATATAGCATGCAGTTGGAGTTGCCAGACAGTAAAGGAAAAGCATTGGGCTTCTTAAATCACTGGCTTTGGTATTTTTATTTCCTTAATGCATTAAGTTTTCTAGTTATTAGGAGAGGGAATCTGGTTTCCAGTTGGAAGAAAAACATCTCACCCAATTACCATTTCTCTTCTATGTTGTCAGCCTAGGATTCCTCTCAATTTTACCTCTGTGCACATGACATGTAGAATATCAAGTGATTTCTAAGTATAACAGTGTATATATAAACTACTGGCCTGTATGTTAAGGAATGAGATTTTTAAACTCATCATTAAGTATTTAAAGGCTGATAGTGGCCTGAAATAAATGTGGGGATCTGGCTGTGGGTCAAACCATTTGTGAACTGCTAAGGTGGAATAACTTATAAATAGGTACCACAATCAGTACCCTGTGAGAACAAAACCCATGTGTTCGTCTAAACCATTGAGATTGTACCTGTAGCAGTGAACTAAACAAAAGCAGAGTATATTCTTAGGTGCTGGAACCAGGTGGCACAACTGGAGTGTTGAAGCAGCCCCTTGACAGCATCCTGTTCTTTGCTTATTGATTCTCTCCCATTTTCCAGGCGTTGTTTTGGGAACTTGAGGAGGAGGGATTGCACTTTATGTAAAGGAATAGAACTCTGCTAGGTATGAGTGAAAAGCACCTTGAGACCCTATGGCTAAAGATCAGAAGACAGACCAAGATAGGTGAAGTCATGTTAGGCATCTGATGCAGACTACCAGACCAAGACTTCTTTAGGTAGCTGGAAGAAGCTGCTGGATCACAAGCTCAGGAAATTTCTAGAGGGTGTTGATAACAGTTTCTTACAAGTGATTGACATGCAGACTAGGACATCAGTTCCCGGTGTCCTTATCACACACAAATAAGGAAGAACTGTCTGGGGATGTGGGAGTCAAAGACAGCCTTAGCTGAAGCTGTTATGAGGAGACACAGTTAAAATCCTATGAGAGGTGAGCAAGACAAATAGCGGAAACTTCAAATACAAAAAGCAAGTACACAGAAGGTGGAAGTAGGAAGAAGCTACCTGAGAGGAGTATAGAGACATTGCTGAAGCATGCAGAAATAGTTAGGAAAGCCAAAGAGCAGCTAGAGTTGAAACTAGCAAGCCATGCAATAGCAACAGGAAGAGTTGCTATGAGTACATTGGCAGCAAAAGGAAGGCTAAGGCAAATATGGGCCTGCTGCTCAACAGGGCAGCATTGCTAGTAGCAAAGGACATTGAAAAAGTTGAGGTACTCATTGCGGTTTTTGTGTGTGTGTGTGTGGGGGGGGGTTGTTTGTTTGTTTTGTTTTGTTTTTTTTTACTGATAAGGACTGTTCCCATGTCCCCAAGCTGATTGGTAGGGTCTGTGGAGTAAATTGTGAAAGACAGAACTGGGAAGCACTTACGCCAGTTGAATATACACAAATCCATGTGACCAGGTGGAGTGTGTCCAATGGCCAATGTCATTTCGAAGACACTTTATATCACCTTTGAGAGATCATGGTGATTGAGGCAGATGGCTGTAAAAATGTGACATCACACCTATCTTCAAAAAAGAGGAAACTACAGGCCACTCAGCATAACCTCAGTCCCTTGGAAGGTTATGAAGCAAATCCTCCTTGAAGACATTTCCAATCAGAGGAGGGGCAAAAAGGTGATTGGCAGCATCCAGCATGGATTTATCATGAACACATCTTGCCTGACCAAACTGATTGCCTTCTGTGATGAGATGATTGGCTTTGTGGATAAGGGGAGAATAGTGGATGTTGTATGCACCTTTGACATAGTTTCCCATAGTATCCTTGTAGCAAAATTAGTGAGATATGGATTGGATAAATGGATAGTAAATTGTGTGGAAAATTATCTGTGCTGTTGACTGAAAGGATCCATGGTACAGATTCTACCTATGGGCAGTTACTAGTGGTCTCCCTCAGGAATCAATGCTGTTTAATTCCATTATTAATGATCTTGCTGATGACACAGCAAGACCTCTCAGCAAGCTTGAGGATGATACCAAATTTAAGGAGAGGGGAAGTAGTATATTGGAAGCCAAGACTGCTACACAAAGGGACCTTACACAAACTGGATAAATGGGATGGCAGGAACCTTAAATGAAGTCTAATACAGGAAAATGCAAATTCCTGTATCTGGAATGGAGTAATCCAATGTAACAGGGAGGCTACTGGCTGCAAGTTGACTGGCTAAAAAGCAACTTTGCAAAAAAGGACCTGGGTGTCCTGTGGTGCCTTCTATAGTTGAGGAACCCTCAGTAAAAGACATCATGTGTCAGTGGGAACACAGAGATGAAATAATTTGAAAAAATATCATAGGGTGGCAAAAAAGCCATAAATCTCAGAATATTTAAGAAAGCATTTATTAGCAAACTAAAATCAAGCAAAGTTATTTTGAGTGCCAGCATATGAATGAAGTATTTCACTAGTAATACCAGTGAAACAGAAAGGTATGGGCAATGTGGTTTGGGTTTTTTTTTAAGTGGCAAAACCAATTGTAGTCTTGCTATCCAGATTTAAGTTCATTTGCAAATCAAATACTCCCCGTGAAGACATACAGTATTCAAAAGAGGATTTGAAAACTAGAAATTGCTTTTTTATTTCTTTTTGGCTAGCTTGAATAATGTACATCAAAAGCTTACATCAACTATTATTTTTATGGTCTGTATTGAAATTAGATTCCCTATATCTATTCAACAAATTCATTCAGCTATTCAAACTTCATCAGTTGTGTTATCCTCCACCTCATTAACCAAACAAGAGAGTAAAGGAGGGAATCAGGAAAGAAAATCTTTAAAATTTATTCTTTTATTTCTATAGCAAAAAATATTCTTCAGTTTTTCACAATTTCAATGATAATGTTGAAAGAGAAATTGAGAAAAATACCTGATGGTTAGCAAATACAATAGAGAATGTCAAGATTCATAGAAGTCTTTGCTTCAAGTTTAAAGCAGATTCTGCATAATACATTTTTTCCTCTTTACTGAGAAGAACATTCTCTAATGATGTACAACACACATAATTGTCGACAAGGTAAAAAAGACAGGAATTTTGGGAAACAAAACCCAAGACGAACTTGAAACAAAATTGATGCCCCTGAAAAAGTCAAGTGGAAATTTTCCCCCAGTTCTGTCCCTGGGGAATGTAGAGTCTCCCTCAAGATCCCATTACTGTACTCTCATTAGGACCAAAACAACACATCTTTTTTCTCTTTCTAATTTTCCATGGTTCCTACGTCATGCATTTACTGCCACCTATCGCTCTTCATTTATCTGCCTTCTTTGGACTCGCTGCCTCTTTGTTTTCTCAGTTACCCTGTGGTCAGTTTGATATTACCAGATATTACCTTCAGGCTGCTGCCTGGATGTTTCTGGCTATGCTAGTTTCCCTGTAGACTCAATGCTTGTCGCAGGTGAAATATTCTTCTTACAAAATTAAAATCAGCATAGTAAGTGAATTTGGGAGCATGGGACCATCAGTCTCCATAGTAATTGCCACCTGTTACCATGGAGGAAGCACCATCTGCCTTCCCATTCTGAATATGGTGCTTTTCTGTGATGAGGTGTGCATCAGAGAATTGGTGCTGTCTATGTGTATGTTAAATATAGACTTACAGTGCTCTACAGCTGCTACTTGTCCTCCCTGTAATGAAATTCTTGGATATCTTGCATAGGTTTTGCTCTAGGGTGTAGTTATTTTTCACTCTTTTTTGTTGTTGTTGTTGGTTTGGGGTTTTTTTCTGGAGCATTTTCTACAGCAGTCTGTGTGCCTGAGTTAATTTTAGAAAGAGAACTCACAAATTCCTAATGTATTGTTCATGGTTCTGCCAGTGCTTCTGATTTTCCAGATCTCAAATAACAGCGAAGGTTACTTCATCTTCTTTAAGCCAAAAGTCAACATATCAAGAAGCAGCTGGCCAGGTAGTACTAGTCATTCAAACATCGTATTGCTGGGTAATCCTTGTACTTCTGGCATATGTCAGTGCTCAACATCACTTTCTGTCAGTCACCTCCTGTATTAAGTGGCAGAAAAAATATTTTTATCTTATCAATATATTTTCTGTATCTCAAATTCAACCAAGAACCATGAGTAAGAACTGGTAAGATAAGCAATAGTTCTTGGCAGATGCGCACTTCCATTAGTATAGTATTCTTCTGAAGAGCAAGTAGAGGCAAATTTATTTTCAAAACACATACCAGAGGACAAAAACCAGAACAAAAATTGTGTATGCATGCATGTTCAGGGAGAAAAAACTCTCTCCTGTCCCCAAGTCTGTCTGGCATCTGTCACTTAGCTAACTTTTAGGCAATGTTTTTCTCATTGTGTTCCATCTCAAGGAGACCTTCAGCCATGAGATCCATAAAGTCAGAGATTCTTCAGCCACACTCCTCCTTCAAGTCACCATTGCCTGGCTACTACAATTTCTCCATCTGCCTTAAAGAAGCCTTGAAGGCTTAAGTCAGAAACTGTATAAGGGCAAGATATTAGCTTAACAAGCACACACCTGGAATTCCACTTGTGCTGTATTTATCCTAAAATAATTGCTCATTTAATTTCCATTTTGTATTAATCTCTTTTACATTCCATTATTTAAAACTATACAAAATGAATGCATAATGAGATAAAAATCTGTCAGTTCCTTTGACTGTTATAAGGAAGCATAACATAGACAAATGCCATTGACCTAATCTTGAATATTGGTGTTTCAACTATCCTTCAACTCTGTGAGTCAACACAGCCCATGATAAAACCAATGGCTGCTATGAAGGGTGCTTGCTAAAATAGAGTCCTTAGGATCAACCAGCCAGTTGATGAACTGAACACAGTGGCCTGATCTTTACAAGGAACCATTGTGGCTACACTATCCTAATACAGAAACTTTAGGGTTTTGCAGTGTTTTCATCCCATAGATATCTATGGATTCTGAACTAGGTTATACTCACAGGACAATCGCGATTCATTGCACTGGGTGGGAGTGTGTAGAATTTAAAAATCTACTTTGATCACAGAGTTACAGTCACAGAATCACAGGATCACAAAATGCTTGAGGTCGGAAGGGACCTCTGGAGGTCATCTGGTCCAACCCCCAGGCTCAAGCAGGGCCACCTAGAGGTTAGTCTATCCGATGTATCAGTTTGTGATTTTCACAGTCATTGTCTATTCAAAATGTAAAATTACTATTCCATACCAAATGCTTTTTAGTATCAGTTGCATGATTTTTGGGAAGTTAACCTTATCCTTAACTAACAACCATATGTGAGATGACCCTAACTGCTTCCTTGCTGTGCTGAGAGAAAAAACTGTATGCAGAAACCTCCATTTTCTCCTGACAAGCGCAGATGTTCAGCCACGTAGGTGATTGGTAACACAGAAATCTGTGCTTTCCATTCTTCTTCATAGATATGGAACTGAATTGCTTAAAATATATATGCTATTGCTATATATTATATATTTGCTTAAAATATGCACTGGATTTCTAATTTGTACTCTTTTTATGAAACTTAAGTCCCTGAGGTTGTTAAGACAAGGAAAGACTCCACATCTGTTCTTCACCAATAATGTTGTTTTTCCTTTCTCTGCTTTTCTGCAACTTTGGACAATGAAAATAGCCTCCTCAGTTTTCAGTTCTGTTTACACTCTCTTTTTTCTTTTCATCTGTCACGAACTATGGCAATGGCACTAAGCTTTGCAAATAGAGAAATATAGAGAAATTCTCTCCTAAAATGCTTGACCACAGGAGCTTCCACAGAAACTTTCAAGATTTTGGAAACACTGTGATTTTCTTGTTGGTTTTTTTTTGTGTCAAATCATGTTTTAGTAAACTCAGATCTTTGATTTTTTTTTTTATTTATTTTTTTAAGTGGCTCATGGCTGGCAATTTATTTAGTTTAATGGGATGCAGTAATTGAAACACTTGAGTAGTAGTGCTTTGAGCACATTGTTTTGTGTCAACCATATGCTGAGGCTTAATCTAGTAGAATACTATGGCCTGATCTGATGTAGAGGTGTTGCTTTTATAAGAGCACCTTCCTGCCACACACACCAGCAAGCATAAAAGAGGTAACAGTAGTTCTTCAGGGAGTTGTGAGAAGGAGTGAAAAATAATGCCTGTTAGGCTGCATCTAGTTGTGGTCTGGTGATAACCACCTGTGACTAACAGGGACAACTCAGCCCAAGTCTCAAAAACTTTACTCTATGGTAGTTTGTGGATGAAGAAACTAAAATAAGTCAGACTTTGATCAGTATATATGAATGTCAGGAAACCGGCTGTACATTTAGGTTGCTAATAGAAAATACTTTCCCTGTATATCAGTATTTTTTTATCAAAAATAAAGCTTCATATGGATTCCATTAGAGGTGTTTGGACAGTGTTCATCTCCGTGTTAATTAAACTGTCTCAAAAGACTTCTGGCTTTTCTCTGTTAAAATTGCAGAAGGATTGCAATTACATCTTTCTTATGCATTAGCTAGATAATCACAGCCTTAAATTGTACTGTCCAGAAGGACAGTGAGGATGGGATAACTGTCTAAAACTAGGTGAAATCTAATCTAAACTAGTCAGTTTAGACTAGCTGTTTCCAGAGGGCAGCTCATCTGAAAAAAATAGGATAAACTGCTTTAGGGCTGAAGTTAAGTATTTTGTATTAATTTTTAAAAAAAAAAATCTGTATATGGAAAATGTATTTCTTAAATATTCTAGTGGGCAGAGGATGTTCTCAAACCATATATTGTCATCTTACTCAGCATTATCTATTACACTTCAAGATGGGCAGGAATCAGCAAACCTTTTGTCTGTGTTCAAATTCAGAGAGAATGCATCAGGTAGTCAACATGAGTCTACTTAATGTAAAGACAATGATATACTGGTATGAAAAATAATTCACAGAGCCATCAGAGTTCTTTGCTCATCCTTTGAACCCTACCTTTTACAGATTTAGTAGCTTAAATAGTAGGGGTTCTTTTAGATTATTTTTAACCTTCTCTTGATCTCTCACTGCAGTATCCTCCCTTGCCATCAGCGAGACATCAGATTTTCTATATTCTGCATTCATAGAGGGACTGGAGAAATTCTGACCTTCATCAGCAATAGGAAGAAACCTCAGGAGTGAACATGGCTGTTAAACCTTTGTTCTGCTTACTTTGACAGTTGAATTTTCTGGAGTGAACTGGGATTTTTTTTTTTTCCCTTTTCTGCCTCTAACCTGTATCTACTTGCTTCAGACTGGAAACTTCACTTTTTGGCTGAGCAACCCACGTACTTTTTCATGTGCGATGGTACGCTGAATGACCCTGGCTGTGTTCAATATGGAGACCAGGGAGATTTACAGAGTGAAATAAAAGAATAACAAGGGATTTGAAGCTCTATTCTGTCCCCACTCTGTGTCACTGGACATTTTGTGTCACGCTGCTGAAACAGTCTAAGGTCAAACTTTGCCAGGCACAAGGCCACCTTCTTCTTTAAAAGGTTATTTCAATACATCAGCATGTGGATTTTAATAACCCAGTAGATAAGGGAAAAGTAGCCCTGCTACAAATCAAAACACTGTCAGCCTGTCCCCATTTAGCCATTTATCAAGGGATTTTTTTTTGCCTGTGGCTCTCAGTTTGATATCATCTCTGGCTAGCACAGTGTTAAATGGGTTTTTTGCTAATAAAGCACATCATAAACTGGAGGATTGAAATCTGTCCGATTTAGGACTTTACAGTAAAAATCTAAAATTAGAGGCAAATGAAAATGGTATTGGCTACACCTCAAGCAAATTTCTATCATTTGAATCTTGTGATTATTTTTTTCCTTTTGTTGGTCTTTCCTTTTCATATTATCCTGATTAGACTACTTGTAATTTCAAATTAGGAGTAGAAAAATCTCATTAAATTATTTGTGATTGTTTACAATTTGTGCCCGGTTTACAAGGAAAAGTAGTGACAGGACATGGAGTAATGGCTTTAAACTAAAAGAGGGTAGATTTAGATTAGATGTTGGGAAAAAATTCTTCACTGTGAGGGTGGTGAGGCAGTGGAACAGGTTGCCCAGAGAGGCTGTGGATGCCCCCTCCCTGGCAGTGTTCAAGGCCAGGTTAGATGGGGCTTTGGGCAACCTGGTCTAGTGGAGGGGGTCCCTGCCCATGGCAGGGAGGTTGGAACTAGATGGTCTTTGAGGTCCCTTCCAACCCAAACTAGTCTATGATTCTATGATTGGATTTTACAATTTGGGGGGAAAAAAAAAAAAAAAGGGAAAAAAAGGATTGTGTGTGAAAGAAACCCTTTGTGAGCTCTCTTGGGGACAAGGGACAACATCCATTTTCTGAACTCTGTCAGACAGTACCATTTTAACACTTTTAATATGTACATTTCCACATCTTCTAAAACCTTCTCTTCTAGAGTTGCTTCCTAATTTCAGTTTCATTTAAAAAAACCCTCAAGATTGTTGCAAGTGATATTATTGTTATTTGAAAAGTATGTATTTTCTAATGGCGCTTAACACTATTTTGCTCAGTTTACACCCTGTCTATGAGAACAGTTATGTCTTCTTGTTCTCAAGTCAGGCACAATCCATGGCAAGTATCACAGTGACAGTGATTCCTCAACTGACCCACATAGTTCAAAAAGTTTCCCAACAATACATATACAAAATAATGAGATTATCTCTTGTTATGTTATTCTGAGCATGGATACCTGCAGTATTGTGCTGTGCCTTAACTATCCATAAGCGCATGCATCTCATTTGATGATTTCACTATTGATGGCAATATCTCTATGTTTTTTAATAGACATTTTTTCCAAACCCAACTCACATCCAGAATTTCTAGAGGAAAAGCAAGTGATTAGTTAAAATGAGTTATCAGGATCTTCCCAGGTTGGTCTATAGAAAGATATTTTTTTGAGAGAGAGAGGAAACCAAAGGAACGATCTCTGTAAAGTTGAAGAGCATGGGCAGAGAATGCTGAAAAAAGAACAGATCTTCTTCAGGATTTGCTCAACAGAACATTTTAACACCCAAATCTACCAGCATTAAAGCTGGTATTTATTATAATTCTCAGAGGTGCTTAGGATTGAATGAGTTTGTGGAATGGCCTCTGCTATGTAAGATGAATTTATGGGAAGTTGCTTACCTGATTGCTTGTACTGGAGGTAGTCTACAAACTTCAGCTAGTCTGGCACATAGGCAAGATATCGGAGCCACAAAAATTACCTGTAGTTTCATGCACATGAAAATCAAGAGGTCAGGAATCCCTTTCCACTTTTTCCTGACTCCTGGGTTAGCACAGTAGTTCACTGGTTGCTCCTTTCTGCTTTGTCTCTACATCTCTAAACTAGGGATGCACCTTCCTAACTCCTCTCTACTTCCCAGCACAAAGCTTACTTACATAGACAGTGTGCACTATCTACCATACTAGCTGCATAAATTAAGGCTTCAGCTAGAAACAAGGAGCAAAGATTAATATTTTTTCCATTCAGTGTGGATGGAAAGAGCTGTTAAAGGTTATTTTTTAGCCTTATTTTAATTCTGAAACTTTCAAATAACAATATTTAAGTTCTTCACAATGATAATTTTCCTTTTACAATGACCTCTATACTTATTATTAAACTAGTTACAATAATATAAGTATCCCTAATTATTTCTCTTTTTTAAGGCCAGCCACAGAGAGATAAATGGTGGGTAGACTAATTGTTTTAAATAACAAGAGTGAGGAAAAAAATTACATGTTTGTTATAATGCTGTAGCAATCCTTTAATTAAATTATAGATTTCTTTCCTGTGCTTCAGTGCTGCATTAAGTGTTTAATATTGTTTCTAACCATTGGGTGATATCTGGAGAGAAAGGAAGGAGTGAAGATAGATATGCTCATTGGCTTCCTGAATTATAGGTGGTTTGATTAGTTTAAGGCACAATGACATTTTCAAAATAAATTGAATGTACAACAAGTCAGAAATAGTTTATTTCTAAGTTAAAAAATAAATTAGTAGAAAACACTTTTCACTGCTTTGGAGGAATGAATTGGAGAATATAATCTGAGGTAGAAGGAAGAAAATCCCACTGTACAGTAGATCATAGTGTGTGTGGTGCAAGGAAAACACAGGCTGTATGTACCTGAGAAACATAAAGCACATTCAGCAGTACCTCGAGCATCATGTCATGAATATCACTACTAGTAATAGAAGGTCATCTACTATGAATGTAAACAAACCCTTCCTCTTCTTGTATCTCTACTAAGACTACATTTCTCAGTTATTTACTTTCATCCCAGCATCCACTAACATGATAATTGGTACTAGGGCATTTTATGACTCTCGTTAAGCTGCACAGTGGTAATGAGAGGGAGGAATCACAGGATGATTGAGTCTGGAAGACACCTCTGGGGATCATCCAGTCTCACCCCTTGCTCAGAGCAGGGTCAGATACAGCAGCTTCCTCAGGGCTTTGTCCAGTCACGTGTGGTGGGTTGACCGTGGCTGGACACCAGGTGCCCACCAAGCCGCTCTATCACTCCCCTTCTCAGCAGGACAAGGAGGGGAGAAGATAAGATGGAAAAAACCTCATGGGTCAAGATAAAGGCAGTAAAATAAAGAAAAAGCAAAGGTCATGCACAGAAGCAAAGGAAAACCAAAAGACTGATTCTCTATTTCCCATCAGCAGGCAACATCCAACCACTTCCCAGGAAGCAGGGTTTTAGTACTCATAGCGGTTGCTTTGGAAGAGAAACGTCATAAATAACAAGCTTACTTCTTCCTCCCCCTATCTCTCAGCTTTTATTGCTGAGCAGACGGCATATGGTATGGAATATTCCTCTGGTCAGTTTGGGCCAGCTGTCCTGGCTGTGTCCCCTGCCAAGGTCTTGCCCACCCCCAGCCTACTGGTGAGGGGGAATGTTGGAGAGAGCCAGCCTTGGTGCTGTGCCAGCGGTAACACCGGTGTGTTACCAACACCTTGCTGGCTGCCACCCAGTATACCCCCAGAGTGCCTCTGCTGTAAAGGAGCCCTCTATTCATGCTAGGTACTAACTACTTTTGCAACTGTAAAAGTAATTATTACCATTCAGCACCTTGCCAATGCATTAAGAAAGTGAGGAGAAGGAAGGGGGCATGTTACAGCAAATCATGTACTGTCCATTGTTTTATGGCATGCAGGTGCCTCAGACCACCACTCTTCCCTGTCACACATGCTTAGCTTATTTTTCCTACCTGGATTCACTTGGAACAAAGACAGAGCTTGAAAAAAGAGGAAAGTAGAATAAATTAACTGTTCAGTCAAATTATGTGCTTCCCTCATTAACTATCTCTTCTGAGTTGTAGGTTAACAAGAGTAGATGTTTAAAAATACTGCTTTTTCTTTTCTCAAATTAGAGAAGAAGGATGTACTACATCCTTGTCCTTGGTTAGAACAAGTCTGCAAAAATCACATTGGTGTCTATAAAGGTATGCATTACACAGTAAAGAGCAACTAATTTTCTTAAGAAGTACTAGAGGCCCTAACAGAGTAAGCAAAGTGGCTGCTTTTACTCATCAAGTAAAAAAATTACTCTTCTGAAGGCAATGGAAAAATCTCTTTGGCATCAGTAAAGTAAAAAACAAGTTCTGTCTCCTGAAGTCCTCTGACATTCATTGAGTTTGGAGAAAGAAAAAGGATTGTAGCTCTGGTTTTGTTCCTTATTGGAGCATAAAATGTCAATCATATGCAAGTTGCATTCAGATTTGCAGGCTATTGTCCAATTGTCTAAAAGCATTATACATTGTAACATTACATGAAGAAAATGTGTGCGGTTTCAGTCTGAATTCAAATATATATATTGCAGGTCAATGGCAGCCTTTGTAGAGTGGTGCGAGAGCTAACATTTTTCCTTTGAAAGAAATTCATGTCTGACTTTTCAGTTTGCATTGCTGCAGAAATCAGTGTGTTCCTGCAGGGAAGTTCAGTTTACTGACACTGTCTTTTCTGACAGAAAAATGCTTAGGTAGAAAATTTTCAGTTTGTTCAAGTATTGCCACTTACAGAGAGTATCTTCATGAGCAAGCCCCAAATCTTATTTTAGCCTGAATCAATATTTTAGCTGTGTCTAGATTTCAGGGTAGGTGCGTTCCGTGATTTGGCCCCTAATGGCATCCCGTCTGAGGGTACTTATTGGCCTCATTCTCTGTGCACCCAGGCACGTTGCCTCCTGCCAATGGCACAGGCAGAGGTGCTGTGGTCACCGTGGCTAGGCTGTGCAGCAGGGGGAGGGAAGGGAGAAGTGTAAGCGGCTCCCAAGTTTACTTTTTGTACTTACAAGTATTTGAATTACTTTACCGCATTTCGATCTCTCCAAGGATAATCGTGCAGCTTTGAGGGGTGGTGCCCCCATCTCTTCTACCTCTACTAAGGGAAGAAAGTGTTATTCACTGGAACTAGAAGTGTCACGTGACAAAGTGTGAATTATGTTTTACATTTGAAATTTTTTAAAGAGAGGTCTAACAAACCTTTTCTAGCTGAATCTTTTCAGTATCATTCAGTGATGTGCTTGAAATGTTGAAGTTGCCTGTGGAAACTGATATTTAAGAGCAGTGGCATAGAGTATGTAAAGACATCAGTCTCTTGAATTCTTTGGGAAACCAGCAATAAGGTGAGGTCACTGTCAATCTACAAAGTGAATTCTTTATAAAGATTGATTATAAAGATGAGAATTATTAGAAAGGATTATTTGACAGTGACAAGTGCTGTCATCTTTTGCAATGTTTTAAAGGCCAGGTTCTGAATTGTAGGATTCTGAAGAAAAGAGATTTTTCAAATGTTAGGCACTGAAATGGAACAATAAAAACAATATAAAAGTGCATGCTCTCAAATTAGTTCAAGATTAATGTTTCTTTTGTAGGAGTCTTTGGAAAAGGTAATTTTCTAATTCTATAAAATTGCTCACCTAATTTACGAATACTTCTTTCTTTAAGAAAGTGTCTTTAAGACTGTTCTCCATACACCAGTATTATATCTTTCACCCTTGAGGTGTTCAGTTCTGTGCCCTAGTCTTTCATGCATAGAAGTAAAAAGGCTCAAGTGGCACATGCATTTGTTCCTTTAAGTATTCTGCATAAAATACTGTCTTTATTCATTCCACACCGGTCAGAGTTCTGGGTGAAAGAGTCGATTATCTTACTTAGCTTCCGTTCAATTATTAAACTATATGTGTCTTTTATTAGTAATGACAATGTAGATGAAGCAGTAAACGTTGAAAATGTCCCATGGGCTCTACACAGCATTAGCCTGCTGTTCTTCCATTGCTGCATCCTCTGCAAAAGTTCTTAGGTATGAGCTAGACGTATATATCTGCATGTGGGAGAGATGGAGGAGGAGAATGGGGAGATTTGCATAATCTGATTGAACCACGAAATATCTGAGCCAAGACTCCCAAGGTAGTCAATGGAATTTGCCTCTTCAACAGGGTGATTCAGAGTATCTGAGCTATACAAGCTGCTAAGAGAAACTACAAATCAAGCATTTAAAGTTAGATGGTATAAATAATCTTTCCTCCACCCCCACGTGGTAAATTTGCCATATGGCCAAATGTAGATTCATGTCTAGATAGTTGTAAGCTAAACTTTTGTCATAATCTTAATGTATTTCAACTGATTAAGTGTTGTTGAGATAGCAACTCAAGTAGTTATTAGCCATCTGTTAATCTCCATCCATATATATTTATCTATTTATCCCTTTGTCTCGCAGAATGCAAACAGGAAGAGGTATTGTGAAAAACAAAGTAAATGTTAATAGAATTTTTATCAATTTACCTAAATGTGGCATATTTTCTTGGGATACTATGGAACTGAACTGATCGCTGTGGAAAGCACTGCTTTACTGTCACATCATGCCCTTAGTTGCACTTCTTCAGTGTTTACCGTGTGCAATTCTCAACAGAATTTGGTCTTGATAATTTTGGTGGTATTTGTCTCCATCTCATTTTTACTGCAATTATGCACATATTTTAATGGACAAAAAATCTGCTGGAAATGAAGAAACTGCATTTCTCTGCTAAGGTTCTTTTCCTGGGAGTGATGGAGTATGTAGTCTTTCACTGGAGAAGCAGAAAGAACTACCATTACATTCAACAGGACCTTGGCTTTATTTTCAAAATGAAGCATATGGGCCATTACAATACTCTGAGTCAAATATATGATGTTTGTTGCCTTACAACTTCACTCTAAGTATTTGGTTTTGTTGGCTCAGGCTTCATGTTGCTTGTATGAACAAAATATACTTGTGGATGTGGACAGCAGTCTCAAATAACTAAGAACTAAGCATATGTTGCTGTAGAGTTAGATGGCTGTGCTATGAAATTCTCTCTATTCAAAGCTGTCTAGCAAGAAGCATTGGACTGCTTGTTAAATCATTTGCAGTAGAAAGCCATGTTAAATGAATTCAAGGGCTGTCACTGTTACAGCGTAATGCCATATAGACTAATGCAATGGACCATAACAAATAAGATAATGTTGCGTTCGATGGACATAAGTCAACTACAGGTGCATGGAAGGCTTTAGCAAAGGACAGATCATACTTTGAGTAACACAGAGATTCAAATACTGTTCAGATGACCTTACAAGCTTGGCTAACTTGAACACCTATTAACAGTGACAGGTCACAAAATTGCTGCTAATTTTCAGCGTATATTGGTAGTCTGAATTTTCTATTTTTTCTGCTTGTTTGAATATCAGAATACGTGGCTCATAGGATTATTTGTGCAGCACTGTTCCATCTTCCAATGTAAACATGTGAGACATTTCATTGCATTGTTTCAAAAAGGTGGTAAAATAATTGTATTTGAATTTTGGACATACTGCAGTTCTTCCATAAAAAATTCTTAATGCAGTATATCAGATGTGATCTAAAAAATAATACACTTTGTTATGTTGCACTGCAAGTTTCTTTTGAGCTGCTGTATAAATATAGATATAAAGTGTCCAAGATTTGAATTATATTTACTCTTCATATGCTAGAATATTTTGGGAAAAAGCACCTAAATTCAATGAAACCACTTGATCACTTTCAAAATGACAAAACAAAGTATCCCTTACAGTTCAGTATGACATAGTAATTCAGTTTTACACTGTTGTTATATACATGTTACATCCAAGGGAGTTTAGCTTATGAACTGAAAAGTTTATGAGGAAATTTCAGGTATAACACATAATGGTTCTGGCACTGGCTGAAAGAAAGACAGGGGCAAGAGCAAGCAGTTACATGGCAATTTAGAGAGGAATATTTCACTATATATTCTAGAGAAGAATGAGCATGTATGTAAATATCATACACTAAGCAGCAATCAAACGAAAAAGATAAAGATTATTTTGGCAAGTTAAATATTTAAATAATATTTTAACAACAACAACAACAACTTTTATTTGCCATGGGGTTATTACTATAAAATACAACCACTAAGGAAAGTATGTTCCAGTATTTGCAAACAAAACAAAGCATATAAATAAATGTAAAACTTTGTTAATAGGGATGTCTTAGAGAAATTAACCACAATAGTGTATTTAGTGATAGAAATACCTCCTCTTTTGGATTAACTTTACTGCATTGAGTGATGATTATTACAGGGGAAAGTCCATAGCGAGAGTTACTAGATGAGATAAAATGAAACAAGGGCAGATTTCTAGTCTTGATTTCTGGCCTAGGAGTTTGGGAGTTTGGTCATGCATATCTTATCTTAGCTGTACCACTAACCCATCATATATGCACCATTAACTCTTGTTAACAATGGGGCACAATTAAAACTAGATTACTTTTAGTATAAAATAACTTGTAGCTCTCTATTAAAAAAAGCATATTTACAAATGTTTACAGAACAAAATATCATTGCTGTATTTCATCTGCAGGCATTTTTTGTGCCAGGAGTTAGAGGTAATCTATTTAGATTTAGCAAATTTTCAGCGCCTCTAAAGCAGAATATTTTCTCACAGTAAGGCTGCTGGTAAATGCTGTGGAAATCAGATTTTAAGTGGTTCTTTTGTGAATGAAGTAGAATATTTCATAAGAAAAATTTATGAACATCATCCACTCATTTGGCTACGGATTACAGACTATTAAGCAGTATTAGGCAACAATTAAAGCACGTGTATTTACAGAAAGCTAAAATAAGGATTTTCCCTAATTTTTTGTAAAATTGCATTGAAACTGTACCAACTCATAAATCAATAATTTAAAGATTAGGAAAAGCACAATAAGCATAAGTACATAAAATAAACAAGAATAATTCCAGCCAGTTTTCTGTGTAACTGAGGATTTTGTATACTGAGGTGAGGTATCTTGGACCATATTTGTTATCTAAGCATAATCGTAATAGCCATATTAGATTTATTTAAAACTTGTTGTCTTTCATTCTTGCATGATCTTAAAAAAATTGACAAACATAGAGGATTACTCCAAGTATTATTTTAAGTTAAGTATGAAATGCAATCAAAATGCTTGGATAAGGGTGTGTGAAATATTTAAACAAATCTAAAATAAACACCTAATTTCTCCAGTGCAGGAATTTGAAAGTTTCAAGGAAAGGAGACAATATAGTATTTGTTCATCTTTGCAAGAAGGGGTTTCCAAAATACATGCTTCAGTCAAATTATTTGTAGGTAACCCTTAAGAACTTGTATCTTTTGTGAATTTAGTGTCTTTATCACATTTCTGGACTGTAGTGCTAACTAATGTCAGCAGTAGGTTTCTCAGGCTACAGAATTGTAATTCCACTGAGATCATGATCCAGACATATCGTGGAACTATTTTGAACATATCTAGTCTTGGGACAAAAAACCCCGTAATTTGTGATCTTTGTGTGTACACTGGAATCACAGAATGAATCATAGAATGATTTGGGTTGGAAGGGACCTCAAAGACCATCTAGTTCCAACCCCCTGCCATGGGCAGGGACACCCTCCACTAGACCAGGTTGCCCAAAGCCCCATCCAACCTGGCCTTGAACACTGCCAGGGAGGGGGCATCCACAGCTTCTCTGGGCAACCTGTTCCAGTGCCTCACCACCCTCACAGTGAAGAATTTTTTCCCAACATCTAATCTAAATCTACCCTCTTTTAGTTTAAAGCCATTACTCCATGTCCTGTCACTACTTTTCCTTGTAAACAGACCCTCACTATCTCTCCTGTAGGCCCCTTCAGGTACTGGAAGGCTGCTATAAGGTCTCCCCAGAGCCTTCTCTTCTCCAGGCTGAACAACCCCAACTCTCTCAGCCTGTCCTCATAGGCGAGGTGAATCTTGTATTTAACCATGTGCTTCCTGGGCTAGTGTTCCTCTGACCTCACTGCAACCCTTCCCATTCTCAGTGAGCTAAGAAGGTGGGAAGAACAAATAAGAATAGACCAGTCTGACCATAACTTTTATTTTCCCATGGACTTTCATCTCTGCAGCCAAAAAATATGTGGTGATGATGATGGAGTGAGCGCTTATTTAAATAAATATACTTGTGATCAAAAGAATAAAGCATTTTAGTTCTCCATCTAGTGGAATGTGTCCCTAGATTTATCTCTATTTCTTTTTTTGTGTATTTTGAGTGGTATCTGATAGGAATTTAATAACCGCTTTAGTGGATTTTCCTACTGAATGTAATACTCATGCAATGCAAACATTCTTTGATATTTTATCAGATGTCTCAGAGAAAGATCTTTTGTAGAACTAGAATGTCAGTTCTAATGTGTGTTTTAAAAGAAGCTTTTTGAGCTTTACATCTATTGCTAGACAAATTGTAAGTTCCCCAAGCATACAGATTGGTACAGCAAAATGCATTAATCACTGCTTTTTGAATGTTCTAATCATCAATCCACGCTTAATATACAAATTTGCAGAAAGACAATTAGATAACTAATTTCAGTTCCTGTGCCAAAAGATGAACTATAATAAGCTTTAAGTAAATATTAAGTGGAAAAGATTAACATTTCATGAAGCTGAGCCTTAAGCAATTAAAACTCAGTGAAAGATTGTTGAATTTATACCAGTAGTCTAATCACTTACCCAAAAGTATGTCATCACTACGACAAGAGGGTAGAACAAGGATAGGGGTCAGGTTTTATTCAACTGCCTTGGTTTATCTCATATGGTGAAGTGGCAGTGTGTCCTCTGTTGTGCACGGGCTGGAAATTCACTAATGGAAGTGATGGTGGCAGGGCACGTGTACAGGAGTACATCACTGTGTCACAACACAGTACAGTGTTTTGAGCTCCTAAAAACACAGCTTCTTAGTGTGCAAATGTTACAAAAAGAACAGTATAACATTTTATCCAGATATGTCAGAATGGTTATAAGTGCATTTACTAAAATAATTTTGCAGTATGCAGGAACAATGATGATAATAATAAGAATATGCTATTTTCATAACTGTAACAAAAACTCCCTTGCATTTTTCTGTTTGTTTCACAACCTAAATGTTAGTTTGCTAGTCAGAGGAGGGTATATTCCTTGATCTATACAAAGGTGTTCTGAAAATGCAACAACACCCGTCTTTGGACAACTGACATGTGAAAAAGTTACACTTCAGAGGGTGGGAAACAAAGAACTAAAAAAAAAACCAAATAATTTTTTATATATGTAAACAAAATCTGACAATCAGAAAAGTGACCATTTCTGAATAGCTGCAAAGTTTGTGCCAAGTTTTCATGAACTGTACGTAATTCGACCATAGTTTATGACAGGAGATGAGAGAAGTTTAGATCCTAGCACAGGATTGCATATACTGAATTTTGGAGACGATATAACAGTTTCTGGATTCAGCTGTCACAGTGCTGTCAGAACGGCTACCTGCTGGTTAAGGAAGAGTGAAAAGTGGCATCTCATCAGAAGGGCCTTTATTCACTGCAAATAATGAAAAACATGCACACAACTTCACCTTCCAGCTGACAAATGTGACTTGTGCTTTATTCACACATTTCTAAGGGAAGATGTTCTGCATAGGCAATGCCCTTCCCACCCCGGTTTTCAGGGACCTTGTCTCTCAGAGAATTTTGTCAAAGAAAAAGCTGCCGAAAGACTGAAGGAGCACCAAATAAAAAGCCGAGACATTAAAAAAACACTTCTGTGAATATAAGTGTTTCTTCTGCAGTGATGGCATGTCTGTTGCTGCTGTCTCCCAAGAAAATAAAGAAATGGGTCAAATTCTGCCCTCCTGTGTTTATACAGCTCCTCTTGACCTCAGTTAGAGACATGTTATCACACAGATGCGTTATCTGAGGCTAATAACTCACTGGACGAATCCCTGTGTCTCACAAAGGCAAAATGGAAAGCCTTCTGAAGTGGGTACCAGGCATGGTCAAAATACCTGAGTGTGCACCCGTGCCAGAAGTAGTTCTGCTGATAGAGCAAAACTTCTTGCTGCTTTATGTAACACTGTGTTAAGATACTTTGTGAAATACTATTAATAAAATATTAAGCCTTTTACCAGTGTATTCAGTACAGTGATGGAAGTTAAATGTTAAGGTTCATGCCTCCAGCCTGATATAAATCTAATACAGCCTCACTGACTTCATCTGAGCTCTGACTTTTGGCAGTACCCAAGGGCGTGCTGCTTTCAGCTTATTTACTCCCACATTTCTAGTTAGAATAGAGATTTTTTTAAAAAAAATTCAAAAATTGAGATAGTCACTTCACCAAGAGTATCTTGGCAGCTCATAGAAAGGTTAGATGAGAGTACGGAGCAGACACATCGCGGTCACACTTTGTGCTATGTGATGCGGAGGGCATGAACAGCCAGTTTTTTGGAAAGGGGTGTAATAATTAACTCTGAGAGTCGGATTATTTTTCCAGTAGTGCCGTGGTGCCTGCAGTGATGTATGTCAACACTGGCTGGCTCACGTGCCTGCACACATCTCCTGCAGGTGAGACAGGTGACACTTTGACGCGGTGAGACCTTGAGCAGACCAAACCAGGGTAAGAGTTTCCACCCTGCCCCACCGCTAAGCTGCCTGTCACTTCTCCCTTTCTCCGTCTGCCGCAGCTTACAGACCTCTCTGCTGGTGCGCAGGTATGGGTGCACCTCGCTGATCAGGTTTGGAGCGCAGACTCTTTCACCCGAGGAGGTGTAAACCATGAGGAGGGTGTGAGAGCAGAGGGAAGAAACAGGCTTTGTCTGTGTGGCAGAAATCAAAGCATACCTGTAGTCATAGACATTTTCTACAACTGTATCTCTGGTACTCCACTGCAGATTAACCTATGGAAGCAGCCTAAATAAATAGCGCGTGCTTGCTTTAAATGTTGCACTTCTTTATTTGAAGTAACATTCTATTTATTTCTGGGTTTGAAGATATTTAGATCATGTTTGTGCCAGTCAGTGTTGTGTTTTGTGTACTGGAAGGCAGCAAAATGCTTTGGCAGTGAAGCAGACAGGATGAGTTTTGAAGAAGACCAAATCATTCCGGCATTAGTTTCACTATCAGGGAACTTCTAGTTTTGCTGAAGTTTTGCAGAAGGTCAAAACTTAACCCTTGTCAGGTATAACTACTCCCATAACTTCAGAAACAAGGTTCTCTTCTGTCCAGATTATCAATCTTGTTCACGGTTCATTTCTTGTCAAACTGAATAGAAGCTGAAAAGAAGAGGGATGCTTATTTTCATCTGGTAATGCAGTATTTTAATTTGAGATACAAGGACATCTGAATTAGTTGCCCTAAAATCTTGGCTACAATGGTCTGATATAAATTTTTCAATTAGCTAAGTGCAAATAATATTTCATTTCTTCAACAAAAGGCTTATGTTCAGATTTAGAACATATTTTAATAAAGGTTTTTTTCTATGTACAACATACTTGAGGCATTTTTATTTAAACAACTGTAAATGCTGGCTTTGTTTACTTCACATTGAATCGAATTTCCCTTTAAATACAGTTTGATGCAAATCACAAGTAAAATATGAAGTGTGCCCAGTAAATTGCTTACACAAGCTTTACGTTTAATACATGATACTCTAGCACACAGCAAAAGGGAATCTCTGCCAATGTATCTGGACCCTTAAAGTCCTGGGGTCAGATTTGGTCTGACCTGTGCAAACTGTGAAGAGGAAATGGTGTAAGGAAGGATCTTTTCTTCCTTTGTCCTGTGTCTGCTGAACAAAAACCTGACACAGATCTGGACTTCATACACAGCAAAGTGCTACCTGGTCTCTGCTGAAACGCTCTGTCTTCAGTCCGGTTGTGTCACAGCAGGGACACCTTCTCCTGGTGTGGATATGAGTACAACAAAGAAATAATCATAATGAGATTATCTGATGACTTGTGGCTTTACTAAGTTTTGGGCCCCTCACTACAAGAAGGACATTGAGGTGCTGGAGTGTGTCCAGAGAAGGGCAACGAAGCTCGTGAAGGCTTTAGAGCACGAGTCCTGTGAGGAGCAGCAGAGGCAACTGGGGTTGTTAAGCCTGGAGGAAAGGAGGCTGAGGGGAGACCTCATCACTCTCTACAACTACCTTGAAGGAGGTTGTAGCCAGGTGGGTGTTGGTCTCTTCTCCTAAGTAACAAGTGATAGGACAAGAGGCAATGGCCTCAAGTTGCACCAGGGGAGGTTTAGATTGGATATTAGGAAAAATTTCTTTGCCAAAAGGGTTGTCAAGCATTGGAATCGGCTGGCCAGGGAAGTGGTTGACTCACCATCCCTGGAGGTATTTAAAAGATGTGGTGCTTAGGGACATGGTGCAGTGGTGGGCTTGGCAGTGTTAGGCTAATGGTTGGATTCAATGATCTTAGAGGTCTTTTCCAAACTAAATGATTCTATGATTGTAACCTCTGGCAATTCCAGAAGAGTCCTCATCTCTGAACCATGGTCTCTTTGTGTCATTTCATTCACAATGTGATGGGGCACTTCACGAATTACATTTCCATGGCAACAATGTTCACAGTTATCCTAAACTCAAATACTGTTGCCAAACATAAAATACACAAAATTGAAATACTGAATGCTCGAGTTTCCTTTTTTAAAGTCCTTAGCTTTAATATTTATTTGAAAAGCCACGTTCAGTCTCCCAGATATTGATCTAAAAGCAATGTCAGCACTAAATCATGAGTGGTGTGTGAGCTCTTATGCCTTAATGTTTTCAGCATGTGGAAAAGTGTCATGTCTCCACTTCAAGTGCACTTCTCATGTCTTGAGAAGGGTTTCAGTCTCCCTGGTGTGTGGGAAAGATGAGGCTAACAACACGATAGTGTCTGTACTTTAAATGCTGGCATGTTGCTTCATTCTGAGTCCAGGTTTACAAGTAAATCAGTGATAGTAGAGAGGCTGGCTATGGTCCTCACCATCACTCTGCTCCTGGGGGCAGAAGGGAAGAACAAATGAGATTTTTTTTATCCTTGTTTTCAAGGAAGGAAAGCCAAGTGTTGGGACTGGAGAGGAGCTATGTCATGCCTCAGTAGGTCTGCACATCTGGGCAATGCCTGTGCACCTCACACCCACCCAGCGCTCAGGTACAGCTGTCTTTATCAGCACTTTCTCCAGGACTCAGCCAAAGTGTAGGCCTCAGAAGGGGGGTGTTTGTCTCTCCAATATCTAAGGACTTAGTGGTAACAGCTGAAAAATAATAAGAATAGCACTCTGGAGGGTTCACAGTATATTGGAGTGTGAAGTGCCAATTCATTTTCTGTTACTGAAGCTGTCTTAAACTTATGCCTTTCAGCAAAAAGCTGACAAGAACAATCCATCAGATTTTTGCCCCCCTCTTTATATTATAACGAGTTTGGCTTTTTTTTCTGTTGTTTGTTTTGTTCAAAGTTACTTTGTTTTGTTTTTTAAGTACTTATTTCTTGAACTTACAAAGCAGGCAAACAAGCACCCCCCTTCCTGTAAGCACCGCAGTACATGGGGAACCAGCACATGAACTAAAGGCACCGCTCAAGAGCCTCCTTGGGGAGGACACATTACCTTTTTCTAGACAAGAAACAAAATGAGAGGTGCAAACTTACCGTAGCTCCCAGTTAGTGAAGAAAATGGAGGTGGAAGGAGCCTTGGAGATCCAAAATCAAGCCCAACCAGGTGTGTGCTGTCCCCATGAACAAACCCCACGCCTATTGCTTAGAGCTTCCATCGCTGGAGGCTGGAACCAGCCTGCCCAGGCAGGCTCTACCCATGGCTCACTGTCCTTACCGTTGGGGTTTGTTGGGTGTTTTATTGATACCTGACTGAACTCTTCTAGTGCAATTTAAAGCCTATTTGTTCTGACCATACAGGAGATGGATTTATTTGTTTTATACCTCTTTTTGTGAAGTTGAAAGAATTACCTAGCTTTCTTTTGCCCTCCATAATCTTCTCTAAACAGCCTTTTCTAGTTCATATACTTTGGACTGTTCTTGCTATTTCCCTGTCTCTAATTACTTTACAGATTTTTAAGTTCAAGTAAAAACACCATTTTCCAACCAGCTCAGAGTGGAACATCACAGGTTCAGCATCTGTGTTGTTTCCTACTAAACTATATCCTGTTTTCCTCAAACTATTTCCCCAAGTTTGTTCAGTTTTACTTGAATTTGCTGCCATCTGAAAATTTCATTTAGGTTTATTTCTTTTCTACTAGTAAAAATACTGAGAAACACTGGATCCAGGACAGATTCCTGTGGAATCCTACCTCCTGTTTTGGCAGCAAAACACTGATAAGCGCCATTGAAAGACGCAGTGTGTACTGCCCTTGCACTCATTCTTTTGTTGGACAACCAGCACATTAGCACTTTGCTGGCCTAAAACTATTTCAATTCCCAAGCTTTGCACAGGTGGATATCTTGCCGTATTGCAGTGCCTGCTATGTGATTGTGCCAGATCAAACTGCTGCTCCTTTAGGGTGCTGGAACATAGGATTCTGTAAAGAAAAGTCAACCAGAAAGAAATAGTATTATTTTGAAGAGTTCTTTGAACAAAAATTCTGTGCTAGTATTCAAACTTTTTTCCACTACTGCTACAATAGATGAGAACATGCATGAGCTAAGACTAGAATTAATGTAGTTATAATTAAGCTGCTCTCAAAGTCATTAGATATTTTAAGCTGTTGAGCCATTTTTCCAGCTCATTAACTTTATTTAGACATAATTACAATTTTTAACATGTTAGTCCAGATAACGCCTTGATTGTGGTTTTAAAAAAGCTACAGTGCAGTAGACATTCTGCACAATGATGTCTTTGGTTTGGGTTTCTTGTATGACCCCAGATATCTGATGCTTATTTGTTGTGTTGCGGTTTGGGGGTGGGGAGGGGAACAGGGATATTGAGGTGGTGGTAGGTTTTTGTTTTGTTTGCTATTTGCATTTTTCTCTGGAGATTTTACATTCTTTGTCAAGGCTGTGATTGCTTCTCAGATTGTTGCTCCTTTTCCTTTCATGACTCCTGTAATTACACCGCAGCTCTTGTTTCACAGTTGGCACCATGTTCGCCAAAGGTGATGGTATTACATGGAACCATTCCAGAATTGAGAGAATCCCTATTTTACTAAGTTTGTGGAATTGTTGTGGGATTTAAAGCTTCATTTACTACTTGGCTTCTGGTGGCCTGAAAGGTATTAAACAAGAAGTAAGAAACTGGCCAAGTATTTCTCCCTGCACAGAGGTAACTCTCAAACTTTCAACCAGAAGCACCCTTGTTTGATGGATGAGACTGATTTTTGACGTTGATATACATGCACCACATTTTAAGGAAAAGCAACATATTTAGTCTGTTTGGAGTATGTTAGGAAATCTCTGCCTGTGGGCAGGAGTCTCTAAGGAAGTTTGAGATGCTATATTTGATGAATTTCAGGGAGATAAAGATTCAGGGACAGTTTCATTAATTCATTTTTGATTAGGGTAGAGAGGAGCATTCCCAGTCCTTACTGGTACTATGCTGTGTTACATAGAGTCTGCATTAGATTCAGCGATGTGCTTCTGAGTTTAAAATGAGGCAGCTTATCCCTGCAATGGAGTCCGGAGCATGTCCAGGCCATCTGGTCCCCCATGCCAGTGGTGGGGGTAGTTCGGTACAGGCTGGTGGAATCCCCACAGGTTGGTCCTCAGAGCTGGAAACTGCTAAACAAAGTAAAGATAGGGACATTTAAAGACTGTTTCTCTTTCCAGTCCTTAGGTATCTTAGCCAGGGCTTCGGAAAATGTCTGCTACTGGTGCCCTGAAGTCTCTTTGAATTAGATCTAAAGAAATTAATATAGGGTTTGTGCAAGTGGTATGGAACAAAAATATTTTTATCCCTAGCATGTAATAGCTTTTACCGTAGAGATGAGAAAACAGGGTTCAGCTCCTTCTTCAGATTCAAGGGCTTTAAATCCCCCCACAACATATAATGCTGACAGTGGAGAAATACAAAAACAGGTGGGGAAACAAAGACCAAGATGGTCCTAATCACAGGCCATGCTCTTGATTGATCCAAAGAATCCTGGGTTATATTTGCCCTGTCATTACTGGAGAACATGGAAGTCCTAGTCCATCTCACCCTGACTACAACATGGGGCAATCCTGCACTTAGTGGACTGTGTGGATTTGAATCCTGAGAAACTAAAGGAGGAATTTTCTCACATTTTTTCTTATCTTCTAGACTAATATTAAGTGAATATTACCTCCCTCTAGTCTCACCTAAATGCCACATGAATCTGACAGTTTCAGCTGGTATCATTTAGGCGTGATCTGAAAATGTCCACCAAAATGAGCTCTGAGAGGCAAGGTGTTCCCCCTGCAGAGGTTTTGGGCTCTAATGAAGTTTAGGTGTTCTTAGTCCAAGCCACCTTTTGGTCACAGGCAGCCTCATAATGTGGATTAAAGTCAAGCAGAGAAGCACCTCATGAATTCAGGCACTTCTTGCATTACATGGGGATAAGAGAAGGCTTTGTGGGGCTAGGAGTGGAACTGATGCACTTCGATTCCTCTTAGCACTTCGGTGGATTTTGCTCTTTATGACTAAAGTGAAACAAATCATCTCAATTATAAGGATTGTATGAAGAGATGAAACTCACTGATGAAAAGTGGGTAAGCTACAGTATTTAATTAATGGGTTCAATTACTGCATCTAATCATTGTGTTTAATTAATTACTGTGTCTAATTAAGATAACATTAGCTACAAATAAGCTATGTTGGCCTGTATGGAAAACCATCTCTCCACTACCAGTCTCCCAGGGAGAGTCTGCCATTACACATTGAACTGATTCTTTGGCTATTGCACTCTTCCTCCCACGTGAAGCAAGGAGGCATGCTTGGAGGGTGAGCTGGGGCTTCAGCTGCAGTCATATAAGACTTGTGCTGCTTTGCCCTCTCTCTTGTTTGTGGATTATAACTTCACTCAGCTATGAAAATTTCACTGCTGCACTTCAAAGGTAGCCACATAGCTCTCCCAGGAGTAGGGAGTCTGGATTAAGTGCATGAGAGCAAGGTATTGTACGTGTACTGTACAAACTTCAGTCACTTCAGTGATGCATAGTATTTTCCATTTCTTTCTGATCTTTCTAATTTCCTATATTGTGCTGCTGTGCCTGTAAATACAAGTAGTATTTTCTGACGGGTCTTTTTCTTTTTTCAGCTTTGGAAATAGCACATGTGTGTGTTGCAGACCACCAAAATTATATTTATATAGACTGCAATAGAGGCTTTGTATTGTATGACCTGGGTTTGATATGGGAATATGTAGGGAGTTTCCAAGGATATAGTTTGCTGGGATGGAGCTGAAGACTGTGTAAGGTGGAAAGAGACAATCCTGGCTTACATTTATCCATATTACCTGCTAGGAGCAGTCCCTGGAATGAATCAAATCCAGGAGAGTCCTGGCTCTTCAACTCAGAGGACTTTAGCAGTTTTACTTCAAAGGAGAGTTTTGAAGACATGCAATATGGACAAACAGAGGTCCAGGCAGTGGGAGCTACCCAGAGAGCTTAGCTAACCACCAGTAGATGTATGCTGAGATTGCCTGAGGCTACTGCCAGCAGAGATGGTTTGTTACCAGATGCTGGTTCAGTTCCTCATTCCCACAGTTGTGGCCCCCCAGCAGCTGCGCTGTGAAGACTTCAGCTGCGCGACAATAGAGATAGCGGCTCATTTTGAACTTAAGGATTTGGATACTCTGTTTAGGTAATGTTGGTTTCTTAGGACTTGTTTCTTTTGTTTGTCTCCCAGAGCATTTCTTTTAATGAGTGGCTGGATCCATCTTAATAATTTGTGGGTTTTTTTGAGATTATGTAGTTTGTTCTCAGGGATGGCTGTTTTAAGTGTTTGCATTATAAGAACCATCTATACAAATGAAGTACCTACTGTGAGCGTAAACTGAACTACACATATAGCACCTCTGATATAGATAAAATAGACAAATAGATATGCAATTTTAATAACTCCATCATCTATGCAAGTACACCACCGTTACAAATACAACACATATTTCCTTTTGAATCACCAGGAAGACCATGAGAGTTATTGTATTAATCTATACACAGAGCTCAGGCAAAGGCAGAAACATACATCTCTGGTTTTTGTGATGAATGAGTACGATCTCTTTTGACTGATTTTTCTGTAAGACTGTATTATGCATCCTTCAGCTGACAGGCTTCAAAAGGCAAGGGTATTATTTTCCCCTTTTGTTCCTGAAAAACAAAGATTATGTCCAGTAGCAAGAGGACATTAGTTTTCAGAGGAAATGATGCTACTTCTGGTATTCCACTAAAGCTTAAAGACTGCCATATTTTGTCAGAAGGCACTTAGGTGAAGAACAGCTGACTGAAGGAGGTTGGCAGCTGTTATTTGGTGAAATTCTTTAGTATTTCTGCAGTAGATTCTCTTACTCAGTTATTTGTTGTAAAGTCTAGGATGCAGCTGAGTAAATAATGTGAAGAAATAGAAGGTGTGAAAATCTGAATTTCTCTCAAAAGTTCCCAGGGGAATGCAAGCTTTGAATAGAACAGGTATAAAGAATGCTGAAAAGATTGTTGTTCATTACTCCTGACTTATCTTTGAACAAAGCAAAAAAGAAAAAAAAAAATGCAATGATTTAGTCTAATGACTGGAACTAATAAAGTTGGTCTGTCACTTATTTCTATAATGACTTGCAGTTTTCACTTACAGCTCTGCAATTATAAAGTCACTGTTTCACTTCATAGTATTGTTTATAGTGTTTTATATTTTTTTTTAATATCTAAAGGATTTGTTATGTTGAATTCTTAGGGAAATAAATGAACAGTTCCGATGGTATTATACCTCTCAGCTTTTCTTGGTTGATTTGCATCCCAAACAAATGCAAAACTTCTTCCTGAAAGTAATTTGCAGGAACAACGTGCACAAAACATTCATTAAGAGTCACAATAGTGACAGGAACCAAATTAGAACAAGAACATTGCCATTACTATGCATGTCCAAACTTGATGGGCAATGAGAATAAACACAAACACAAATACAGTTTCAGTGAGTGTCTTTACATGCAGAGAAATAGCTAAAGCATAGAAATCACATTTCATTCCCTTGTATTCACAGCTGGGGGAGAACAGTCACTGTCTCTCAGCCTTTATAGTCAACTGTGCTTTAAGGTGAACCACTACCGACACCGATTGCAGCGTAAGGTCAGAGATATATCGGAGGCTGTTTCCCTTTTAAGTGGACAGGAAGGATAAGAAATGGCGTCAGCGGCACAATCACTCGCTGGGTGTCAGAGGGGAGGGAGGCAGAGGGCAGGCAAAGCACGTAACCATCCAGTCAGTACCAGCACAGAGATATTGAACACTTACAGTTGTATGTTTAGGGCTTGTGTCTTGCATTCCTGTGCAGCTTCTCAAATTAACTTTGAATTTTCAGTTGAAGGCTTAGTTTTCCACCACTGCCTTGCAGAGGCATAGATATCTAAGGATCTGGTCAGTCAGCTTTCAGGAGGGTGAGGCAGAGATTTTGTTGATGCAGAAATTATGTATGGATTCCTTGAAAATTTCCTGTTATGTTATTTGCATGCTTTTGCCCCTAGGCACCTGCATCAAGTCTTCCTCGCTGGGGAAATCTGCAGCGTCCCCAGGATTTTGGTTGGTCAGTCATCCAGGAGACTTGCTCAACAGCACATCAGAGTCCTCTCTATGCCCATGGGTTTTCTTTCTCTGAAAACCTGCGTGCAGGTGGGGCTGGTGAGTGCCCAGATCTTGGCCTAGTATGAAGATGTCACACAGTGGGAGCACAAATGTAGATGCCTGAAAGCATCCCAGGATCAAGCATATACATAATGTCACGGGGGTGAGGAACTCAGCTGTTACCCCATGGAGTTGCTCACAGACAAGACACCAAAAAGCCTCTGGGTGGGGAGGATTAGTCCCTTTTCCCACAGGACCTTGTGAGACAACCATTGCTCCTTACTGTCAGAAGAGACAGGCGACCACAACAACACCGTGCTGCTCCTTGCAGTGGTGTGCCTTCCTGCTGGTGGAGTCCAGCTCCTTTTGGACAGGCAGCAACTGCTGGAAATCATCTCCAGCCTGGTTTGAGAATCCCCCACCAGCATCTTATGTGATCTGCCTCATAGATTAATAACTATACATTTTTTTATTTGGAAGACAGAATAAATAAGTACAGTTATAATTTCTCTTATGTGCTGTTAGTAAATAAGACTGAGAAGTTTTTGTTGTTTGGATTTCTCACCCTCCCCCAGATTCAGCCACTTGGACTCGGTTAAGAATTACGGCTTAATTTGTTTTAAGTAGAGATGTTCTGTTTTCAATTATTTTCTGTTACCTCCCAAAGGACTATTCTATCTGGGTATTTATTTTTCAGCTGGAGATTACTGTTGCCATCCTTGAATCATTTATTAGCTGATGACGGTTCTTGCTGACTTGGTGGAGAGATTGCTGAGGAAAACTAATATACTAGCCTTCCTACTTTAAGCACTTCAAGTTGTTTTTAACAGAAGAAAGGGAAAAAGGTTTTTTCCCTTTACGTTTTAGCAGACATCAAAACTGAATCATTTGTTTCCTCCTGAAATTGAAAGCAACATCTCTTAAAGAAAGTTTAAGTGGAAAAAACCTGCTGTACTGTGTTTTGTGTTCTTGCTCTAAAAAATGGCACACTAAATCCAGTCTTTATTCCCCTATCAGTTGCCTAAGGAATTTTATCTGAATATACCTAACTTTCTGTCTGTCACATTTCATCATTGGAGATGCCGCTTATATTTTGCAAAGCCAGTCTAACAACTCAGTGATAATTTAATTGTTGCACCAGTCTGGTGAATATATGTTGCTTATTAGTTAAAGTGTGCAGCGAAGAAATCATAATAAAATAATTGAGCCACTTTGAGCTGAAAATAAATTGAGAAGATAATTCCCATCATTTTAGTAAGCTTACTTTCCGCCCCCCCCACCCCCGGCCTTTAAGTACTTTATGATTACAGCAGAGTAATATGTATACCAAACTCCTGCTTCCAGGACCAGTAGCCAGTAGTCTGTTTATCGGCATGGCATATAAGTGTGTTGGGATATCCCTTCATCTTTTGGCAGACCTATTTGTATTGTTCTTAAATGCTATTTGAACTGAAAGCTTTAGAGCAAGCTGTGCCTCACAGATGCAGAGGAAGAGACCCTTCGCTTCTCATTCAGTCCCACCCTCTTCTGGTTTTCCCATTTTCTTCTTTGTATGAGTGTGTGAATGTGTGTGTTTTATTCAAAAAAAAGAAAAAAAACCCAAACAACCAAATCACAAACTACAAAGAAAGACACCAATTTTTTTTGAAAGAGACCATTTTTTCCATGCTTTTGACCATACATTCTCTGTATTTCTTCTAATAACTTTCATGTAATTAGACCTATGGTCTCTGTTTGACAGAGTCTTCTGTCCTTTTCATTGCCAGAATTTCAGTGTCTGGAGGGCTCTCACCACTGGCTAGCGCAGATTTTGCAGTACAGCCCTGACAGCCTGACTGGTCTCAAATTCAGAGTCACCAGAGGAGCTGCCTAACAGATATTAAGTGTTGTAAATAGGTTGTGAAAGGAATTCCTCATTTTCTCCATCCCCTAGCACTGTGCAAGCATAAATAACAACCGTAAAGTTTTCTCTGTAGGGCTTTCTTTGGTTAGAGGTCCTCAGCAATCACACAATCTGACATTCACAGAGTGCGGGAGTAGAATTTGTGGATTAGAGTGATTTTTTAATATTAAAACCATTTGTGAATACAAATATTAAAGCATATGTGCATACATATGTCTACTTTGGGGTTACCATCTGCCTGTGGCATATACATGCTAGCTGGCGTTTTGAGAAAAGCTGAATAATTTTTTATTTATTTATTTATTTATTAAAATAACATCTATCATCATAACATCAGCTCAACAGGCATCTGAAACATGATTCTGAAGATAGTGAATACCTATAGTCTGTCTCCTTCATAATACATTAATCTTTTAGGTATAATTTAATGACAGGCAATTGCTTGATTGCTGTTTCTCTCTATAGAATCCCTTAAGGATGTTAATCTGCAGTGTGATAATGAGCAAATATTTTTTTAATGTTTGGTATTAGTGTTCCACAGGGTAAAACCACAGGAGGTGATTTCCAAGTAAGATATTTCTGCTGAATAACCAAAGTAGCCAGAATAGTAGAATTCACTAAATAGCAACATTAAACAGGTGGGGGGGTTTTGTTGTGGTGTTTTGGGGTTTTTTCCTGAGCCAGAACTACAAGCTGTTGCACTTGCTTTCAAAGAGCAAATGCTGTTAGTATGTGTATTTGTGATACAGAATAGCTGCGAATGACTGCACTGGAAGCACTGAACTCTTACTACTAGATTAGATAAAGCATTAGAAAGCACTGATTCACTACTAGCTTAGACTAGACCATGTAATGGCACTGCTCAATCTTCCACCACGAAGAATCACAGGGAACCAGGAGAGTCGCAGGATCTTACAACATCAAATAAGCATGTCTTCTGTAAGTCAGTCTTCCAGCGTGACTAATTCACTGCCGAAACTGACTGAATGCAAGGTTTATGCCAGGTTTCTTTTAGCTGGAATAGAAAAATGTGTATCTAAACCCCTAAATTAGCTTCTACTCAGAGAAATTGTATTTCTGTCTCTGAAGTCCTGTGATGAATTAGGGAAAATAATAATTAAAAAGCAAGGGTTTAAAATAGCAATCTGTCACTGCCTGTAACAAATGTACAGTACTTGGGTTGCTAGGTGTATTTTAGCAACTGTCCATGCTGTGTACGCGCAGCCTGTTCTGACAGCTATGGTAACAAATTGCTCCAATGAGGCACTGAGCTAATAAAACCCCATTTCCAACGCACTTTGTCCCCAACACCTACAGTAACTTCAGCTCATGCCCCCAATCCTAGGGCACGCTCGAACAGGAGACGCAGTCTTACTTTGTCTGGATGCACAGGGCTCGGCCAGCCACGGACCTGTGGTTGCTACTGGCTCATGAAAACTTCATACTTCAGCTTCCTTCTTTCTTTTTTACATTTGATTGAAACTTGCCCGTGGATCCATAATCCATGGGGAAGGACATCACAGAATAGCTCATTTCCTTGAAAATCAGACTAGCATTAGCCCCATAAAGTTCTCCCCTATTTTATGTCTCACTAATGCCATATTCCTCTTTTATAGCTTTAAAAATAAAAAGACTGAATTCTCAGTTATGTTTTCTCCTGCATTTGTATGTCTTTACAGTATAGATGGGAATTCTGTTCTGCTTAATCTGGTTCCAGCTTAATCAAAGACCTGAGCTTCTATAGGTTGTTTATCCACAAATTCAGAGACTTATCAAGGTATGAAGGTATGTGCTCGCATTGAGCAGCTGAGTAGCCCTGCTGACTCCAGTTGTACATACTTGAGGACCTTGAAGAGGATGTTTTTGAATATGTGGATAAAGATATGGTGCTTTTCCAAAATGAATGAAGGGGTGAGCTGAAAAATATAAAAAAGAAAACAAAAAAGGAGGGGGGGGGAGGGGGCAAAGAGCTGGGTCTACTGAAAAGAGGAATTTTACAGTGAGGGTAGCTGGGAATAATTAGCTGCTTGTTAGCTCATTAGCTGAGCTCAGATGGACTCTTAGGCTTTGGCAAAAATGTGGTGGCAAGTTAAAATCAGATGGCTGAAACTGCTAGTGCCCCTCATCAACCACCATGTGCCTTTGATGCCATGAGTTAAGGCAAATTGATCCACCTGGGAATCAGGTCCAGCACCAATTGACTTTTCATCCAAGTATATTAAGATAAATCTAAATCAAGGACAGAAGTAGTAATAAGAACATTAGAATGATTCAAAACTGAGAGTGAGCTTTATTTTCTATTTTATAACAGGTGATTGCCACTCATAGTCTAGGATAGATTGTACTTTGACTGCTAAGCATATAATCCCATTGCCTTTTGATTAAGTGCCTTGTAAACCTCACTGTCTTCAGTGGGGCTTCATTTTTGAAACTAACAGCAACATTAATCTCAGAGGGATGATTCGCAGAGCAAGATACTACTCAGCATGAACAAGGTTGTGCATTAAGGGAAAGCTGGTCCTACAGGGAGGTTAGGCTTAGCTCCCTCTGTGATTAATCATCTGCCTCCCAGCTGCTGCTCTGATTTTTTTTAATACACTCCAACATGCAAACAAAGACACAAATATACCTGGAGCCAAAACTAGCTCACAGCTTTCAAAATTGTTTTTCAAACACAAAACCAGACACAATTCTTAAACAGGTATATTCCTACTATAATTTGCCTCAGTATTACTCAATCCTTGCCCTGTTAATTAGATAACCAACTCACAGGCCAAATTCATTCCTGTATCACGTAGGTAATAGGCTGTTTCACTCACATCAGTGGACCTTGTCAGTGCAGCACTTACACAGCTGCAATTAGAGAAAAAGAGACTTAGGTAAATGAAACATAAAATACTACTCCCTTGGAAGTTCCCATTCCCATTTTTCTCTTAAAGTCACATGACCGATTGGGATAAAACTTTATGGATACTTTTAGGCAAAAGATTCTAGAAGTGTTTCTTGGAAATCATTTTTGGACTAAACCGAAGTATGGAGGAGAAGCCAGGCGTAGCCAGAAAGGTGGCCATTGCTTGAGGCTAAGAAGTAGGAAACAAAGAAAAACATTTTGCGAGGTCTGACAACAGAAGTTAGCAGTAGGGTCTCAGAGGGAGACCTGCTGTTCAACATATTCATAAATGACCTGGAAAGGGAGATGAATAATGAGGTTAGAGAATTTGTGGGTGTTACCAAATTATTCAGGTTTATTAAAAAAACCCCAACAAACAAACAAACAAACAAACAAAAAGATTGCAAAGAGTTGTGGAAAGATGTCATGACAGTTTTGGATGTATAACATACAGCATATTAAATTATCAGTGACCCAGAGAGAAGGAATGATTACTCTGTGTTTCATCTAATGTAAGAACTCAGGGGCATCAAATGAAGCAATTGGGAGGCAGGTTTTCAACAAACAGATAGATTTACATTCCTTTATATGCCATGCAATTTGATTTTTAAACTCTGTCACAGGTGTTCTGGAGACTAAAAATATAAATGGTTTAAAAAGCACTTAGCCATGCAGCTAGACATTGAGAAAACCCCATCAAGAGTTATTAAACATCAAAATAAGGATATAAAAATAGCTAGCTCTAGGGAATTGCTCTCCCAGCAGAAGACACTCCCCCCAAATCCAAAAGAGTTGAAGTCTACAAGAGAGAGGAAACCATTTGTTAGGAAGAAGAAAGGAGCTTGCTATCCTTTTTCACAAAATTATTCTTCTTTATGGTATCTCTTTCCAGTTCCAGGTCCAAGTTGAACCTCCATTACTGATAAAGCCCCGATGTTTTACATTTCCTTTCCTCATGGTTTCCACTGGTCCTGTAAGCAGGGAGGTGTTAGTCTGCCATTGGGACCTGGCTGCATGCCCTTAATGGCCTGTTGTGGGCCAGATTTTTTGGCATCCTCACAACTGAAATAGCCATATCAAATGTCATTAGATGGTGAGAGGAGAATCTTGTTCCCATTTGCCTCAATGTGCTGATAGTCCAACTGACAGCCAGGCCAGAGGAGCCACCACAAAGAGGTGTCTTGTACCTGCATGCAGAGAACCATTAGCCCTGTCTCTGCATTGATCCCTGCATGAAAACCTTTTGAATACAGAATTTTCCATGCTGAATGAAGCTGTCTAAACTCCATGTTTGGGGAGTACAGTTAATTAATAGTCATTCACAGAAAAAAGCTTTTCTTTAATCCGCAAACCACTAAAACTTTCTGGTAAATTTTCCAGCCCAAGCTTCAAGTATTTCGTGTCAGAGATGCCAACAGGTATGAAATGATCCTGCCCTTCATTATGCTCTGCAAAGCAAGCGGTGTTCAACTCAGCATTCACAGCAACTTCCTTAACATAATTCAGCTAGATGAGGGGCTCTTAGTTGTACAAGGATGTGTTTTATGCCTTTATTTCTAAACAAGATAGTAACCCCTTTTGTAGGGAGCATCACACACTGTTTGTTAAATAATCTAGCAAACAGTTTTGGAAAAGGTCACTGTCATAGGCTTTCTAAATCTAGAGAAACTTCTCTGCTCAGAAAGTTGCTTCTCCCAGTTGTGACGAGACAGTGACTCTCAGACCCAGTAGCCTCCCTAGTACTGTGGTGGCCAAGTTCTGCACCTTTTGCACTTCCATCACATGTTGGGGACCAAATTTGATACTCCTCTCTCTCATCTGCTGGGTAGGCTTCTTAAAAGTCCTCCAGCAAGAACCAGTGCAGCATCTTTAGTTGCTATGTCACTTGACACAGTGATCTAGAGAATAGGAGAGTCCTGAAGTCAACTCCCCTTTCTGTTCAGGAGTTCCCTAGATCCAGCCTGTGGGGAGGGGGAAGTTGAGTAAACTATTCCAGGGACTTTCAGTATCTTGACTGGCATTCTTCTGTTTTCCCCCTCTTAGTCCAACATTATTGTGAGTGAGGAAAGAAAAACATAATACCATAGATGTAAACTTCCATTTCCAAAAGTTCCATTATGAAAGTTAAAAAGTCAAGTCAATTCCTGCATTCAGTCAGGCTTTGTTACTTGGTGAATATGGTCTAGAGAACAAAGAATAGCTTCATCAGCCCACCACAGGAGGACGTTACCTTGGGTCTGTCTGTTCATCTTCATGGAATAATAGCCCCGCAGTAGCCAGTGAGCATGAACTTCCTTCCAGAAAGCTTTTGTAAAAAGGATTGTTTATCTTCATTTTTGATGAAGAAAAAAAAAAAAAAGTGTAGGGATTCTCAGTCCTTCAGAGAACACTGAGTGAAAGGAGGTGACTTTTCTTATACCAGAGAAAACTGTCTAAATCCAGAAGGGCAGGGCTGAAAATGCAAGTCTTCTCTGCAGGAATTCTCATTGTGACTCTCCATTCATTATTACCTGATTTTCCTATCATCCTGTGACAGAATCCTTAGCTGAATCCCTAGAGGTCATCTTGGACTGTGGGTCCTATTGCATTGGCAAAAATTTATTAGTGAACTCAGGTCTGTTTATTCTCTCAACCAAAAGACTTTGAACACATTGAGGATAAATATCTTCTCCTACCCAGTGTACTGCTCTAGATGGGCCAAAATGAAACGTAGCCATTAGAGATCTATGGCACACAATTATTACAAACTCCAGGGGCTTTTGAAACTCACTGGATAATTGTTATTTCAAATATTTCTATATTAATGTACTTGTGAGGTCATAGTGTCAGAAAGATTAAATTATAGATTTCATTACTCATGTGCAGCAGAAATGTTTGTTTTGTGTATATTACTTGCATATAAAACAAGAAAAAAACCAACAACAACAACAAAACCCAAAAACCCCCAAAACCAAACCCAAACAAGGGAGGGTCTTGGAGACTTACCTTCAGTTAAAATAGGCAGGTTTAGATATTATTTAAGAGGCTTATTAGCATTCTCTGGAGAAATGAAAGAATTTCCAAAGTATGTCTATATTTTTTCTTGGATATGCTTCAAAGACAATGGATAGTCTGTAGAAGAAAAGCTGAAAATGCAAGGTAGAGAGTTGCATATGCAGTCCTTTGTGAAAGGGCAAATACTTTATGTAATAGGGAAGACAATAATAGTCTGTTCTTCTTTGTGCTGCTCAGCCTTATCAGAAATATTCAGTTTATTTTTACTGATCGCTGAATTTGGTTCATTTTTGGTAATCTGTAGTAAAAGTGTTTTAAAAAAATGAAAAGTGTGATATAACACTAAAACTGATCACTGAGTCTAGTGTCATAGGAAGAAATCCAGTTAAATAATACACAAAGTCTCAAGTGTGCAACCAAGAAAATCTCCACTGTTTATGTTGCAATGACACGCCTTAGACTCACTGAGTTAGAAGTTCCTGCTGACTTAGTGCAGGTGTCTGGAGACAGGCTGCTCCTCGTTTCCTTCTCAAGAAGCTTTTGTTGTCTATATGTTTATCTAGTTTTTCATAAGACTTTTGTAACCTCTGCTGAAGCCTGGAGTTGTTGATTTTCAAGGGCTGTTGCTCTTAAGATGCTGCATGTTCTTTGTTTAATCACTGTGGTAAGCAGTTTTATCATTCAGCTGAATTTCTCCCTTAGATTTAAAAAAATTGATTACAGGGTATGCAGTAACACAGCACTCTTCTTTAGGCTTTAAAACTGCAGACAAGCCCCCGCAAATATCTGGCTTCTTTAACCTTTCCCTACAAAAACATGCAATGAACAAATGTATTGCATCCTGAGGCCCTATGCATTTCCCGTGGAAATGGACCTGCAAAACTTCCAAAAGCTTCCTGTGAATTCTTAGCCCCTTTTTTGGTTAATTCTCATGCTTCGGGTATGTTTGATGAGCTGTGATGCTCTGCCATTGGTACAGGATGTGTGCTGCCACTGGCTTGCCTTCCAGTGCAAGGAGAGATGAGGGCACACAACTTGGAGAGATGAGGGCACGTGGCAGACCCCAAATGTTGTGGGGTCGAACAACGCGATGCCGAGAGATGGACCAGCTCAAACACTGCAAGAGGAGAATGCCTGAGTAGCAACCAAGACAATGATTTCAGAACATCCTTGAGAGTATGGTGACTTGCTGCAAGAGCTTGTAACTACAATGGGAAGGTGAAATTCATTCAATCATTTGCTATTAATTATTCACTGAGCTCTCATCTCTACTTAATGGGAATTTGAACTAAACCTAGTGACCTTCGGAACAATTTCATTAATACCTAACTGCTTTGCAAAATGGTTTCAAACCTGATTTACTGAAGTAATATTTTCTGTTCTTGTTTAAAGAGCGTCTCTGAGGTCTGTTTTTAATAAAGGGTTACAGAGCTCTTGGAGGCAAAACAGGAACATACAGAATGTGACGAACTTTCACAGGGAATATTTAGCGTAATTGTGTCATGTAGTTGTGTTTATACAAAGTTGTCAGTCAATTGCAGTGGATTTCACTAGACTTTCGCTTATGATCTTTCTTGGGAAAGACGAAAACCTGTCACCCCTTAAGCAGGGATATTCTGCACAATTTGAAGCTCCTCTTCAAGGGGTGTGTGCAGACAGTGGGTGCTTTCCTCTGGTTTGCTTCCCAGATGTTATGTACTAGATCTGTTTTGGAATAAACGTGCCCCACAAATTCAAACACAGATCACAAATTAATCTGGTACCTAGCAAACCCAAAAAATCAAAGTTGTATTCTCTCATTTCTATGGCCAAAATGTAAAGTTAAATAGACAATGTTAATTAAGACTGTTTGCAGGAACCAGCAAAATCCTAGATTGGGGGCTTATGCCTATCTTAGGCCTGTCTGCTCTATATTATTCCAGTTTTATGCTGCTGTAATGTGATTAAAATTAGGAGGCTTAAATTGTTTTCAAAATCAAAGTATTGCAATGAAAGTATGCATGAGGCTCCAAAGTGATTTGCAGGGGTAAAATTTCTGTACTGATGCATATTTTTTTCTGAAAGTACACCAGTTAAATCTGCTTAACAATGACACTAAAGCTCAGCTAGAGACCTTGCAGGCTGAATAATATCAACATGTTTATGAGACATGAAATACTTAACAAATGAGTCCGCAGTACCACTGGCTACTGGAGATAAAAAGGCAAATAGTTCCCAAAGTATTATTAGAGCTTTTGTTTATGTGGCTGATGTTTCGTCATCATGTTTTCCAGTTACCATGGCAACTCTGACCAACTCTGAGAGACATATAAAGCATTTTTACTCCAGCAAACAAAAATCCTGGTCAGCTGCCTACAGGGATGCTGGTGCACCGGGGCACACTGTTGAACAGCACAGCCTGAATATCCCTCCAGGGATTAGTAACCAGAGTGGCACCAAACAGTCATCCTTGCCTTGACTGTGATTACATCGCATCCCTTATGAAATGGGAGTTATCCATAAAATGTTTTGTTCAGGAAAGAAAGGTTTCACTGCAGAGATAGAGAGGGAAAAATACTTTCTCAATCAAAGTCGTAACTCTCCTGAGGTTTTCCCCATTGCAAATTCTTACCATTGTAATCCTCAAACAGTGAATGGCTAGGTAAGAATAAAAAAGATATTGAGAAAAAAATAGCAGAAAAAAAATTTCTCTGGCTACTTATGAAAGAGAGAATTATTTACCTGTAGCTTCAGTAATGAAGTTGATTCAAATGTCAAAGATCTGTGAGCAGAAGACCTCTGAAAGCCACCCTCCAAACAAATATTCTCCTCTGACTCAGTAACTTACGAATTGTGTTGATACTTAGAAACTTTTTGTTCTCCCTGGAAAATCCTGTATCAGCTTGATTATATTCAAATGTGCATCTGAAAAGAAAGATTTTTCTCTCACCATTGCTGTGAGTGAACTTACTTCTGAGGAGTGAAAAACTGTCATCTGTTAAGTGGCTGCTTCTACAGGGACTTCACAGCTCCAGATGTCTATGTCACAGGAACTTCACCTTTTCATATCTGGAGAGGAGTGCTTCTGATGGCATGGAGACTTGGAAAGTCTCCAAATCTCCGGTCTTTATAAAGGCAGTGGTGCTTCACATCACTAAAGCATAAAAATGTGTAGCTGGAGAAAATTTCAAGAGGCCATCCAGTACCCTTTGCATTGAAATAGGGTCAAGGACACCTACATCAACCTTAAGAGAAGTTAATTTGATCAGCTGTAAAAAAAAAAAAAAAAAAAAAAAAAAAAAACCAACCTTCAAGAGGAAATTCTACAGTCTACGTAACTTTTACTAAAACTTTACTGTTGTCTTTTTTTTTTTTTCTTGTCAGAACTAAACAAATCAGATTCTTTCATCCTTTCCTCACGCTTCTGCAACCTGTTTTCACTCCACTTCTCTGAAGGACTCTCTGTAGCTTGTCTGCATTTCTCAGAAAGAGTGGTGCACTAAATAAATAGACATAGTCCTTGAATGGTGTTCATGTCTTTTTCTGCAAAGCATTGCACAAATACACAATTAATACATTTATTTTTAGCAAGCTGCATCTTGTTGATTTTGGACTCTACTGACTCTACCGCCAATTTATCCATATAATTTGAAATCTGATCCAATCCAGAGTGTTTGCAGCTTTCTTGAAAGCTGATGTCATTTACAGAATTTGGGAGTGTTTTATATTCTGCGATTCAAGTAATTACTGAAAATAATAAATGGAAACAGATCCAGAAAATAATTGTATCAGAACTTGTTTGAGATTTCTCACAGTGAGCCTTATGGGCATGCAGTAGAGTAAATCCTTTTCTTAGCAATTGCATTTCAATAGGCTGTGCCGAGACAGATAGTCACGAGGTGTCACTGGCAGTTCAGGGCATTTCAGGGTTCCAAGGATGTGTGTATGTATTGGTCTTGCTCCCTGAAATTCCTCTTAAAAGTATATTCAAAGTGGGCCACCAGAACAGAGCAAACGCTCCTTTGCTGCACACAAAGCACACGCCTGTAGCAGGAGCAGAAGGACCCAAGCTCTGCTGCCCAGGTTTCCAAGGTGGCCAGCTCTGGTTTGCAAACTGGATGCCTGAGCAACGCAACATGCATCCACTAACATCACCTGCTTTCCTGCTTAGGTACTATGCTACGGTAAGCATTTATGACTGCGTCTGCATAAGTGTTTGGTTCAGATCAGCTGAACTTTCCTTTTTGAAGTGGTTCTCCCAATTGCCTCCTTTTACTGTGCGTCGGTTACACCATGGAGTGGTCTCAGAGCCCACGAACCAGATTGCTTTTAGTTGAAGAGGAACTGGAAGCTGTGCTACAGCAGTGTGCCAGAGAGAGAGACACTCCAATTGCAAAAGGGCTTTTAGTCCCTGGGCCAGACTAACATCAGCCCAAAGGAAAAATTGTGGAAATGTTCAGACAACACCAAGAGCTGTTTACTGTAATCCTCAGTACTGCTGTGCCTCTTACACCTGTTTCTTGTAGTCGAGGGGAAATCCTCCTGTATTTCATCCCTTTCTGCAGCAAACTGCATTGTCAGAGGACAGACTGTCTGGTAGAGAAAAAATAGAGTAGGGCATTCTAGCAGGTTATGAAAAAGTCTTTTTTTCTGAATTGCCTGTCATAAGAAAGATCAGCTTATACAAGAAATCCCTAAATTGCATTTAGTCAAGTCATCCTCTTGTCACAGAATGGGAGCAAAGAACAGCTAAAACCCAGAGTGAGTGAAAAGCTCAGAAGTAATTTGGTAGGCTAGTGTTGAATCCACTGGATTGAGATTCTTGATCCTGCATAATTTGGGCACTCAGATCACTGAACTATGGCATTTTTCTTTTTAGCAAGTAGGCTTTTATTTTTCATAAAATACAAAACTACAGAAGAAATGCCAATGCTTTAAGAAGTACTTACACACGCCCACAAAGATGAGATGTCAAAGCTAACATGTAATAAGGATTTACATAATAAATAATGCATTAGTGGCTAGTCTATCAGCAGTTATGTATTAAATAGAGAATTCTAAAGCCCGTAGGAGGCTTTTTGAAAGCAAAGTTATGAAAGAAATGGAGGGAAAAGCAAAATAAAATTGACCTGAAACAAGGTTACCTTTGCAGATTTCAGATATCCCCAGGAGCACAGCAAAAGCTTTGTTATTCTTGTAAAATAAGACTGATTTGAAGTGAAAGATTGACCAAGGTGCAAGGAATTTGTGATTCCTTAGTACACAGATAATACTGGGAAGGATTGTCATGTCATCCTGTAAATACCTGCGTGCACAAATCAGCACAAGTTTTTTTTACAGGAAAGCTTTGCTATTTCCAGCCCACACTCTCCATAACCAGAGAAATCAATTCATTTTTCTAAATTGAGTATGGCTTTCGTTTGTAACTCTGTAATAGTGGATACTTTTATTTAATTTGTTGTTGTTGTTGTTGTTGTTATTGTTTTAATCATTCTTTAAGAATCTTCTTTTCATAGACCTTCATGACTGAAATATGTTTATACTAAAATAAGCACATGGTGATTGCACCATGTGCTGACACACCCTGCTCAACAGTGAGAGTTAGTATAGGGCTCTTCTTTGCTACCCATGTTATCCAACAGAATGAATGGCCATTTGGTGTAGGTGATCGACTTCATAGAGGTGGAGGAAGATTCAGAACAAAAGATTCTGTGCAGTATCTTAAATTTCACAGATTTGCTGTTCATGACATATAGATGATGTGTACAGGACTGGCCATAAAATATGACGTGCAGAGGGGTTGGAAGATCTTTCCAAATAGTTTGAGCTCTAGAAAATAGCTTTGTTGTACCTGGTGTTGGTGCCGCGTTGTAGTTAGCAACTGGCCTGAGAACATAAGAAAGGCCATATAGGGCCAGTCCAGAGTTCTACCTCTGCATCCTGTTTCTAACAGTAGCAAAGAGCAGATGTTCAGAGAAGAGTATAAAACCAGAAACTTTATAACATTTCTCCTGTACTGTATGTATCTTCAGCCCAAGGACATCTTGAGCTAAAGATGTTATCTTTGTGTTTTTATGCATTTGTGTTTTTATGCATTTTCCTTCCATAATTTTTCTTGTGGCTTTTTAAACTTTATGTAACCTTTTAACACCTACATCACGCTGTACTGATGAATTCCCTTGTTTAATCACATTTCAGGGAAGAAAGACCAGCTTCAGTTTGTTTTAGCACTGTCACCTGCTAGTTTAATTCAAAACCTTCCTATATATATGTCTATGTGTTCTATATATGGGATGGCAATCAGACAAACAATCAGCTAACAGTCACTCCAGCTGCTCTTAGAAAATACTTTGAAACCTTGCTGAATCTCATTGACAGCTGAGTGCTTGAAGATGCTCTTGAAAAAGTGTATCATCTTGATTCTGTCAGCATATATCTATAAAGGAGGCTTTACCTACCACTTAGGGAAAAATGAATAATGATGCAAAAGCAACATAGCTCTGGTTCGTTCTGAAACACAGCTAAGACAAGGTTAAGGCATCCCATACAACTAACTACTAAAGGTACCAGGATTCAGACAGCCCGAAATTACAAGAGCTTAGACAAATGTCTTCTTGTGAATACTGGTAAGATTGTATCTCAATGTCTACCCTTCTGATAGCAGTTTAAATGAATACATTACTTATTTAAGCTAGGTGGCTGAGAAATTCAGCTTCCTTCTACTTCCCTGTTTCAGATGTGGCAGTGTCCAGGGGAGAGGTGATATGAGCAGGTGTGGGGAGAAATGTCTTCAGCTCCCTCACTTTGATTCTACAGTAGGTATCTCTGGATATCTCTTTGGAGATTAGACCTACAGGGTGGCAAGAAATCTTGCACTGACAGAAAGTCTTTAAGAGATTTCAGGAAGAACCCTGTTGCTCAACCTGTGTCCTCATTCCAGTGGTCTTGTTTATTCCTGGCTCCTCAGGCTTCAGGCCCAACAACACTTCTCACAGGGTTTGCTTGCAGTTTAACTCCAGCAATGCCTTGTACTGATAGGTGCAGATGGCAGTTTCCCCAGGCAGTGGATTGATCGGTCTTCCCCACAGCTTAAGGTCCTATACAGAATACATTTGGATGTGGGGACCACATTGATTACACCTATTCTGACACTGATGGTCAGGGTCAGGGTATGGTGGAAGATTAAGGGACTTTCAGGAACATTCAGGCTGGACACAGACTAATTAAGTTGCAGCTTTGCAGAGAAGATCCTGGGTGTCTTGGTTGATACATGAGTTGAACAAGAGTTGCAAGTTGAACATGAGCTGGCAGTGCACTCTTGCGATAACTGCACGTGGGGCCGTATTGAGAAAGCAGGGCCAGCAGATAAAAGTAAGTGATTATTCCTCTCTCTTCCTCAGTGGTGAGGCCAGTTCCAGGCACTTGAGTACAAGGCAGATGTCAGCAAACTGGACAGAGTCCAGCTGAAGGCCGCTAAGGTGTTTGGGAGAAGCTGAGGGAGATGTGTTCGTTCAGCCTGGAAAAGGGAAGGCTAAGAGGGAATGGTGTTGCTGGGGCCAAACTCTTCTCAGAAACACACAGGAAAAGGGCAAAAGCAATGATTATAAGCTGCAGTAAAGGAAATCCTAGCTAGGCATAAGGGAAAAAAAAAAAATCCCTGTCAGGGTAGCTAAATACAGGAACAAGTGCTGTGGGAGAGGCGGCGGGATCTCAGTTCTCAGAGATTTTCAAAACTCAGCTGGACCTAGCCTGATCGAACTTTGAAGCTAGCAATGATTTCAACAGGGGCCTTGAACTGAAGGACCTCCAGAGGTCCCTTCCAATATTAATAGTTCTATGACTCTATGAATACAACTTCTTTGAAGTCACAATTTCTTCTCTTCAATATATGGCCTGCAGTCATGTTGCTCTATTAATATTTAAAGAAATTAAATAAAAGGCAATAGTCTCCGTTCTTAACAACTAAGAATCCCACTGCAGTTAATGTGATCTGAGGGAAAAATTTCAGAATAGTCTAAGTAAGGAATTCCACCCACCAATATGGAAGATTTTCCATATAAAAATGAAAATCTTTTTCTTTTAGCAAAAGGTTTTTGAGGGTTTTTTTTTCAAAGGAAAAAAGTAGTTGCACGTATAGTTCATGAACCAAAAACCAAATGGCATATGCATTCACTCTGAGACTCCAGCCCAGTTTCATAATCAGAGAAAGCCCTATAGTCTCAAGAAGTTTTGGTTTGTTTTTTTTTTTTTCTTCCTTCTTTCAACCATTTTGAAGCATTTTTTAAATACAAAGGTAAGAGAAAATAAGGTCTCCTCACAAGCAGTGCCTTTTCACTACTGCATTCCATTATGTGAAGCAACAGAGTAATCTATTGTAAAAATGACTCCTGTGTTGTCAAAGAGCTGTTCGGAGTGTGACATAACTCCTCAACTGTAGAAAGCTCGAAGAAAACCCTTGCCTTCTTGTTCCCAGTGCAAGTTTAAAGTATTATTAACTGTACGGATATGAATTCCTCCAAAAGTATTGAGCAGACTGACAGGCCTCCTAGCTTGGCAATGTACTGCCATTAAATAAAAAAAAGGATATAAAACAGGATTTTGGTTGGAGAAATGTCCAAACAAAAATATTGTAAAAGGCTCTTAAATGTATTGCAATGGTGGAAATATTACAGAACTTTCAAATTAAGATATATTTTCTCTCCATATCAAAACCTGCAATTTCATCTTGGCATCAAATCCAAAATATTTTTCTCCTGCATTTCTTATTTTCTCCAGAAATTGATCCTTCAAAAATTCTGTTTTTCGGTATGATTGAGGAATGGAGTTGGAACCTGCTAAACTATTCTGTTGCTCATGGTGGAAAACGCAGCTCTATCTTTCTGTGTGAGCTTAACTGTGCTATCGGGAACATGCATTATTAAAAAGTTATTTGTCAGTGAAGCCAATGGAAATGACTTTGAATTCTCGTGAGGACTGTACCTGTTAAGCAATAAAGGCCTTTTCTTATCTAGTCTTTTTTACACTGTAGCATCACACACCAAAAGTAGTGAAAAGTGCTGTTCACTCTTTTCAAACATAGGAGAGTGCTGTCTGTCAGAGGTAACTGTACTTCATGCAAGCAGAGGCTCAGATCTACCCTTAGATGAAGTTAATTTACGAGCAAAGCACTCTGGAGCTTGTTATGCAATGAGTCTGGATGCATCAAAGAGTATTACTTCTAAACACCAGTGTACTGACCCACATCCAGATCTTTGGAGTAGCTGCTCAAGCTTCCATTTTTGTTTGGAATTCACATTTTCACTGAAGAAGCCCAGGTCATGTGAAAGCACAAACTTTTATTTCAACTGACCTGTTTCCTTCTCAGAGTACAGCTGAAGGAGCACATTTTCTATCTGACGACTACAAAAACCACTGCCATGACATTTGTGCATCATGACCTTCCTGTATCATGCCAAGCCCATTTGAGTGCTCTTTAAAATTGGTGTCATTTTCCTGAAACATCCCTGGTATTTAAGTCATTAACAGAGGTGGCTTGCTGCCTTAAACAGTTGCCAAGAGATGGCAGACAATAATTGAAAAATACTGTAACTTTATAGGGTGGACTGATCAAAAAAGTCCCCAGAAGGAGAAAAGTCCGAATGAAATTTCTGTATGACTCTTGTGAAGAAAGCTATAGGTATATTTAAGGGTTAATTGTAGGAAACTTTAACTGAGGCTTTTTTTTCCCCTTGGTATAAGAGTCTGAAACAGTTAAGGAAGAAATAAATGCAGTCGTAGATATTACAGGACATTTTGTGTAGCAGATTGGTAGATTTAATTTATTTATTTATTTATTTTACACTGTAAAAGCCATATATTTATTAAACCACTGATAGTGATAATTCTCTACACATTCTCTCTGTATTTGTAGCATTTGGTATATTAAAAGATAATTTATTGCAGACACATACATTTAGTCATGTAACAAACTTTAACATCATCAAATACAAATATGAAATTGGTAACATTTTACAAAGTCAAATTTCATAAAACTCAGGCTTCAGGTTAATTTGGGATTTGAGTTTTGGTCTTTAAGTTCCTAATTTAGCATTATCACATTTAACTTAGCATATCTTTGTTTTGTAAGTATTTTAGCATTTTTCCATCCTTTCAGCTTATGAAAAAAAGATAAAATGATTGTACATGATCTAGAAGCACTTTTCTTGATATTTTATCAACCCTGATCATGTTCACCAAGAAATGCAATGCAAGCAGGAAATTACTACTTTTAATCTTTCTTTGACAGCTTGTATATCAAAATACTGACACTTAAAATTGTGACTGATCACTAGCTTAGCATAAGCTCGGTTGATTCCAGAGCTAAATTTGGGTGAATATTTATAGTGATCAAAGAGCAATTATTCTGATCAGTTTAACTTTCCTAGATGTCAGTTCATCTCTGTGTCTCAATAAAATGTGACCTGCGGAGTCATGTTCATCAGAAACATATCGCAGATTGGCACTTTTTTCATATCCAACATTTTAAAGATCCGGCTGCCTGCCAGTACTCAGTAATACGGTCTAGTGGAGGGTATCCCTGCCCATGGCAGCAGGGGGTGGACCTATATGATCTTTAAGGTCCCTTCCAACCCAAACCATTCTGTGATTCTATGATTCTATTATGAAGTGTTTGACATATACGTTGGTTAATAGATTTTGTAGCATTCACAACAGGCAGGTTAATCAGTGTTGTCCACAGTTACCTTCTTTGAATACAATATATCTGCAGTCTGACTGAAAGCCAGATTAGCTTCTTGATTTGATACAGAGCAGAAAAAAATTAAGATTTTAACTTGGTGAACAAGAAGCCATCCCCCTCCACCAAGTAATGTTTCTTGGTACTGCATGTAGTTTAAATTTAACTTAAAATCAAACTGTCTTTCACCAGAGTGAATCTCTGCTAACATTCTTCCTTTTCCAGCCCTTCTTCCTCTATCTTCTCCTCTGCAGACTGAAACTTACATCCTGCTTTCTGTCAGTAAAGGTATTGAATGTCTTTCTCTAGCATGGCATTCCAGTTCTGCACACTGTAGCAGGTCATTTAATCATAAAGGATTAGATACTGTGCAAATGTTGGCTAATTGGCAATGGGAGAAATTACAGACATTTCTGACCAAAAGGTAGACTAATTGGCTTATAAGGAAGGAATACAATGCAGTACTGATGCAGATATCTATATCTACATAACAGGTAGATGGATGGTTGGATGGATGGCGGAAGGGATGGATGGACATGTGTCTCCCAAATGAAGTTAAGCCATGCACACTGCAAATGCCATTTCATCCTACCTATTATACAGTAACACTACGACTCCCTCTATAATGGCTATGATACATGAAGGCAAGTGAATGTAAGCAGGATTACTGAAATAGGTCATTAAATGATGTATTGCAGAGCTAAGTATAAAAGGGACTTATTCTACATACAGATTGTTCTTCTTTGGCTTTTCTACTAAAATCAGACATAGTGCTAATTAAAATAAAGTAGTTGCAGGCAGATTGTTTGTTAACAAAATAAATAGCCAGGGAATAAGGACAGCAGGAACAAAGAGATAACAGAAAACCCACTGCAAAAGGTGACACAGAACATGCACCTTCTGTCCCTTCTGTTCTCCCTCTAATTAAAAACAGAAGCGGGAAACAAATTAAATGTACCAAGCCTCTGCTATGTGCAGTTCTCAGACCAGACAAGGTATGCACAACTCCTGAAAAAAGTACACGTGGCATCTGATGGGACTTGAGGTCCTTTTTCATCCCATTACTATAGGACTGTGAGGCAATGCAATACTGAATAGGCATACTTTTACCATCAGCTTGGTTTGCTCCCTGTTTTGCTCCTGGCCCTGATTTCCACCAGCCTATATTTGCATGCATCGGACTTTGCCTGTAGCCTTCAGGCTGGAGCACACCAAGTTGCTATAGATATGGGAGAAATTCAACAAAAAATAGGTGATTTTTTGTTCTTGGGTCTCTTCTCCAGACCTGCAGTGTTGAACATGAGACAATCCACACCAGTTAATCCACAGAGCAGGCCCTGCTCCTTAGCACCAAAACCAGGTCCCCTGACCAGTACAGAAATGCATCCAAATCATTTTGTATCCAGCATTGTCTCCTGTTCTAAGAGTTTACAGCACAGCTAGACCTAGCATGAGAATAAAATGACTTACGTATGTTAAACATACAATTTTTTACCATCTATGAATTTTTGGGCACTGAGGATGTGTCCATCTCACCTACTCATAAATGGAGGAAAATATGCACCTCCAGAATATGATTCATGTGATGTGTGTTAGAAAACTCTTAGGACATGCTGAATCACCTTTTAAAAGTGCACACAGAAATATTGCCTGCATAGTCAGCTGAGAATTTGCTCTCTAAGTTATGATACCTAAATTGAGGCAGATGAATCAGAATAATACTATATTGTGAGATTTTAGAATTTACATTTTCATATATTTTCTTTCGATTTTTAAAGGTAGAAGTTGCTAATTCAATATATGGTAGTGCTAATTCCTTTCTGAAGGTCATATTCTGAAAGCAGACACATGGACCCATGTCAAAGTTATTTTCTGTACTTTCTTCAATGTATATGGGAACTAAACATGTCCTAACTGATCTACATTTGTATTTATTTCAGAAAAGATCAGCTGACGATGAAGGGACAATAGCAGCAAGGTTTGGGGATATTTTATTTTTTCCTACAGAATAGTGAAATAATGCAAAATAATGGGATTTTGAGGAGGAAAAAATCTTTTAAGTCTGAAGTCTGTTTTGAAGTTATCTTTTAAGAAAGCTGCAAAAAGCTCTGTTTGTAACAAATGACTGTCATAACTCCCGTCCTGTCCAACACGTCACTAGCTGAATAGGACACCTGCAGTTGGAAACAAGAGCTCCGGTACCTCAGACTACCCCCCACTTTGGGCTGGAAGAAGGTGTTGTTGCCTCTTTGGCTGTTGACACTTTGTTAAACTCTACACCAATGAGGACCTTTAATGTACACATTTCCCAAGTTACATGAACAGTCACCGTTAGTGTTATTAGACGTTAATTTTCCATCATATAGATTAACATTAAAATCTATGTTGCTTGCTCATAGTTAGAGATTCTATATATCTTCCTAGGGTTTTCCAGTCAGAAGTGCATCCATGTGCCCTGAACCATCCATGCTCTTCTCCTGCGCACTATCACACACACACACACACACTCACTCACTCACTCTTTTCTCCTGCTCTCTAGTGTGATCGAAAGATGAAATCCTTAATCCTTAGATATGAAATGCTCCTCTGTTGATATGGCTGATTCTTAGCTTTAAAAGTTTAGAACTTTTTTAAGAGTAAAAGCTGAGATTTCTCTTCAGTTTTCACCCAGACCAATTCCAGCTAAGTTCCAGGAAAAAGGTAAATCACAAAATTAAAAGCATAAAGCTTTGGTAGATCCTGACAGCTAGATCTTGTCAGACTTTCTGCAGGTACAAGAGCCTGCCATGTTAGAGCAGACTATGTTATGGCAAAATAAAGCTGTAGCTCTGGCTTTTCAATACAAAGAGGGACTATCTGCCTCTCTACTTCCACAAGGGACAGGTATCAAACCCAATGAGGGGAGGAGAGCAGATGTCTGAAGAGGAAGACTATTGAAAGAGGTTGCCAGATACTAGTGAGGAAGATACACCACACCTCTTAGGGATGTGCAGAAGCAAGCTCATTTCTTTGCATGTTTGGAAAACACTCTCTGCAGTTGCAGGAGTGCCTTACTACAAGCCAGGCATTTATAGCATAATTGAATCATAGGCTAAAGACCTTAGCACATAGCCTGCAATAATGTAGACTTTAGACTTATACATGGAGCATGTTAGTCCATAGAGTATTGCCTCTCTGACTTTCCAGATGTTCTTCCAAATAGCAAAAGCAAATGGAGTGCATAACACATTATTGTCTGAATGACTACAGTCATGATAATCTTGTAATTTAGTGGTGTGTGTATCTTTCTCGGTCAATGGAAGTCAAATGTAACAAACAATTCATGGGTTGGCCACTATCATTATCTCTGTGCCACTGATGTAGTCTTTGCAGATTACAGCATTCTGGAAAGGAGAGGCTGTTGCTCTGTAATAATAGTAAAAAAAAGGAAACTCATCTGCAGTAGAGTGTTCATGTCCAGGATGCACACAGAAGCTCTGGGGCCAATCCAAAGAACTGGAGAAACTAAAAGTTGTAGAAAGCTTGGTGTGCCTGGCATGCATATTGAGGAAGTACCTCTGTCCTTGGCTAAATACTGAATAAAATACGAAGTTAGAGGCATTCACAGTTTGAAAGACTTTGTTCCATAGTCTTACAACGTGTAGCAGCTTCTATTTTTTACTGTGCTGTTTTGAGGCTTTTCTCAGGGATGTTGTTGCACATCAGAAAAGTATTAGAGTGTAAGTCCTCAGGTATTTCCTTCTGTTGTGGTACGGGTTATTGTCAGTCTTCAGAATATTTGGCCCAGGAAATGATTTGAAGTGGTTGCACAGCAAGACAAACACACTGCTGTCTGGGAGCACTTGGTTTTAGGTAAAAAAATGGAAAGATACAGAAACTTTGAGCATATGCTGGAAGCTAATCCTCAAGCAATTATTTTTGCATTAAACAAAAAAAGAAGGAAGTTTCCAGCTACAAAAAATTCTTGTAGGAATATTTGGGGATCAGGACTGGAGGACTTGCAGAACGGTGGACTGGAAGTTTATGAAAGTCCTCAATCCCCTTTCAAGTTCACTGTTCACTGCACTGCATAAATGACTTTCATGATTTGGTAAGACCAAATTATATATACATATGTAAATAAAAAGAGGTTATATATCTCTCCTTATGGCACAGGGATGTAGTCCTGTTACTGAATACCTCCTGGGATGAGGAGTGTGTGCCCAAGTCCACACAGTTGCTGAGCTCTCCCATTCAGACTATAGTTACATCTGCCCCAAATATTGCCTTTTGGGGTGGGTTTTTTAGAGTTCAGCTCTTGGGATTCAGAGGATCCCCTTTTTGGTGCTAAGCTGGAACTTTGAAGAAGAGATTCCATAAAGTACAAATAATCATTTTTGTATTGCTGTTTTTCTCTTTGTATGAAGTCTTCTGTATCTCAGTTTCTCAAGCTGCCTTAACACCAACTTGATAGAGATTCTGCAGTGTCAGTTTAAAGGTACACTTTCATAATTACTTTTTCCGCACTAACAATTGATTCCCGACATTTTTATTTTTTTTTTCTCCTGCAGCAGGTGTCATCTTACAAAAGTCTCTGCAGCAGTTAATGAAAAAGTGGAATATTCTGGGAGTTGTAGTCTTTCAAACAGAGCTTCGCAAGGACATACCTGTATTGGAACACTACAGCTCCCTGAACTTCCTCGCATCACTGCCTATGAAACGTCCTGCAACGTGACTAGTTTGGGGGGGTGGTACTCATGGACTTCCAGCACTGCAAATCACACAGCACCTTGCATCTGTGTATGGGAGCAATTGGGAGCCGGAATGGACACCTGTGAACCAGTGCATGTTTAGGGTGGGGAACAAGTAAAGAAGTCTGGTATGAGGCAATATTGTCATTCACTTTAGAAAAATATTCAACCCAATTTGTGCCTTTACCACAGAGCTCTGCAGGAGCACAGCCACTTGGACACTCTCCAGACACCTACATTTTGGTCAAATCATATTGCGCTTAGCTGCTTTTAGACTTTTCTTTGATCTAAATGGCTTCCGGCGCTGGCTGTTTTCTTCCCCTCCTCTGGCCTGTGCCCTGGGAACAGGTTGTCTGTCTGCAGTCTCTGAATAGAAGAAAGACTGCGGGGCCACTGCTGCACTCCTGTGCCCAACTCCTCCATTCTTAAAAAACTTTCTAACCCTCTGAGAACTATTTTTTGTTTTCTTTTTTTTTTTTTTTTTTTACAGCTTAGCTCTCCACACTAGTTCATTCAGACAGACACAGGCTTTGTAGGAATTACAAAAGCAATCACTCTACTTAGCTGGAGATACATAAAGTTTTAAATAAAAATATTAAAAGCTTGGACGTATTTCTTACCCCTGTTTCTTTTGGCAATTCCTTGACCTTATCTCCAACTTGCCTTATGAGCCCAGATTTAATCAGGCTTACATTATTCCTGATTTGAGAACTTAGGTACAAGTTACACATTCCCTGACAACATATGGCTGGCTCTAGTTGTAGGCTATATTAATTGACGGAGAAACTGGAGAGCTTTATTAGATTTTTTCAAGTTATTATAAAACTAAGAGTCCCCCAAACATCATGCTCATCAATTTGTAAACCTGTGCTGAAACTCCTACAGCAGCAGCTGTGCTTGTGCTGTGAGCATTGTTGGTTGCTGCTGCTGAGCAGGTGGTGTTAGAATAGCCTCTGTCACTGCCTTTTTGCATTCATGATCCTAGCCGGAGACCAGAAGGTGGGAAAACACATAAAACTGTAAAATAAAAAGATAGAGATAATGATGCTTTCTTTCTCCCCATGGGTTTGATTTTAGTTTAACTTCTGAGCAATTGTTTTGGGAAATCCTGTTTGAGCTAACCGGCCTGATTCTCCATCTAAGTCATGGCTTTCGTTTATCTGTACTAACACAAACTTTCAGTGGCTCTACTGTAGAAAACCTCATTTTCAAGTCACAATATTCATTCAAATTATTATATTATTTAAATTCCATGGAATAACTATATGCATGCATTTATATAAGCACCTAGATATTTGGAAGAAAAATGGGATTTTAATTTGCAACAGTAGCATACAAGTCCTGAGGAGAGAGGGAAGAGAAATGGATGGTGATGGAATCAGCTTCCACAGAGATCATTCACTTCATAAGAAGGAACTTCAAGTAATTGAAAAATGTTGGGAAACACATGAGAAAAGTACATACGGTTGAAGTTAATGACTAGTTTTATGCTTTACAGTCTTTGCCCTACATGCACAAATAAATTCTATAAACATTCGATACTTAGATCTGGCAGAAGATGTATTTATAATTAATGTCTTGTTGGACTGAGTGATGCTTATTTGCAGATTTCACTAATAAATAGCATGTTTAACACATTCCTAATGAATGCCAAGAAATTCATGCAAGGTAAAATTTTAACTGGATCTTGGCTGCTTCAGGGAAACTCCAAATGCAAAGTGTTCTTAGATGCTTTCTTTTACCAGAAGAAATATACTTTCTGATTTTGAATATATGCTACCACCTAGTATCTAACAGTGACAAAAGATGGATTTTTCTGAGGTGCTGTCATGCAAAGAAAAACAAACAAAACCCCATGGAAAATATAGTGGTAGAATACCTTTTTTTAGATAATACATTCCTGCAGAGGGCACAGATGTTTTATTATCTTTATTTTAAAATATTTGCCTAATGTCATGTGGCTTGCTATTCTTCAAAAAGCAACAGTCTCTGTTATTATAATCCCCACCAACAAATAAAAAAGTACAGATGAATTTTGTCTTCAGTTAAAATGTGTTTCTTTTAAAGTCTTCTGTAATAAGAAACACTTGCATGAGCCCAGATGCTTCTGAAGATGAATATGCATGTTAAATGCAAGATTATTCATTCAATTAATTAATTCAATTTATTCAATTATTTATTCTATTAATTTATTCAATGAATAATTAATTAGTTGTTTACTTTAAAAGGTTCAAGATGTCCTTGAGCAATTCGTGCACCAATGGATCAGTGTAATTAATCACAGGCTGCACTAGAAATACAGTGAAAAATTTTTCATCTGCTGCTGGATGGAGTTGCTGGTCCTTAATGGGCTGTACCAGCCCTCTTTGGGGAGTGCTGCAATCGCTCTGTCCTCCTTGCTGTCTAAACACAAGGGAACAAGGAAATGCATAATCATAATAACAACCCCTCCTTCCATTGTACGGCAATACTGAACAATGGAAAATTAATGCCACAATTCAAACAGTCAAGACATTACAGGCTGGATCTTCTCAATCTGTCCTTGGTGTAGCCAAGCAAGTTACTTCTGAGTCAAACATTGCTCATCAGGAGCAATGGTTGGTGTTCCAGGAGCACTAGTCTCCAAATTTGTCCCCATCCATACCTACGTGGCATGGAGTTCAGGACCAAATTTCACTATTACAGTGAAGGAAGACATATATTTACCCAGTAAAATTCAGTGCTAAACCAGAGACATTAATTCGACTGCATTAATATCACCACACATTATGCAACTCATATCAGTTACATCCTCTGAGTCCGGTGCTGGCTTTTAAGGTACCCTGGATTTACACAGAAAATTTGCCCCAGCATTTGTGTCAATAATACAGCATTTATTTACATTCATTATATTTTTGGATGGTACAGCAAGAAAAACATCAGTAAGTGCTATTAGATGTTTGGGCAGCAGACCAAGAAAGTGGATATCCCTCTACAAAATTAGCTTAAAGCTTTTGCTAGGAGATCTAGAATCATGAAATAAGATATTAGCTGTTAAACTAAAGACTCACATTGGCCTTTTGAAGTTATATAGTGGGGATTTTTTTGTTTGTTTTTGACTACATCACTGAGGAACTGGACATACGATTGTTAATGTGAAAGAGATTCCCTACATTTCAACCTGGCTTTTGCTTTTAAAAATAATTTATTAATGTATTTTCATTTTTTATCAGTATGCTACTTGTAATAGTTGATGAATCCTTTGTGCTAATGTACATAAAAGAAAACTTTTACTTGGGAAAAACTAACCACACACCATTTTTTGTACATAGCCATGTCAGCATTGCTTTTTCTTCTGACTGGATGCCTGAAAATAAAATAATAAGTGAGAAATCTAATGTTTCAGCTGCAAACCTTCCAGTCTCCACATGCATCAACATTAAGCTTTTATTGTTATATAAACCATATTTGAATATAAAGAGGTTACTCATGTTGGTATTTCTGGGAAGCAAATGCATTTTGTTGGAAAAATCATGGAGGACAATCTTTTGAAGTAAATCTCGAAACCGGTTTTGTGTCTTATTTTGAAATGCCGATTAAATGTACTGGTTCATGTTATTAGGCTGAAAGTTTGCTGATAATCAAGAATAATTTATTAATCATAACATATTAAAATATGTTAAGATGTTTTCTAAGTATTTATATACATTTGCATAATTATTATTTATTCATATAAGTGATTTTGCAACTGATTATATGTAGGAAGCATTGTGAGCATTATCAGTTCAGTGATATCTCTGATCAGTGATGCCACAGAGCTCTGTGTGGTGGGGAAAAGACCACATCCTGCTGAAGCCGGTCCTTCCCTTTCCAAGGAAGCTTTCTAGCTTTAATTATTCCACAGCTAAATCTTCGCAAATCTCTTCCACCTGAATTTTGCTTTTTGATCCAGACAAATGTGTTCCAAAGCCTTTTGGAGCTCTGATTAACCTTGAGGTATTCCAGGGATCTCATCTGCTGAAAATTCGGTGTATACTGAAGTTTGTCTTTCCTGGGTACTTTAGCATGTGAGCATTTTGGTTTTATCTTTATTTTTAATTAAATTTAGAACAAGTACTGATCAAAAATATTTGATAGAAAAGAAATCATGTTTGCATTCTTTTTTTTCTAAAAAGCTTTCAATTAATTCAAAATAAAATTAAAAAAAAAAATAATTGTCATTTCCCAAAATCTTTTAAGGGGCTTTTTTAATGTCTGCTTTGCATTAAAACTAAGAAACAGTGTAAACCAAAATGTAGTTCCTATGGAAATAATTTTTAATTAATATTTCCCGAAAAATAAGCAGCAATTTTCTACAGACTGCAGTAAGTTTCCAAATATTCCTCATTTACCACAGCCTTTTCCTCCTGCAACTCCATAGGATGTTTGATCTCTAAAAACTGTGACATCAGTGACAACTGTTCTTGTTAAATGTTTTGGTATAATTTTCTAAGTAAAATAAAGCTTATCCAGAGAGCTACTAAATGCCCTTTAATTTTTTTCTTCTAAAAAGAGTAGGCGTTTTGTATCTGTAGACGGTAGGAAATGTAGAAAATGATAGCATTGCTGTGTTTCAGGCAATTCTACTTGCCAAAACCACAGTTTTAATGTTGTTGTTGTAGTTGATACATCATGCTGATAAGATAACAGAAGCAGACTGAGATGCCGGTATGGTCCAAAAGAAGCAGAAAGCCAGTCATCAAAATAGCCAGCATTACTGGCAACTGTTAATTTAGGCAATGTGATTTCAACTTCATGTTGATCTATGCAAAGTTATAGTACCACAGAGAGCTATAGTTTGGTGATCTTGTAGGTGGGACGTGAAAACCATGTAAGGTAGTAAGAACCTCCCACACCAAGATGTTGTGCATACAGGGAGCGAGATGGTAACTGTGGGCAGCGGGCTCTGCGGGACAGCAGATTCAGCTCCAGGCGAGGGCACGAAGGGAGATGAGGATGTACGTCATCCTTCCTCTATTTCTGCCTTTTCTTTTAGAGTCAAATCTCATTTTGCCTCCTTAAGAAGATACACAGCAAACATTCAAAGACTTAAATTGCATTTTTTTCTCCTTTCATGAATATTAGATCCAATACAGACCGCCTCACTCTGCACTTCTCATGCCTTTAATATGATGTTGTTCCATGGCATAAAAATATAAATCTATAGCATTTACAAAGGTCAGGGGTTTTTCAGACTGATAGCAGCACAGTTGAGATAACTCTTCGTAACATCATATCCTCCTTCTGATTTTCAGAATAGACTTATTTTTGCCCTCCCACATCAGGTCAGTGGTAAATTATCTACAATTCACTGAAATGACTGATAGTCTTTCAAAGACCATCACATATACAGGGAGGTGGTCATTGTTTGGGTTAGGTTTTTTTTGTGTATATGAAAATATACTGTGTATGGGGAAGAGGAAAGGGCACTGGTTTAAAATTAATTTTGAGTCTTACTGAAAGCTGTTTGACTGACAACAGTGGAGAATTAAATTCTCTGTCAGCCATAGAAGTCATATAATATGAGCAGTGGAGCTTCGCTATGCTGCCAAGTGTATGACTTCCACCTTGGTCAGAAGGAAGAAGGCCAAAAATCCAGCAATGACAAAGAAGTCATTGGCCTCCCCACCGCTGCCACTGCCCCCATAGCCCTGCAGTATCTGGCAGATAAAATAACTGGGACTGTGCCAGCTGCAGGGATGCAGAAAGCAGCTGGGAAGGACTGATTCGTGTCACGGACCATATACCCAACAGTCATCAGAGGAGAGCAAAGATCAGTCACAGTTTGACCTCTATTTGAACCAGCAACTTACAAAGGCAAAAGGCTCTACATGCCATTATCAGTTCCCAGAGTCATCCAGTCCTCACATGGAAATTAAATTTTATCTTCAATATGGCATTCCTGAACCCTAGTCAAGAGGGTAGCAGAAATCAAGGCTGCATGCAAGCCTGTCTTTAAATTTCTCTGTCTCCTGGAATCTGAAGGAAGCCATTTATCACCGGGGTTTAGAGACAGAACTAGAATTTGATTTTTCTCTCCAGCTGCTTTATGTGTTTATGTGTATGAAATATTTTATTGAAAAATAATTTAATACTTTTGTAATAACCATGTTTCTCAAGGAATGCGAAGTTGCTATGCCAGAGTCCCTGCTGTGTTCTGTAAACTTTGAATTCATTACTGAGGAAAGGCTATCAATATTTTTTCATTACTACAGTATCCTTTTGCTCTGAAATTATCACAGAGAAAGAAGCAGGCCAGATGCAATTTGTTTTCATCGACATCCCACGTATTCAAACGTCTCTCATGAAATTCCCGGAGCAACCCTTGCTCCTTGACTGGTTTTTGGTTCCTTCTGAACCACAATGTAGAATTCGCTTTGTCTTCCCCTGAAACATGAAGGGAAAAGGAGCTCTGAAAGGAAATCTTACAGTTTACCCTGCCAAAAAAGTAGTAGCAGTAACTGAGCTCTTCCCTTAAACTACTGTAGGTGGAAACATGCTATAAACCACCAGCCCCTGACTCGTGAGCAGCACCAGTGCTAGCGGTGGTTACTAAACTTTTAGTAATGTCTCAAGGCCCTTTCACATTGATATGATTAGAATTGGGCTGTATCCTAAAGGATTTAGCCACTCTAGAGTAAATGGAGTCATTTAGTTAGGTGTCTCGTATTACCCAGAGACAACATCCTAAATGGAGCCTGGAGGAGCCCGGGTCTGCTTGAGTGCCATAGTCCCCTTGTGCTCCTGGCACCAGCTTTCGTGCATGGTACCACCTCAAGGACTAGTGGAACATGGCATCTGGTTCTGGCTGTTTCGTTTCTTAATAACTTGGGTGGATTGTGAATGAAACAGATAGAAAAAAACTGATGAGGAAAAACTAGCCTTCATTTTTTTAATGCTTAATCAGAAAAAAACCTAAGTCAGCCAGAAATGGTGAAGTATAGAGGAAACTACTCTACATGTTCAGTTTAGTCAGATATATGTGCTGTGTTTTGTGAGGAAAGATGATTGATGACATAATTCATTTTTTTTTACATTTCTTATGAGTGAGGCTTGATTAACTATGTGTTACCATTATGTAAATACCTCAGATTTAATAATTGCAATGGATGGCGTAAGTCTAAGCTTTCCTTTACTGAGATATCTGTTGCATTTTGAGATATTCTGAGCACACACACATACACAAAACCCAAACCAAACCAAACCAAAAAAAACCCCAAGTAGCACTGTTCTATCAACAAAAAAGGATAACAATATCACCAAGGACTGAGGATGGTGCTGTTGGCCTTGGCCCATTAACCTGGTTTCCAGGTGGTGTACAGACAGAACTGTTAGCAAGCTTAACAATGGCCAAACAACTCGACATTTTTAAGGCTATAAGCTTGAATGTCAAGAGACCAGGATAGTGTGTGGACCTTAAAACAGGCTTACCCTAATAACAGGAACATTTTGAAGGATAATCTCAAACATGCATCAATACATTCAGAAACCCACTGGGATAAGCAATGCAACATAGCAGTTGTGGCTGGAGACACCAGAGCCCTCAGTACTTCTGACCCTGCTGTTGGACAGTACTTCTGACTCTGTTGTTGGTCTTGCAGAAAGATCTGCAGCCAATTGCTTCTCCTCCTCATTGCTTCCCCTGCTAGTCTGCGTCCAAAACAGGGAGGAAGTCCCAGCTAACCTCCCATGCCACTAGGTTCCGGTGCTTGTGTGGTCTGCCCTTCTGCTCACCTGAGAGCTAGGTTGTGGTGGACATTACCAGAACAGGAGATAATGCCAGTCCAGAAACACAATTACTCTGCAAAATTTTGAAGTCTTATTCCTCTACTTTGTGCGGCTTTATATTTATAAAGTAAAAATTAGACTCCATTCTTCCACAGCAGATAAGGAATTCAGTCTTGGGTTCCAGCTGCAAATATGAACAAGTGCAGTAAGGAGACATTTCTTTGCATTATCTAAGAAGTAAATTTATAAGCCAGGATCAATATTATGTCTGTGAAAGCTTTAATTTTAAAGATTTTTTTCTGGATACATTTTTGTTTAATATTAATACCAGAGATGAAATCACAGGACAGCTGTTCAGTTTTTTCCTCTCTGGGACCATATTGTAGAGTGAATAGTACACTGGTTAACTATAGTTTTGTCTGGCGCAGAAAATGGGATGGTAGCCACCTCCTACAGTCAATGCTCAAGGGCACTGTGATTGTCAGCCTCTTTGTACATAGCAGCTTTATAGTAATCATCATTTCAGCAGCAATTGACCTTGCAAATATAAGGTCCTGAGGCAAAGAAATGATTTATAACATAGCTGCTGGAATGGTGTCCAGGGTGGAGAGCTCAGCAGAAGTGCAGCAGCATCTAAGAGTGATGACAAAAGGGGATATATTTGTTTCCCAGACATAAACAAGAAATGCATTATCAGCAAAGTGTGAAGAACACTGAAAGAATGAATGTGTCTCCAAGCTATTTTGGAAAAGGACTCACCCTTTTAGCTCTACTTAGTATTATGAGGAGGAAAATTATTTTGGCTCACACCTCATGAGTGTACAAGGACAGCAGAAATGGAGCATTTTATTAACATAAGTACTCTGTTGTTGAAAACACAAGAATTGCTAGATCAAACCTGACCTACATCTAGTCCATCATCATGTTCTTGCAACAGGACATACGTGAAGTTTCTGAGAAACTCTGCAAGAGTTTCAAATCAAAAAATCAAATTCTTTTGTTAACCCATGGCAGTACTTATTTGAAGTTTGTGGATTCTGCCTAGGTCTGAATCAGACCAAAACTCCAATCAGATCACAAGCTGATCTGTGCTGGCTCTTTGTCTTGCTTTTGCCTTAAATTACAATTGGTGAAGAGACCTGGAAGGTGGCTAACATCTTTTGGTCGTTGATGCCACAGACACACAACAGAAATATTAATAGCAATCTTCTCCCCTCAGACTGTTTGGGCTGCCAGGCAGAGCTGCTGTGGCAATGTGGCATGTGCCCCCTTCCTTCAGTGGGCTTAAAGTTGGGATCCCCCTGGCAGCAGCATCCCACTGCCCAGGGTTTCCCATGGGCTCCCCATGCCCCTTTGCTCCCAGCTGCCAGGCTGGGACACCTCCAAACCAGGCTGTCCTGAGAGCCTGGATGGCTCTTTGGCAGCTGGCTCAGGTATCTTAGTCTAGCGGAGGGTGTCCCTGCCCATGGCAGGGGGTTGGAACTAGATGGTCTTTGAGCTCCCTTCCAACCCAAACCATTCTGTGATTCTATGATTCTATAATCTTTGCATCATTTCCAGGGTTAGAGAGCACTGCTAGGTCAAGCATCTGTCCCTTCCCCAGATTAATCACCCAGCAGCCAGACACATATCATAGGCTAACCAGGAGAAAAAAGGATAAGACCATCTATTTCTGCTATTTGATGCACCTTCAAGCTGAAAGGTACTGCCAAAACTGGCAATCCGGTGAGGAGGGGAAGACCCTGGTAGATTTCCTGGCAGCAGCTATGGTAGCCCTTCTGCCCTCCTCTTCCTGTGGGTGACCCCATCACTCCTCCCAAGACAGAAACTTTCTTCCCAGTGCTCTTGGGTACAGGCTGAGATGCCCTGAAAGGAAATGAGCGTTTCTCTCTTTCTCAATCCCTGTTTCTTTTTTTTTTTTT
>VXBL01001358.1:250667-281342 GCA_013400195.1 Aramus guarauna
TTTTTTTTTTTAATTCCCAATACATATAGCCTGGTGTCTTAACTGTAGGCTTGTTTAATGTTTTGGGAGGATTTTTTAATGAGAGCTTTCATAATAACCATCAATGGGCAATAAACTTTATTGTCTGATTGTGTACTTCATTGAAAAATAATTCTGCTTTTTTTGAAATTTTCTGCCCTCTGAATTTAATAGCAAACTCTCTCCTTTTTGTATTCTGAGGGGACACATCTAGAAGCACTTGTGTCACCTTCTTGATGTCATGCATTATTTTGAAAGCTGTTGTCAACACCTCTTTGTCTTTTTTCCTAAAATAAACTGTCCCAAACTTTTCAATCTTTCTTCATACAAATGCGATTTCTGAATCCAGCCATTCCCATCATTAATCTCTCAGCTCCCTCTATTTTCAACTTTTTTTAAATAGGACAGCTGGAGATGAGCACCTTGTTTTAGGTGACAGTGTACTTTGTAATGGAATTGTTACATTTTCAGGCTGATTTTCCCATTCTTGTAGGTTCTAACATTTCATTTGATTTGTATTTATTTTCTGACTGCTGCAGCCCTTTGGATAGCAAGGTTTTCAATGAACTCCTAGAGTTGTTATGTTTTAATTTAGACTCTGGGAAGCTTTTTGAATAACTGAGAGTCTTCTACCCAGTCTGCATTACCCGGGTCAGCACCAAAGTGACAAGGATCTACCAGCCAAATATTAGAGTTGTTGCAAGGAATCACAGATACCAAATAAGCCTGTGGTAAGTGAGATGTTTTAGATTATCACCACTGAGTAGTAGGGTAGGTGAGAGACAGATAAAGGAATTAAGACACTTGGCAATAAGGATTTGAAACACCTTCCATTTCTGCTGCACACCTGAAGCTCCTAGAGGAAAAGGTCTGGAATAGCTACGTAATTCCCTGTGGCTGAACAGCAACACTCACATCGGTGAGATCTGTTCTTTGGGGAAGGATCATACGAATGTGAAAACTTGGAGAGACACACTGAAGCTGAATGGGATTGACGCTGTCTTGGAGAAAAGCCATTCTGTCCCAAGGACGATCGTCTTTAGCCCTGCCATAGCAGGCATGGCATTCTGCCGCGTGGGTCCCAGGCTCAGTTATATCTCATCAGTGACTAGATGTGAGACATCTACTCTCGTGTGACATCATGTCCCACTAGACAGACATGAGAAAACTCAAGCAAAATCAGACCTTGAGCCATATAGATTATGTAGACCCCCCAAAATATCTGCTTCTCCATTACAGAAGTGTGCTTTCTTCCTAAAAAGTGGTTCATCCAATGGCACATTGCAAGGGGAAAACAAGAAATCTCAGATCACCTAGAAACTGTAATGTCTTGAATCACACCTGGCCACAATGCCAGACTGTTCATTTCAAACAATATCTGACATCTCATTGAAACAAGCTGTTATGCAAGCAATGATAACGCCTTCAAATTTAATGGAGTTTCTGAATTTAGTACCATGTGTCTGCATTGCCACCTCAGCTTTTTTTTTTTTTAAAGCAAAGATTGACAAAAAAATACAGAAAGGAGCACCTTTTTGACTCAGAATACTAATCTAGATGTCAATCTGTTTAAGCAAAGCACTACATTTTAATGATTTACAAAAGTGCTATCTTTTTTACTATTATTTAAAATGCAGTAGGCCAGACTGATATCTAGTGAGATGCAAATCAAAGAAAAAAAAAAATTAAAGAATTATGTACAGTGGAAGGACATAAGGAAGGATATAGAAAAATTATTAGAGAAGTCTGTCATGTGTAGTCTATGGACTTTTTTGTTCCTTTACTAATTTGGTATTATGCATATCTTCAGTACTGCTGTACTGAAAACTCCCTTTTCTTGGCAGTATTCATCTTATAAACCCATGGAAGGGAATTCAGAAGCCTGTGCTCATGATGTACATGCTATAAATATCAGCTACCATAGTGTTTAACTTCAGCTGCATCTTTTTTGTATTTCAAAAATCATAAGGATCATGATGGTGTAGTGTTGATGGGCATGTGGGCTTCCTCTGCATCAAGCATCTTTATCTACATAGGGAACCTATTGCACCCCCTGAAAATGGAGCCTGAGTGTGTGATTTGCATGGTAATCCAAACAGAGATTGATGTCAGGCTCCCTGGGCAAGCTGCCTGCACAAGTAGAGAAGAAGGGAGAGGGAGACCAAACTCAGCATAGCCACGTTTCTGTATTCCACACCGGGGACAGGGAGCGGGTGAAGGCTTTACTTTGTGCTCTCACCCACCACAGAGCTAGTGTGTCAGAAACAGCAGATTTTAATCAGAAGTATGTGTGGCTGCCTCCTCAGCCAAAGAGAGCAGGGAACTGGATCACAGTGGCCTCCCAGCCCTGGCCATGGTACAGCACAGGCACGGGCTTCCTTCCCTGCATCTCATGACAAAGTCATAACTAAGTCTTAAAAACCCCCTGAGGATGAGCTGCATCATCATTGCTGGAGACCTAACTCTGCCATTAAATATCCTGTGCTCCATCCACAGGACAGTTTTAGTTTTGCAGCTACACTTCGCCGAAAGTGTTCTGATTATATATGGGATTTATAAAGAATGCAAAGAGTACACAAGAGACACATTTTCTCTGATACTTAAAAACAGGCAGTCAAGTCAGCCACTGCCTTTAAAGTGGACAGGTTTTGTGGGTTTGGGGTTTTTGTGTGTTTGGGGGCGGGGGTATTTTTTTGGTTTATTTTTGTAATAGAGTTTTAATTGAAAAATCTAGCAGCATTTGGCTGACTGGAAAGAATTTGTCCCTTTAGCCCTTATCTCCTCATGTTTTACACAAACTCTGCTATAAGTAGTCTACATTAAGGGTTAGACTTTGAGGTCCCTTTTGTAGTTAAAATGTACTTCATATTACACTTACACATAGCACTTAGCTGAAGCAATCTGCTAGGCAGCCTATGCAACAGCATCAACATCTACCTCTCCGTATGTCATAACTCAGTTTCAAAATATAACCCGTTTTCAAGGGCATGGCTTGACTTCCTTATAATGCAGATGAGCAGCAGGTGCCAGCTTATTATGAGATGCTGAGTCTGAAAAAGTGAGTTTTCACTCTTCAAATTCCTTTGACTTCTGTGCAGTTATAAAGGAAACGTGCCTTATGAAATTATCTCCTCAAAGCATCTGTAGCTACTATAATCTGCTATAAATAACTCTCACCAATATCTTAATCTCATCAAGAAGTAAGGAGAAATATAGGCCCAAAGTCATTCCCTAGAGACTGGATGACATTTTTTAAAGAGAAGCAGATTAAGGGGTCTCGAAGCATCAAAAGCTTCTGCGCCACAAGGAAAAAGAGCTATGACTGCCTGTTCACGTAAAGGGAGGACATTTGCACAGTGTCCTCACACATGTGCCATCCTGTTCTGAAGTGAGGAGCAATGCAGCTAATTAGCATCTCTAGCATGCTAATTAGCATCTCTGGAAACATGAGAAATATATACTTTTCTTTTAATAATACAATGGCTTAGAGGCTCAAAATAGTTAAGTATCACAATAGGAAGCACTGCTGAGCAAATGGCAGTGTATATAGAGCAGTCAGGGAGAGAGGAGGATACTGAAGTTTTATAAAGGTGCCAATAAACACTTAAAGTATGGGGCACCACTCTCATGTAAATGAAGCACAGTGAGCATCCCACCTTCACTCTACCACTGCACAGCAGAAGGCAGAGGCAATTTCTCTCTCTCATTTAGTTCCTCAGTATGCCATTTCTCTGATTCTTTGCACCCAGATAAGGGGGTGGTGAACTGAAGGGTGAGTCAATGTAAGTTATATATGTCTAGTGATTAAAAAAACCCAAAAAACCCAAGAAAGACAAATATAAGGTGGAGGTGGCACTCCCAGGAGATGTTACTTTCTCATCCTAGCCTACTGTGGGAAAAGCTCTGTGTTTTCTGAGGTGCAGTAACTGGTTTCATATGGCAGACAAATTTGCCTAACTGCTGCTGGTAGTGAGCGAGGATTTCAGCCCCATTTTCACTCCTTCCATAACATACAACCTCATTCATGGAAGTCCACTGAACCTGATTGATGAGAGGAAGGTTACTTCAGAGCTGGGAGGGCTGCCACACTGGTTCCTTTGCTGCGTGATAGCATTCCAGTTACTGCGGTTTCCTTCCTTTGAAAGTTTCTTTTACCAAACCAGCTGAAAAGCCAGGACAGTTATTATTCTGTGCATGTATTTATTTAGGCTGACAAGTTAGCAGACATGGGAGACTTTTTGCAGAAAGGAGCGGGATTTGTCACATACAGACAGATGGCTTCATTACAGATGGCATAATTTCTGTGCAAAGTGTGGGGACCTTTCTGTGCAAGGTGTAGGGCCCCTGTGCAAGCAGCCCTGGACTTCGGTAAGCCCTTTCAAAGGAAATAGGAAACTGTGGACAATTAGGAGAGGGAGTTTTGTGCAACTAGATACACTACTGTAATGAGTGGGCAGTAGAGCTGCTTCTCCTTTCTTTAGCTGAGAAATGAGACTTTTATTGTTACTGGAGCTGACCCTGAACAACAGCTTCTGGTCTATCATTCAAGAAAGGGAGCTCTTACTTTCACAAAATTTAATCCTTTCTTGATCCGGAAATCTTGTAATACGTGCTCACAGGTTTTCAACATATTCAGGCTCCAGCTTGAAATTTACCCTGTCCTTTCTCAGTGGGGTTCACTTCCAAAGAGAAAAGAAATGCTGTCCCCTGTGCCCATCTCACTTTATATTCTTATGGCATGCAAGCTATATTTTGGGCCGTAGGGCTCTCCTTGCTCTCCTCTTTCACTCATGCATTATTGTCATCTTGATTTCCTTGCTTTAAAAGCCTGCTCTTGGCAAGCAAGGAGAGGCAGCACTAGGACAGGCAAAGTCAGCAGCAGTTTGCTGTCTCGGGCAGCAGTGTGCAAATTTCTGTTGACCCTTTTGCCCATGCCGGAGTCTTGGAAAGCTTGTACAAGACCTAAATACTTAGATCAACCATCTGAGCCCCTTGTATTCAAATTGCTTTACCCCACACTTCTGTGAAGGCACTCTCCCCTGGGACGTGGGCTGTGTGTTTTGGAGCTGGGTTTCCCCTCCTGGTGATGTTTTGAACAATAACTGCCGCTAGCATCTTCAGCAACCTGTCTTCAGTGAATGGGCAAACAGAATGAAGATTGCTTGCAGAGGGGTTTTAAATACCCAGAAAGAGAAGAAGACAGGCGGGGGGAAAGGAGATTATTAAAACATATACCCCTTCCAAAATACTTTCAAGGAAAGACAGTGCTATAGGCTGGAAATAAAATTCAGCCTGGAGAAGAGAAGGCTTCGGGGAGATCTTATAGCAGCCTCCCAGTACCTCAGGGGGCCTACAGAAAAGATGGTGAGGGACTGTTTACAAGGGCATGTAGTGACAGGACAACTCGTAATGGCTTTAAACTAAAAGAAGGAAGATTTAGATTAAATGTTAGAAAGAAATTCTTTACTGTGAGGGTGGTGAGGCACTGGAACAGGTTTCCCAGAGAGGTTGTGGATGCCCCCTCCCTGGAAGTGTTCAAGGCCAGGTTGGATGGGGCTTTGGGCAACCTGGTCTAGTGGGGGGTGTCCCTGCCCATGGCAGGGGGGTTAGAACTAGATGGTCTTTGAGATCCCTTCCAACCCAGGCCATTCTATGATTCTATGACTAAAATTTAAGATAAAGATAGAAGCCCAAAGGTTAAGGGGATGTGAACAGAGAAGTCTTGGTGTCAGCAGTGATCTGGTTTGGGCACGTTTTGAATCATCTTCAAATGAATGTAATCGGAATGAAACAAGAGCATTTCATGGCAAAATCAGCCATTGCAGATGAAAAACCTCTGCTTGCTGAAAAGCAGAAAGCAGTGTCCAGGAAGTGTTCATGATGACAGATTTTTGCCTGCTGTTAGGCTGCAGGATGAGATCCCCTACTTGTCAGTGTCCTTGGGCAAAGCCATTTGAGCGGTCTAAGGCCCAATTAAATATAGCATCTGCCAAATCACTAGGTGGTAGTAGGGAAAGATCTTTTGGGAGACATGCTAAAATAAGTAGCGCTGCTGGAGAAATGTGTGATGAAGGCAGCACAAAGGAAATTATGTATACAGACAACGTCAGGAGACCTGTTGAGACTCAAAGTTGAGACTTTGCACTCTGCAATGTGTGTGGCACTGTTAGGGCTGTATGAGCCCACATATCTATTTTTAAAAGCAGGTGCTCTCTTCCCCTCCCCTTTTTTGTGGGACCGGTCCTCTCAACCCATCAGAGTTTTGCAGTGTTCCCAGCCTCAGCAGCATTTTTGGTTACAGGAGCAGTGAAACTACTGAAGGCCGATATCCCAAGGGCATATGACTTGGGGATGAGTGGCCTTTCTCTGATCTTTAATAAGGCTTCAGCCTTTTCCTCCTTGGGGGGCATTATTAAGAAATGTCTCCCTTGTTTGGGAGTTTATTTTACAGAATATATAATATCTAAGGCTTACTTTCTTCTGTCAAATGTCAATAAAATTGGTGAATGGGTGCAAAAGTTGTTGAAGCAAGGACAGATAACATGCGTATAAGCATACACAACGAATATAATTACATAAGCCTCATTTCCTAAGCAAACCGAGCTAAAAAATATTTAATTACTGTAACTTGGCCCAGAGACACATGAAGCAAAAACTGCTGAGGTTCTGATTTTATGACTGGGGATTTATTTATTTATTTATTTAAAATAGTTGTCAGTATGATTTATACAGGGCCTAGAATAGCTGTGAAGCGGCAGCCATGCACTTTTCAGGAGAACAGCGTTCAGACTGGTGATGGAATATGAGGAGTAACAAGAGTGCAGAAAAATGGAGAACTTGGGAAGAAACTGAAATTTGACCTCTCCCAAAAATTCCAGAATAGGAATTTTCACAGATAGGATCTTGCACAAAGAGTGTCACTGGTTTATATTGGGGGTTTTTTCTCCTAAATATAAACACACAAAAAACATTTTTTAAAAAGGGTTTTCCATGAGCTGGATATAGAAATAACTTTTTTTTTTTTTTTCAGAAACATAAACACAGATTTTGCAAGAACAAACAATTCTAACAGAACCTGGTAACTTCTTTGTGAAACTGGCATCATTGCCACTTTCAGTGACACAGGAAAGGGCCAGAAATCACCTTTGTCTGGGACAGGGGTGCCAGGCTCCCAGGGCTGCAGCTCGGAGCACCCTTGTAGCCATGACATTTGGGGGGGGTTTGAGTGGTGGCAGTTGCCTGATGCCCTGGAATGACCTGAGGAAGCTGTAGCTTCTGGAGGATTCAGAGCTATTGGAGGTAGTTGTGTTGTGTGCTGATGCACAACACTGCTGCTTCAAAGCTTTAGCGGAAAGCGAAACAGCACAAAACCATGTACAGTTGGTACATAGACTTATTTTGGATAATACCTTGTTCTGAAACAAGGTACTGAAGAACTTGAACTTACTACTTCTCAGTTAACTACGGGCAAACCTATCTATGAACCTAAGAGCTGAGGAATACCGCACCACACGGAAAACTGAAATGCATAAAGTACAGCTGATATCCTTGTTTTATCAGGCAAAGCTATTAGTATGTTGGCTTTTTCAGTCTTACTTCCACAACAGCTCTTCAATTTTAGAGCAATAACTGATCGTCTAAGGAGATTCAGGTCATGATTAGTGTCTGGGACCAGAAACTGAGAAAGAAACTACCCGGAGACTCAGAATTTACCTTATTGAGTACTGTAAGATACTGAGATTTACAGTCTCTGTGAGGATCTGTGGAGGACAGTAAAAGAGCATGAGTCCTCAGATTTAGAAAGAATGTTTTAGCTGAGCTAAAGTAAAGCTAACCAAAATAACAGTTTCATGTGCTCGAAATAACATACCTGGACAAGAGATTAAGGCATTGAGGTACAAAGACATATCACAGAAAGATTGCTGTCATCAATACATGTACCTCAAAATGTGAGAAAAGGATATGAAGAATACTTGTATGGTGTACTACACAGGAGCATCAGCAAATTTCCATCAGCAGTGTCCTGAGAGCAAATGAGATACAAATACTAGAGGCTGTTGGGGAAAAAAAGGAGTTAACTGGAGAAGCGACAGCCCTGAGATGCTTGGAAAGTAAATGACAAACCAAGGCATTGATAAATGCTTCCAGAGAAGAGGAAGGCCAAATTTATTGAATGCAAATTTAATGTATTTACCATTCATCATAACACTGTTGCTGATGTTTAAATGCAAAGAGTGCAGTGCTCTCACTAATTTAATTGAGTGTGACAATACATATGTCAGACTCAACAAAGTGTCCTGTTCATCTGAAACTTCATTTCATCAGATAATTTCTGATGAGCTGTTATCAAGAACAGGGAGATTACATTTTAGCCATGACCTTTTCAGAAACTGGGTTTTTTTTGTAAGCATGAGGCATAAAAAAAGTATATTAACATTTATCTTTGGTTGCCTCATCTTGCATGCTATGCTAATAAGGTGCAGACACATCCTAAGGACCTAAAATTGAAAACCATCAAAATATTACAAAAATTAGAAATCTCATTGTTGCGTTACTTTACAGAGCTATAAAAAGTTCTTGTTTTGTTAATTTTAGTATGTCTGCAACTGACTATAAATGTGCATAAATGGCAATAAATCTACATACAGAACAATAATAGCTACATGAATAAGCAGATACCACTCATTTCTTTGAAAATAGCTGATAGACTGAAAAAAAATGACTGAAGAACCTAGTCATAAATAACCAATTTTGATTTTCCAGTGTCAGCTCACATGTTAAGTTACACTGTGATGCAAAACAGAGAAATGAGTCTTTCAACAAAAATACGTTTGTATGTTGTTGTTTTTTTTCAACAGCAGCAGCACTACTTCACAAATATTTAAAAGCTAACTCTGCTTAATCTCAGGTTTAATGACATTTTCAGTGTAGTATTGAGTTTATGCTGCAAATTGTTGTTTTATTCTATGAAATGGCAGTACTCAGAAAAGATGCTGTGTTTTTAGTTTTGAGTGCTCTGCTCTTTTACCTTTTATTATCCATTCGTGATGCATTCTGAGAAGACCTGTAACAAAGTCATAATAATCTTGTACGGAGATCTTTAATTCATAACCTGCTTCCATTAATGCCGTGTTGACTGAGCATAGTACATTTCTGATGGCTTCTGTAAACCCACAGGCTTTGCTGGTGTAGCTCCTGTGAAGCCTGAAATGGGTTTCATGGCAATTCAGAAAAAGCATTGTCAAGACCTAAGTTTTCATTTTCATGGGTCTGAAAATGTACAGTCCAGGCTAGTCACAAACCCTATGGACTAGGTAAGCTGAATATATAACTACAATGATGTTTGTAATTGACATTGGATAGAAAATTTCTGTACATGGGACAGTGTGGATAGGTTGTAGTATATTTCTAGCCTAAGAAGTTAGGCACTGATATGTAGGTGGATGCTAATACTTCTGTGGATGCTATTACTATTTCATTGTAACAGCTACCTTCAAGTTGTGAATATATTTTTGTTTATCTATGCTTACTCATTATTATTACATTGTACAAGAATACAAAGTCTTCTTGCCTGTCTTTAGAAATGCAGGCTGTTCCTTGTCAGTTCTTTTTTATATACTTTGTACAACAAATAGCTTATTTACTTATATTTACATGTTGATAATAGTATACTTCTAATCATAACACTGTATTATTTTACTGCTAATGGATATACCTCTGGTAGTTTCACTCATACTTTACATACTAATTACTGAGTAGCAATTGGAAGATAAGGATTAAGCATATTTAGCATAATCTCTAAATACTGTCATGTTTGTGTGAAAAACACAAAATGAATTCTCAGTGTTAAAAAAAATCTTCCTATCAAGCGTTGGAATAAAAAGCTTAGGTAGATTACTTGTCAATGAAAGGAAGAGACCTATAAGAAAATTATGGTCTCTCCATTCCTCCCCATTTGCATGGACTAAAAAACTTTACAGTTGTATTTTCTTTCATTTCCTGGGCTATTTTTGGCCATTTTGTTTACTTTACTGGAGCTCTGAGTCTCCATCAGAATCCCTGCTTGTTCATTCTATGTTTTTAGATGAGGCAAAACACATTTTCTCAGCACTTTGTCTAACAAAGCAATGGATGAAGTAAACAATGTTATCTTTTTCATCAGGATAGTCTTAAGGAAATCTTAGTAGTCCTACATGGAGGATACAGTTAATTATTGCCATTAAATGTGTAAAGGCAAGATCTTGTAATATCCAATACAATCGAAATGGATACTGAGCATTTTGGGGCTATTTTTCATTCAATTAACATATATTTGTGTTAAAGATCTTTGATTTCAATTTAGTCCATTTAATTTACACAGCTATTCTGCCCCTAAATTTGAGGTGCTCTACATAGTAGAAAAAAAAAAAGGTATTTTTAAAGTCCTCTAGAGAATGGTATTCCACTCCCACTGGGGTGTTTAAACTCAGTTGGCCAGCATCTTTTGGTGGCACTGCTGTCCATCCTAGTTATAAGGAATTTAAGCACTTGCTTTAGAAGAGCTATGTCACTACGCATCTTCAATATAGGTGCAGTTTAAATGAATGGCTATAGTGAATGTCAGCAGACCAAAGAATTGTGGATTTGACAGATATTCTGTTAATAAACTGAGAGGTTTATGTTCCACTTTGGCTGTTTTATAGCTTTGTTTTCTAATTTGTCCAAAGCAACTCCAACTAGGTTTGGGTTTAAATTCTGATGCCAGGAGCTTTGACTTGCTCTGGTTTATACAAATATTTTTCATCTGCTCTATTGTTATGAAGTTGGCTTCCTCTTTTTTCATAAGGCTTTTCATTAAAAGTCAACTTTTATACAGAAAATTGCCATCATCTACATCTGTCTGAGATACTACTTGAGTATGCAGCCACTCAGGCTTTGCACATCTCAGCAAAAAACCTGGGAAGCACCTCAGAATTTGCCCTCACCACATCCAGCACAAAATTAATGTTTAAATAGACATGATAAAATCTTGCACACACCTTAATATTCTTTGATAGTCAGTTACAACCTGTAAAGAGAAGTGATTTTTCTCTTCTCATTTGAGTTCATGCAGTCAGCCAAACACAAAATTTTAGCTGCTAAAATATTAATTTTGCATGGTTTGTTTTCTATTACAGAACTCAATATACAGATTTAGCAGTACAATAATGAAGCCGATTGGTCAGCAGTAGTACATAGCTCTTGAATACTCAGCATCATTCAGTCATTGTTGCAGGCCACATGAAGGCCACGTAAAAGAAGGGAAAAGAGACGAGACTGACAGCTGATTGAGTCTCACTCCAAATCCTCCAAAGAGCAGCAAGTGCTCAGGTGAAGCCTCCCATCTCTGTGCAGAGCTGGCGGTGGTATAAGAGATCTCAGGCAGGGCAAAGCAGCAGCACAGCATCCTGGCAGACTCCGAAAGGCCTTATCTTTGCCATATATTTCTGAAAATATCCTCTTATCTAGAATCACCATCTGCAGTGATGTAGAAATTATCTAAAATTATCTACAGTCAGTAGAAATTATCTAAAATTATCTAAACCACATTATGAATAAAGTCTTGGACTATTCTTTGTAATGACACATGAATGTGAAGCATCACAAGGTCATTATGAAACAGCTATGTTAGCAACGAAAAATCAGTACAGGGAGCTGGAAAATTAAATTCTGTCTCTTACAGGAATCTTTGTTTATAAGCTGAAAACATCAACATATGTGGAGAATTGAATGAGTAGATATTCCAGAATAATTCAGATCAGGAGACAATATCTGAACTAGAAAAAAATATTTCAGGACTTGGATTTTTCTCTGCAAGGCATTGGTATTGCAGAAAACTGAGGGGTAAAATCTTCACATTGTTCCATACAAAACAGAACAGGAGGTTGGGGTGAAGTATCTATCCTGTAAAAAACATAAGCAAGACTGCATATGGCTAGGCAAGGTTTCAGTATATGTCCCGAGTACACTGATCTATGCAGGACAGCCTGTTTGAGAAGATACAATTTATATCCACTAAGCTAGGAGCACGATAAGCCTGTTTACCATTAATGATGTTAGGAATGGGGGTGCAATATAGCTAAATCAGAGAAATCTGAACTTTTATCAGGTGTTCTAACTAGCAGTGGAATAATTTGTGAGATAATCAGCTGGCCAGAGCAATGCAAGCAGGTAGGCAAAAGAAATTGCTGCATGCGAGGCTTCTGAAAACTGCCTTCCAAATAAAACCATTAATTTCAAGCTATTCCTTTAGAATCTGATACTTGGAACAGGGATTTTTCACTAATGGGGCTGTTTGTGTCAAAATGACAGCACTCCTATATGAGAAGTATCTGTTAGATTTTAAAATAAAACTATGACTTTTTTCAAAAAGTGAGCACACGAAATGCCACATCTCAAAACATCTTCCAAGGGAAAATTTGTCTCTCATTTCAGTCCAATCCTGCTCATTCTTCTCTGCCTTCCTTCTTTCCCTTCTCATTTTCACCCTTCTATTCTCTTTTCTGTTTTCTCCAAACCACGATTACAATTTGTCTATGAGTAACAAAAAACGAGGAAAATGTCTACCTCCTACAAGAGCTGGTTAACAGAAAATCCTTCTTTTGGGCTTACTTCTCTGACAGCAACACTTCTATTTTCCTCCTTTCTTTTTCAGAGGCCCAAAAGATGTCTGATGTCACAAGTTCCTCCCAAAAGCTAAGCTACCATATAATGTCCCAGTAAATTGTATCAGCATTCTGGCACTTCTCTCCAAAAAACAGAATTAGTCCTGGGTAAAAAGATAATTAAGCATTACTGTTGCTGATGGTGACTGGATCCTCTAGTTCTTAGCCAAAGTGATATCACAGTCATATTAAATCATATTTTGAGGTAGAAAAACTTAGTTGTCTTCAATGGGAGATGTATCCTTTGGGGCAGTATTAGATCCATTATTCTGCAGTCATGGTTATGTTGGTTGATTTTTTATTTTTTTTTCATGAGCTAATGTACTGTTAATAAGGTGTCAATTACCGATGCAAGCAAACAGGGCAAAGAGTAACATTTATAATTGCTGTAGTTATCACCTAAGAGCAATTACCTACAACTGCTGAAATAAATCACTTCAGGTTTTAAAGCTATCTTTACAGCATTCACGTTTATCTTTTTTAATTATAGCTGCTTTTTAAAATATCTCATCATTTTTCTTTCTTTTTTTTTTTTTTAAATCAGCGAGTGAGAAAAAAGCTAATCACCTTCATTTGTGGACAGAAAGAACTCAATGTGCATTCAATTACAAGTATAAGTATTGTTTTTCATAGGTCTTCAGTAAACAATTAAATGTCTCCATTCTCTTTCCCTACTTCTGCTTCAGTCTGACCTGATGAGATCCTCCTGAAAAGACATAATGAATTTTCTATATTCTTCCCTCTCTATTTTGTTTTTCATTTTAAACTAGTTAAACTGAAACTTTGATCTTTCTGCTATTTACTTGTGTTTAATAAGTGCATACAATCATGAAATCTAAGGTAGTATCATTTTTAATAGGGGAACTTCAAGGATTCTCCTAGTTAAAACCACACACACCTCTACTGAGAACAAACACCGGACAGATACAGGAATAGATCACTGAGAAACACCTCTCCCTCTGAAATGTTGAGAACTTTGGATTAAAAATGCAGTTTGCTTGCCAACAGAGAAGCATTTATAAAGACTGCTAAGAAAAAAAAGAGCCCAGGCAGCTTCTGCAGGACACCATTTGTCATTCACAACACGGTATCAGAGAAAGGTGCATTTCCGGACTTCATTATCATCCTCTGACTGAGGCTGTGTTGACAGAGGTCTCCCAATTAGCCTGAAGAAGAGTTTACTAGGTAGCATTTGAGGAAGCAAAGTGTGCCTGGAAGCAGCTGGCTATATGGTGCAACCTGCCTCTACTTGCGTCAGGGCATCCTCCCTCTCCTGACCACCCTCATCGGCATCAGTTGAATCTACCACACTCCCTCCATGCCCATGGTGTAAACTCTGACCAATAGCTGATGGCAACAGCTTGTCTTTCAGAGTATGCTTTCTCCTGACTTTGAGTGTATATATAGCACTCCTAGAAAAGCAGAATCTTCCCAGAATCCAGCTATGTCTTTCAAATATATACTCCTGTCATGAGCATCACCCCCCAGGCAGATACTTGATTGAACTGATCCTTTCTTGCCTGCTTCCCCACATTTTCAGCTTTGATGCTGCTTTCATTAACTCCTCGTGTTATGCTCTGAGCATACAATTTTTTCCAAGGCTAGGAAGTAAAGATGAGCTTCCTTGTTGCATTATTCCTTCTGCTACAATCTGGATCTGCCTGTGTTACATGTGAATACAAAGTGTGGTGAACCAGCAGTAAAATAAAGTGATTTCACAGAGGGGGAGAAATATGTCTGAAGACATGAAAGAGGTTGAGTTGTTTCCTTGCCTCTCTGTCATTCCACATCTTAGATACATTTCTAAGGGAAGTTTTTTAGACAGAAGCTAGTTCTTCAAGTGATCTATATCCTTTTTGACATGACCCCTTCCTGCTATCTTCTTCCCATCTCTCTCTACTCACTTCCTAAACCAGACCCATTATCACAGAAAAGAAGGTGAAACTAAGACATCAAGCATTGATCTAAGATGCCCAGACCAACAGCATTGGGGAAATCAAAGTTAGAGGCAGCATGCACTAACAGGCATGGATACATCAATGGTTGTATTATGGAAGTTGCTGATTTTCCATCAGCGTTAACACCTGTAGCAGATGTGCTTCAGGGACACTTGACACCAATTCTCACAGCTATCTTGTGATTGCATATGCCTCTCATCCAGCCTGGAGATGTTTCTGGCCTTGACCATTTTTTCCAGCAGTTTGGTGGAGGCTTCTGCGCAAATCACTTCGTCTCCCTAGAAAGTGAAGCAGTATGAACATGAAGAATGAAATTTAAATATCTTTAATCTGACTGTTACAAATTATATAGTGGTGACGTGAGAAGATGTGGTAGCATCAATTATTCCAGTAATAAAAAGGAAATAAAAAAAATTCCACAGAATCTCATAGGTTGTCATGACAATTTGGCTTTCTCTTACAATAACAATGTCCAAAATGGCAAGAAATGCATTTATTGTTTATCCATGTTTGCATTATTTCAGCTAAAGTCAGTGGTACACTTTGAAAATGTATATGTTTAAGCCTATGAGTAAAGCAACAAAGGTACCAATAATTTGTGTTAACTGGAAAAGCCATTAAGTGTGTTTGGTGAAAGTAAACAGGTGGTATTATGTGGATATTTTCTACTGGGTTCTTAAAGGAATAATTTCAACCAAATTTGTTCTTGACTTGATTTTTCAAAGTCACGTAGTACCAGTCTTACAAAAAGACAGATGGTCAAGGTGCTCTCTAAAAGTCTTTGACTTGGTAGTATATAAATCTAAAACCTGCAGAAGACGTGAATAGCTACAGCACAGCCTACAAAATAACCAAAAGAAAAAAAAAGGAGAGTTTAAAGGCAATCAATTAAATTCATGGGAGGAAGAATGAAGATGTTGACACTGACTTTGGTTGAGAAACTCCTGAGTTGCAGGCTGCCAGAACTAGAGTGGCTGTAACACAGAATACACACTTGGTTGTCATGGTTGTCTTCTTCCCATGTTGTCCTCCTTGCCATGCTACCAGCACCCGCTGGAAAGCGTCCAGGACCTCCTGGAGCCTTGCCCTGCTGCAGTAGGGATATTCTTACATAACCTAAAGCAACCTGGCAGGGTAAATACACTTGATAGCAATTTGTTCAGCCTGGATTTCTTGAAGCCACAAGGTCAAGAATTTAAGGTAATTTACTGCCATTTGTCATGCTGGGGAACTGAAAGAAAACAGACATTTCTATAGATAATATACTCTTAGTTGTGTTGTGGGCTGAACAGCAGAGGTTACGTTTTCTTGTGGAAGTACTGAAGTGTCCAGTTCTGATATTTTCGAAGATGAAGTATTTAGAAGGCTAGAAGCAATTAGACTGTATACAAGAAATATGGTATATCACTGAAAGAAGAACCATCATGAATAGTCCAATCTGTAAGTTAAATGAATCCTACAAGTGATGTACTGTCCAAGTAGATGTGTAATTATTCCATAAGAAATATTATATCTTTTAAATGTATTGAAAAGTGAAGTCACCTGGCACTTGAGCAGAACATAATAGCAGTTATTGAACAGGCTGAAACAACTCCCATTGAATCCCTGGTACTTTTCTCCTTTGATGTAAGTAACCCAACCATTGCAAGAGCAGATGTCAGTGACTGTGGATTAAGGGGACTACTATTGAAAGGGCATGATGGTCTCCTGAAGTCAGTTGCTGGCTATTTAATGATGATGAATAATACTAAAAGTAGTTATTCTGAAATTGAATCTGTCTCTTAGTCAACAATAGAGGAAAAATCCTGAGAGATGAGAATCTCATGAACTTGTTCCTGACTATATACTGCTCATGCCAGGATGAACATCTATGCCTTGGATAATATGACAGCAAGTTTTCAAACTTACTGAAAGTGTAATAGATTTTTGATGGAGTGGCCATAGTATTAAAAAAAAAGACAAAAAATCAGGAAGAAATTGAATTAAAAACTAATTGACACTTTTTTTTCAGTAAAATTTGAAAAAAAACCCCAAAACTCTATAAAAAGTTCATTTTGTATCAATTTAAAATACTGTATTAAGAAACATAAAATCTTTGTTACTTACAGGATATTTGAAACATTTTTACTTGCAATGATTAGCAGGGAAGATTATGGAGCAGTTAATCTTGAGTGTGCTCACCAGGCATATGGAGGACAATCAGGGGATTAGGCCCAGCCAGCATGGGTTCATGAAAGGCAGGTCTTGCCTAACCAACCTGATTTCCTTCTATGACCAGGTGACCCGCCTGGTAGACGAGGGAAAGGCTGTGGATGTTGTCTACCTGGACTTCAGCAAAGCCTTCGATACAGTCTCCCACAGCATTCTCCTAGAGAAGCTGGCGGTTCATGGCCTTGATGGGTGTACTCTTCGCTGGGTTAAAAACTGGCTGGATAGCCGAGCCCAGAGAGTGGTGGTGAATGGAGCTAAATCCAGTTGGCGGCCAGTCACAAGCGGTGTCCCCCAGGGCTCAGTGCTAGGGCCGGTCTTGTTTAATATCTTTATCAATGACCTGGACGAGGGGCTCGAGTGTGCCCTCAGTAAATTTGCAGACGACACCAAACTGGGTGGGAGTGTTGATCTGCTCGAGGGGAGGAGGGCTCTGCAGAGGGACCTAGACAGGCTGGATCGATGGGCCGAGGCCAACTGTATGAGGTTCAACAAGGCCAAGTGCCGGGTCCTGCACTTTGGTCACAACAACCCCATGCAACGGTACAGGCTTGGGGAAGAGTGGCTGGAAAGCTCCATGGCAGAGAAAGACCTGGGGGTACTGGTTGACAGCCGGCTGAATATGAGCCAGCAGTGTGCCCAGGTGGCCAAGAAGGCCAATGGCATCCTGGCTTGTATCAGGAATAGTGTGGCCAGCAGGAGTAGGGAAGTGATTGTGCCCCTGTACTCGGCGCTGGTGAGGCCGCACCTCGAATACTGTGTTCAGTTTTGGGCCCCTCACTACAGGAAGGATGTTGCGCTGCTGGAACATGTCCAGAGGAGAGCAACAAAGCTGGTGAGGGGTCTGGAGCACAAGTCTTACGAGGAGCGTCTGAGGGAACTGGGGTTGTTTAGTCTGGAGAAGAGGAGGCTGAGGGGAGACCTTATCGCCCTCTACAACTACCTGAAGGGAGGTTGTAGTGAGGTGGGGGTTGGCCTCTTCTCCCTGGTAACAAGCGATAGGACCAGGGGGAATGGTCTAAAGTTGTGCCAGGGCAGGTTTAGGTTAGACATTAGGAAAAATTTCTTCACAGAAAGGGTTGTCAGGCTCTGGAATGGGCTGCCCAGGGAGGTGGTTGAGTCCCCATGCCTGGAGGTATTTAAAAGAAGGATAGATGAGGTACTTAAGGACATGGTTTAGTCGTGGAATGGCAAGGTTAGGTTAGCGGTTGGACTTGATGATCTTAAAGGTCTTTTCCAACCTAGATGATTCTATGATTCTATGATTATGGTGAAATTTACCTGAGAAAAGGGACCGCATCTACTGCCTGCTACAAAATTTGCAAATTAGCACTTGGGGCCACGGGTTCTGCAGTGGGAGCTGGTGTAGGGAGTGCAACAGGGCAAGGGTTTCCTTTCCTCCATTGTCAGGACACAAATCAGGAGGTAGGATTAGGATCCAGACCCCATGGCAGCCCCCCTTGTGATGCTGATACTGCTTTGCGGGGAAGGGGCAGTTCTGCCACCTCCACCTGTCATGAGGGTACAGCAGCCACAGCATGGCCAAGAGGTCATCAGCTGCTTTTTCCCTCCTGAACTGTAGGGAGAAGATATCAGTCTCCAGGAATGAAACCGATCTGAGAAGGCTCCTGAAAGCCAAGTCCTGTTTGAGTAACCTGTTCTATGACAAAGTGACCTGCTTAGTGGATAAGGGAAAGGCTGTGCATGTTGTCTACCTATATTTTAGTAAAGCCTTGGGCATCGTTTCCCACAGAATTCTCCTGGAAAAACTGGCTGCTCATAGCTTGGACAGGCATACGCTTTCCTGGGTAAAAAACTAACTGGATGGCCGAGGCCAAAGAGTTTTAGTGAATGGAGTTACATCCAGTTGGTGGCCGGTCACAACAACCCCATGCAGCACTACAGGCTTGGGGAAGAGTGGCTGGAAAGCTGCTCAGNAAAGGAGGTTGTAGCCAGCTGGGTGTGGGTCTCTTCTCCCAAGAAGCAAGTGACAGGACAAGAGTAAATGACCTCAGGTTGTGCCAGGGGATGTTCAGATTGGACATTAGGAAAAATTTCTGCATTAAAAGGGTTGTCAAGCACTGGAACAGGCTGCCCAGAGAAGTGGTTGAGTTACCATGCCATGGCATATTTAAAAGATGTGTAGATGTGATGCTTAGGGACATGTTTTAGTGGTGGACTTGGCAGTGCTAGGTTGATGATTGGACTCAATGATCTTAAAGATCTTTTCCAACATAAATGATTCTATGATGTAAGGATTTCTGTTAGAGGGAGGCATTATTTAGTCAGAAATGCCATCAGAAGGCTCAGTAGGAGCAAAGCTCAAGAAGATTTCAGAAGATGCAGGGCTGAGGCTTGGAGGCCCTGCAAAGCTTGACTTCTTTCACTGTACCTCTGCATCCTCTGACAATCTGCCAGCCAAAAAAATTAACCTTTAGATCACTCTCGCAGACTGGCACAGCAGAATTGGCAGTGAAATCTGCTTGGCAGTAAGAGTTCTCATGGAGAATGGCAGGGCTTCTGTTTGTTACTCAGTTGGGTCCTTCATGGGTTATTTCTTTATTTACATTGATGGGAAATATACAAACATGGCATTTTGAATTAACACATAGTCATTTTCTACAGATTAGAACTGAGGGACTGGTGGGTACTTTTCATGCTGTGTTAGTGAGAGGGATAAATGAGGCCATGCGCACCTTATAGCAGTACCCCAGCAGGGTGGAACTTTAAACAAGATGAAGCCAACACTTATAAGAGGAAAATATCAAGAAAATAGCCCCATGACCAGAGACGTCGTTTCATAAGGCAAATATCAAAATTTATCTGTATCCAATTACAGCTGAAACAGTTATCTTAACTGGCTATTGTTGCTGTTAGGCTTTTAATTTGCCTTGTAATCTACATCTACTATATTAGTTATTAGATGAATAGGCATTTATTGTATTATGCATCAGAGAACAATCTAGTTTTAACTAGCATGGGCGTGCTGTTGTTTTCTAGATGGTCTATTATTATGGTTTGGGCTGGCTGAAGATTTGTTGTTGGACTTGTGTTGGAAAATGCCATTCTCTAACAAAAAGGAAATTAAATATTGGCATGAGGATTAATTATGACTACTAAGTGCTAAATTGATAAAGGAAAACTTTCAGAAGCAATTTCAGCTGTAGAGATCAGGTGATGTCTCATTAAATACCACAGCCTTTAGAAGTAGTATGATGATGGCATAATCACTTTTAAAATCCCATACTAATTAAAAAATTGTGTTTTTTTCACTGTATTTAGCTCATTTCAGAAGTACAGTAATACACATTATATTAGAGCTATTGTCACTTTAAAAACAATCTGTCCATTTCAATTGTTTACGTCCTACACTGACATTCCTCCCCCCCCCCCATTTTTACATTCTATTGGTTTGCACAGCTTCTTCAGAGCATATATAAAGCAGTATACTTCTGTGTCTAGACCTCAGATTAGTACAATCAACTGCATCTCTGAAAAGATCTAATTTTGATAGAATCAATCAGAATTTTTCTCCACTGGGAAAAAAAAACCAAACAACAATTGTGAAAAACCATAGTTTTGCCAATATTATGGCTCTGGTTTTGTGTGCCATACAACTCTTTAGCTGAATCATACCACCAAACTCACTGAGAAAGCATTGGATCAGAACTTTATGTATTCCCAAATAGCTCTAAATCAGTGAACAGATACTGTTTTGCAGTACCTTTTAATGAAATGCATTATTATTATTATTATTATTATTTTATTAAATTTCTAGATGGCTACCCTAAAGAGGAAATGATTTACAGATGGAGGAAAAACTCAGTGGAGGCTGCTGACCAGAAGTCTTGGAGACTCTATCAGTTTGACTTTATGGGTCTCAGAAATACTTCAGAAATTGTGAAAACCTCTGCAGGTAAGACTGATACAAATGGTAGTGCTTGATTTGGAAAGCAATTTATTTCAAAATATTTGTTCCAAGTTTGCTTTCATTTGAGTGCAATTTCATTTCAGTGTGTACCAATGTTCATACTAAAACCTGTAAAGTGCAGACTTCAAAACTATTGACTTTGTCTCGATTTTTGATAACTTCTTCTCTATTCTTTTTGTAAATCACAAATTGATTTCACAAATCAAGGAATAAATGCTAACTTGACATGGCTGTTTGTTATATACTTGAAGTTACTATATGTTTCTAATTTCTCAGCTGAGTTTCTAAAGCCATTCCTGCATTGAGACATATGTGTTCACCATAAAGAGAAAGATTTTGAGCGCAATGTAGAGCTAGTGAAATTAGACACTTTTAATAGTAGTTAATCATTCAGCCACAGGTTTATTATTTTTCCTAATATTTCGAAGGCACTCTTTATTTCTCAGCTGTAAATGCCTTTGCTAGTGACCTTACCAATTGATTGTAATTAAAGTCTAATGATGCCTATTTTATTTCTTCAGAGATTTTGCTGTTTCTTATAATAACAACAATATAGGGGAAAAAAAGCTGTTTAAATAGAATACATTATTTGAACTAGATAAATTGTCATAAAATTCAAAAAATATCTAGACTTTATACATGACTCTGCAGTAAGGTCCATGACTGTCATTTGGTAAGTCTTCTCCTAGCTGCAGATGTAAGCTGCTAGAAGCAATCTTATTAATTGGTGGTGGGTTTTTGAAAAATCCAATTTATTTTTTTCAAAGTGTAAGCAGAACTATGTTATTCTTTTGGAAACACTGTAAATAATAGTAATAATAAACCATTATTAATCTGTGAAACTGCTGCTGTTGGGTCACGACCCACTCACTAACATCAGTAATGTATTCTCAGGACTGGATAGCAATTTTTGTAATGAGGAGTCACTAAAGCTTTAATGAATATTTTGGGCTGGTAGCATAGCAGAGCGAAATGTTGCAAACAGTGCACATGTAAAAGTTCTCTTCTATTATGGATACAAATCCTTGTTGTCTGTAAGTTTCTCAGGAATGCAAATTTCTCTAGTGAGTCAGTCATAAGTTGAACCAGGAGTTGGTGGATAACAGTCAAGTACAAACCACCAAATTGTTAAAGTGTCTGTGCATGCCTGCATGAAGCTCATTGGAAGGGATGGTACGAATAGGAGAGAAAGCCCTGCCCTTTCTGCTTTGCTCACATCTGGAGTGATGCCATCCTGAGTTTGCATCACCAACCGCTAAATACGCATGCAAGAAGAATTACCGAATCAGCCATATTAAAATGTTGACAGTGTCTTGATAAACAGATCTATTAAAGTCCAGGACAAAGCCATTTTTATAGAAGTCTCAATCAAGTGAGTAAATGGTTAATGTGGATCAAGGAAAAATATATTTTCTATGCTATTTTTGTATGTTCCCAGTTCTTATTAAGATGAGTGAGCTAACAGTATGTTTTTCCTATTATTGCTATTGCTGCTTCTGCCCACGCCTGTTTATGAGTGCAAAACCCAGCAGCAGTTTTGGACTGAACCTACTGGTGCCATCATGACATTTCTATTCTCCCAAAAGCATCGCAATAGCAGAAAGTTGTTGGCAATCTGGAGTTTATTCAAACAGTAAAAACCTAACAACCCCAAACACAAAACAACTCTATCAGGTGTTTATGGAAACTAACTTGGAAGAGACAATGTAAAATGCATGTACCAGATTGTCAGCTGTGCGTTTAGGTAGAAAAATGTGCCTATGGCACATATATTCTGGCCAGCAGGTGGCCAAGAAGGGGCTCTCATTCAACAAATACATGAAAGATGTGAAATATATGCCCCTGAGTTTGCACATGGACCTCAATTTGCATAGAATAAACTCTCTGGCTGTATTTACATGATAGTTTAAAGTACTTTCAAGGCCAGATTTACTGAATATCAACAGTATTTACTGTCAGGAGCAAACCCAGGGCCAGGACTTGGGAAAACTAACTGGTACATTGGAAAACCTTGAGCATGCCCTATGCAATAGAGCAAGGATTCCCAAAATGGAGGGAGGGAGGTGGGACACAACCCACCTGGGACTGTGCAGTATGTCTCAGAGACGAAATTTAAGATAATTTTGCAATTACCTGCTGTGAGCATATAATTATACGTGAATGAGCAGGATAAAGATGCAGCTGTGCTGTGGTACATGCCTATTTACTGAAGAAAAGCAGCCGTATCCAAAAAATATGAGAATTAGGGAACCCCCAAAGCTGCTGTCTGGAAGAGGTGTTGAGTTTTTTCTTGAATGTCATGCTAAGATACAAACACAACCAGGTAAGTATCTACTGCATACAGTGATTACATGGAGCACACAGCAGAAATCGCTGTGCCAGTGCTCTGTTCATGAACTTTTATCTTACACCCCAAGTAAGCTCCTACTGTCAGATGACATGAAACTAATTCACAAGTAGTGAAGAATTCCCTTGTTGCCATCTGGCAAGGTACATACTACAGTAAGAGCACTTCTCTTGCTACAATGTCAAATAAGGCTGACAAGGATAATTAAAGTAGAGGGAACACGAAGTCACCTGGCATTGAGCTGTGAAAAAAGGAGGAACTGCATGTAAGGAGAAAATTCTTAAATTTTCAACCTGCAAATCAGGCAATGGAAGAGTGGTCAGGAAAACAGGAGAGATAAAGAGGGAGAACATCATGCTTAAAAGCACTCTGTGTGTGTTTGCAGTAAACTTCAGGTTTCTGAGTCACAGCCTTTCCAAGTACACTTTTGGCAGGGGAAGGGGGGGGGGAATAAAAGAGAGTCATGAAGGAATCCATGAGTAAAGCTCATGGAGTGAGCTGTAGTGTTGCTTGCACTTCTCTGCTGACATGTCCCCTAGGGAAAGTCTATTCATTCTTTTTAAACCACTCTATTTTTTACACTGCTAGATAAACACAAAGACCTTGTAGCTACTAAATCTGATTTTCATTTACTTGAAAACTTCTTTGCATCATACAAGTCCTATTTGTGTTCTTACTCAGATGCCTTTAGCCTGAGAGATTTTTCCAGTCCAAAGGAGCCTTTGCATAAATAAGTTCAGGATAATTCATCAGAAATAGAAAACACCATAAAAGTGCCCTATTTTAAAACTTTAATAGCTGATCATTACAAATGAAATATACAGAACCAGACAGAAAGGACCATTTCATACATTCTGAATAACCCCAAGCATCAATAATCAAATCCAATAAATAGCCATAACTACTGCCATAAAAAGGGACACCTTTGCATCCATACAACGGATGGGTGACGGTTAATGGAGTCTGATAGTCATATGACTTCTAAATTGTGCTTTATATTTTGAAATTGCTGTTTCATCAAGTACCTCAGCTTACATGATGCTCTCAGCCCTATATCATGAAGTTAACATCTGTTGTCACAGATTCAGATAAAGCTCTTTGAGACAATGCTAACAACAGCACAATTTAAAGTATATACTCTGTTGCAGGGGACTCAATAAATGGCAAGTAAAAACTACCCTAGAACAAAAATATGAAAGCTTGACTTTTAAGAAGATGCAAAGACCTACAGCCCAGACATTGGGTTGGCAAGGCCAGGGTCAGCAGCAGGCAGCTAAGCCCCTCAGCTTGGGTAAGGGGTTGCAAGGGGGATGGCAGAGAAGGGCGGTCACAGGATGATGAGGGCAACTGGAGCCTGTTGGTGAACTCACGGCCCTGACAATGAGGGGAAAAAAATGCATGAGATGCCATAACTGCTGAATGTGGTTGTGTCTGTGCATGTTTGGTTTTAACGATCTGATTCAGTTACACCCTCCCGTACTGCCTAACTGAACTGATGACATTTATTTAATGAATATTCATGAAGCTCTTTTTGTTTTTAAAGTCATTGACATTTTTTAATGTCCCACTGAGTCCTGACGGCACATCAGAGAGTGCTTGTCATCTGTTTTCCCCAGGATAAATGTGAATTTTGGGGTTTTTTCCTCAAACACCAAATTCAGTGGGATCCAGCACTCACTACCTCAGCTGGCTGTGCTGCACAGACTGTCTTTAATCAGATGGCATCCTGAAGCAGACAAGTGGAGACTCAGATAAATTCACCTCATTGTTTGAAAACAGTGCCTATTTTGACCCAGCTGGCATTGCTGGCCTCTTTGAACCACAGTATCACACAATCTCAATTACTTTAATGGTTAGGCATTGGTTTACAGCCCTCAGCAGACATCTACTCTGGGTTCCCGTGATTCTAGACAGTATCCACTCCTCCAAATACTGTTCCCTTCTTCTCTTATCCCATCCTTCCTGACTCCTAATGTGAGTACAGAAGGGGAGAAAGAGAATTTGAATTTCCCTTTTCTTTTCCCCCCCCCTTAACGTGGCACGAGTGGCATGGCAGATGGATTCCAGTATCTCAGAACCTGCTTTCCCCTGATGCCAGACAATATCTTCTGTGTGTCCATCATTTGTGTGTGGAAAAAGTCTGCGGAACACTCCCCAAAGAGGGAGAATGGAAAATGGTTTTGATGGGAGAATTCTCCATTGCTCTGCTCTCTGGTTCTTCAGTTCCCACACACTTTCCCTGGCCTTTAGACACTTCCAGATACAACCTATTCTATCAGGTTTTGGGTCTTCCTTTGTATCAGGTACATGTAATTATCTTCATAGCTGTCTGTGAGTTCTTGAAATTTGTGGTCTGAATTTTAGACCATGCAAACCTAGAAGCTATGTTTGCATTTGTTCCCAAGGTTCATTAAATCAGGTTTGCGCTTTCAAAAATCTGTTTCTGTCATTTAGAAGGAAATCTTAAGAAGTTAGGAATCAAGCTAAAATCCAGTGTTGCTAAAATCCTGTGCTGAGTCTTAAAGCTCAATATAAGTTTATTTTTACAGATGGTAGACAGAACCATACAGGCACAGTTGATGCCAGAGGTGCCACCCTTCACCAGAATCTGTTGGCCCCATCACACTCCTTTCTGCTTTGTCACCTTACCTACACAAACACACACATACACCTTCTCAGAGTCCTTGTGCATCTTCTGCCCCCATGGTCCCTCATCCCCAGCAGCCACAGCACTGCCAAGCTAGCAGGTACCAGGAATGCACATGCCAGCTCTCCAGCTCCAGTGCTGAAGATGCCTCTGCTTCCTGCCTTCGCACAGGCATGTACTAGCACTTGCAACCAGTTTTCACTCATCTTTTCTTCCTTATCTTCAGCTTTCTCCACAATTTTGTCCTTATTGAAATCCATCAGATCCAGAACATAAAATCCCATTTAGGACTTCAAATAGGTTGAAGACACTACTTTGTATTTGAAAATAATGTTAGTACTGACCCACAGAACTGACCTATGGCATATATAACAAATTCACTCTTACTTTTTCCCTGTTCATTTTTCATAGTTCATTGTGAAATATGACTCCAATAACACTTTTAAATACAGAATGTTTATACAGCTTAATAATACTTTGTGTGCAGCACCAAATACACAACCTGGATTTGAATTGGCTATCATTCTTTGGCTCCTCTCAGAGGAACAGAATAATACTGAAAGTCCTTGCCACTGCAACCATCTCTGTAATGAGGGAATATCGTAGAACTTCTTTTCTAACAGTAAACATCAATTTATATGAAAACAGAAAACTAGCCTGATTATAAGAAGATTTAGCACTAATCTTTTTGTTGACAGAGTTTTTATCTCTGATACAGTATTTGCAATAAATCAAATCCCAGTTTAGCAGAGATCATCAACAGTGGCTGTATTGACTTTTAAAAGATATTCACAAGTCAAATGATAATCAATCAGAATGAATATTTTGAATATGCCATAGTTTTTCTAAGAGAAATTTAAATTTTTATTTTTAACAGCATTCGTCTTGCACTGACATTGTAAACTTCATATAATAGATTCTGATAATTTTGTCATTAGCCACTCAGGTTAGAAATGTAATAAGTAAATAGACAATTACTAATATTACTCCTTATCTATTAAGGTGTTTTCCTATGTTAATTACAAGTTTGACTGAAACTTATGGGAATCAAAATTTTTATATTGCCCTGCAAATCCAGCACTTGCCTGTTTTGTTACAAAAAATATCTCGCAAAGCTCATAGTAAGACAGCTTCTGAAGAGAGTGATTTATAACTTGATCAATAGCCTACTGCAGTTAACAGAGCTTTTCCCCGATGCTGGCCTGGGATCAGATCCTGAAATGCTGAAGCCTGAAACTGGCAATTTAATGTGAGTAGCTCTTCAGTCACTAGAAACCAGAAAATGCTCAGCTTATCGATATATCAGTGGGCTAAGTATAACATGCTCTAGAAACACCTTTCTTCTGCTGCTTAAGAATAGTACAAATGATTAGAACAAGAGCTATGAAGAGGATATTGTTCCTCTCCCTGTTTTGTAAGTTTGGCAGAACTGCACATATAACTGGTTTCATTCTTACGTTTTGCCTTGCAGAGACAGGTGCTTAGTGTCCTTTGTGTAGGCCTGTGCTGCTGCAAATGGTGAGAGAAATTAGACATAAAGTAACTTTACTTTGTGGTAAAAGCAAAAGTAAAAAAAAAAAAAAAAGCAATGAAGACTGGTCGTTGCCTCCATTTTTTTCTTAGGGGAGAGTTTCACTAGGAAGTGATACAATTTCTGGTATTAATATTACCTTAATAGGGGTGGAAAGACATATCATATAAGAACTGTGAGCCTCTTTGCATTTATACAGCTTGTCGTGGTTTAACCTGGCAGGCAGCTACAACAACCACACAGCCCTTCACCCACTTGACCTCCTCCTGGTGGGATGGGGGACAGAATCAAAAAGAAAAAAAAGTAAAACTTGTGGGTTGAGATAATAGGACAGAAAATAGTTTAATAGGACAGAAAAGGAAAGTAGTAGTAGTAGTAATAATGATAATTATGATGATAATAATAATATACAAAACAAGTGATGAACAGAACAATTTCTCACCACCCGGAGCCAATGCTCAGCTAGTTCCTGGGGTGCCCAGCCTCCCAGTGAACGCCCCAGTTATAAATGAAGCATGACATCATATGGCATAGAATATCCCTGTAGCCAGTTTGGATCAGCTGTCCTGGCTGTGTCCCGTCCCAGCTCCTTGGGCACCCCTGCCTTCTCCTTGGCAGGCCAGTATGAGAAGCTGAAATGCTTGAATGCTTAGCAACAATTAAAACATCAGTGTGTTATCATTATTCTCATCCAAAATCCAAACCACAGCACTATACTAGCTTACAGGAAGAAAATTAAGCATATCCCTGATGAAACCAGGACACAACTGAGAACAACTTTCAAGACTTGCTATTCCAGCACCTCTGGCTTTTATTCCTACTACTGTGTCATTACACCACTGCATTGGTGTATTATGGTTGGGTCAATCAAAAGTTTTGTATTAATGCAAACTGTGAAGGTTTGGCCTTTGCCCAGGATTACTACAATGTTATCTAAAACTCTTTCACAATCAGCAATTGTACTTAATTTAAAACTCACAGTATTGCACAGCCTATTTTCTATTTCATTCATTGCTGAATATACAATCTTAATGAGAATTTAAAGCTGCAGAATGGGACGACCATTCACATGTCACAGAAAGTTGCTAAGTGTCTTTTTAGATTTTAATTTGCCATACCTTAGAATAAGCGCAGCACCAATTAGTTATGTGCTAGCAAGATCTCTCTAAATTTAGCGTTCACTCTTTCACCTTGGGTTCATGTTTCCAGATTTATTCCATGCAGTCATAGAGACTCTTTGCCTCTAGGACCCTTTTCTGCAGCTAGTATTCACAACATTCAGGACTTGTTCATAATAATAACAACTCAATTTCAATTAACATCTGCTTCCTAGTTACACTGGTAAGAACCAAAATTTCTTCTATGATTAGTTGTCTGATGCTAGATTTATCCACCACCTACTGAAGCCAACATGTGTCTTACCTTTACCTACCAGAGAGTCTGGCAAGTATGAGCTGTGCTGTCAGATACCTAAGGAAACGGTACAGTACAAGACTAAGTGTTTAGCAAGTTTCCAAACCTTCCAGCAAATGAAAACAAAGTAATGATATAGGATAACCTGGGCTGGCATAAGTCATGATGCATTGCAGTGTTTACAAAATAATTTTGGCAAAAGACACCAAATGGACTATCACTCATTACATCAGAGAAAGTTAATCACAGTCAACTTGAGGCAAACTGAAGGTGTGGACCAGAGTTTCATTGCTTCACAGAAGTAAAATATATAATCCCAAGAGTACAAGAAGATGGCATTAGGACAAAGATCTCAAAACACACAAGTGACTTTTATTTAGTTCTGCTGATGTCCTTGTGCTTCTGAACAGATGAATCCTTTTGGATACATCATCATCTCATATGAGTTTTGCAAGTGAGTCTGTTTAGTCTTTTAGACCTTGTTATATAAAACAGTGGTAGAACTACAATAGTAGACAATGTCCTTATATAGGGTAATTCTGCATGACAGTGGAACGTTTTCTTGTCAGCCTCTCTTTCAAAACCTTTTGCTGTTTCTCAGAATTTACCATCTTGTGTTTATTCTCAGTGGAGAGGAAAATTAAAATTGTCATTCTGACATGATCCCTAAAGACTGGCATTTAGCTATGTAAAGACTACATTTAGCTATGTTGAAGATCTGCATTGCTCCCCAGTGCAATGGTTTCACAATACCATCTACATTATCTTTCTTTAATAGAAACAATCCACAGCTACTCCTGTTTTAGTTATTTTAAGTGTTTGCAACTGCAGTAAGTTCCTTCTAGCTTGTACAAATCTTTCAAGTCTGTCTTGGACCAGTGGACCCCCCACCTCTAGTACACCCCCCCAACAAAACAATGTACAGTCTTGTACTAAAGGAGAACAGCTTATTTTTAGATAAGTATAAAATACAGATTTTCATCTGAGAAGTACAGAACCACCACCCACATTCTACTTCAAGTCAGTATCAAAGTTAATTGCAGACCTCCTACAAGTAGGAGCAGTTAGAGCGAAAAAAAACATCTGAAGAGTTTTCTGCTCTTCATGTCCACAGCTTCAGATACATCTTTTGCATACTATAGTGTGCCAAATTATTCCATCAGTAACATTGATCCAAACCAGAAATTTTCTTAGAGTAATGAAGTAGGAGAATCATAGAAGAATAATAAAGCAGCTTGAAGAGAAAAAAGAATATGCATCTTATACATTCTTCACTAGATGCAGGTTGCTATGAAGCACATAAAGATGTTAAAAGTGTATTGATATTCCCATACATCTTCCTACTGTAATTGGACATTTGTCAAAATAATGGAAATCTTTAGGCAAAGCTGCAGACAAACTTGCAGATCATAGTTTTAATCTGTGTCTTGGTCCACTTTGGTTTGAATTTCTCTCCATCTAGTCAATTTTTTTATAAGGATACCTCCCAGAAAAAAAAAAATAAAATATATATATACTGTTAAACATATGTCTATTAATAGAAAACATTGATTAAAATGTCTGTTGTAGTAATACCAACTTACACACTCCCATTGCAAATGCTCTATTTTATCCTCATTCTTCCATTCTTCCACTGAGAGAGCATGTCTGTTGGTTTTTCTAAATGCTTCCTTTGAAAGAAGGAAAGCTTTGTAAATATTGCCTGTGTTAACACAATAGATAAAGACAGAAGCACGTTAAAATGTGAAGAAAACCTTGCTGCAGCTTATACTTATTTATATGAATAGAGCAATTAATTTCTAAGGACACATCCTGAGTACCATGTCTGAAAAAAATGAGTCTTTGAAGGGGTTTCCAAAGGGTCTACAAGGATCCCCTCAGCAAACTCTGAACTTCAGGTCACCCATGGCTTACACACCTGGAATTCTTTTTTTTTTTT
>VXBL01001358.1:281367-297095 GCA_013400195.1 Aramus guarauna
TTTTTTTTTTTAAACTCAAGCTGCCTCTAGGCCGTGTCTGCTCTTAGGACAGGCATCATCACAAACCTTCAGGGAGAAATTCTGGGCTATATTTTCAGCTTGAAGTCACCAGAAGCATTGAAGCAGGAAAGCTGCATGGTGTGGTGGGACCATCCCACTTGCAATGAAGGGCATCCTTGAAGAGTACTCTCAGTACTGGGCTGACGAAAGGGAAGAGTAGCAAGGGTGCAGAGCTGACCTTTAGCTTCCTCTAGCAGCAAATAAAGTAGCTGGAAGATGTTTTGATCTTGACCTTCTACACTGCAACTTACAGGTGTGGAAAGTTTGGTTTTAGCTGTGTCATCTGAGATAACAGAACCCCCTTTAGCTCAGTGGTAGGCTCATAACTCATTTTAGGCCTAGGCCTATTGCAAATGGTACTTAATCCCATCCTCTAACATCATGTGTTTAAAAATGAGAACTATGGTGAGATGGGCAGAGAACAGGATTACAGGATGCTAATAAATACCCTGTCATCTAGGAATGGAAGATTTCTTAAAACATAATACGAAGTTTTCCCATTGTCACAGCCTTAACATAAAACTGCACCTTTGTGCAAAACGTGACAATTTTATGGCAAAAAAAAAATCTTAAGACAGGGGAACTCCAGAGAAGTTCACAAATTATAGCAAACAATACATTTTTCATTGCTCCTGTTTTTTCTAAATTCTGATTATCTTTGATATTGAACTGCAAATATACCCCTTTTTTGCCCTATACTCAAAACCATTTCTAAAATATGAACACTGCTGGTAGTTATTCTACGTCCAGTCTCAGTCATCCTGAGGAAAGAAGAATTTACTCTTGTAGTTTTATCTGAGATAAATACAACAATAACATCCTGAAATAGTTTCAATCCCACTAATACTGTATTAAGCATTTCATTATAAGGTAACATGAACACTTTTTTGCAGTTCTCAAATTCCTACATAAATGCCCATTTTCCTTCACTGCTTCCCAAAGTGTTTAACAAATTGACAAGAAAAAATCAGATCTCAAGTGTTGCAACTTCTGGAAGACTACTGTAAACATAACTTTGCATACTTAAGTATAATCAGTGTTTCTACTGCTGAAAGAAAAAAAAAATTTAATTTTGAAGACTGCAGTCCACCATTTTCTTGAGTCCTGTACAACCCTATAATTAGTATTTTGAAATGTTTTTTAGTACTGATACTGGCTCAGAAAAAAAGACAGAAAATAAATTTATTGTCTGCTTATTGTAAGCTTCAAGCTGATCCCATAAAATAGATGTAAGATGTTGTTATCATTTTCAGCTTTTCTTCAGAAAGCTATTCTGAAAGGCAGTGACAATGAAGTAACTTTAGCATTATGTATTTCAGAAACACTTTCATATCATATTATCTCATCTGAATTTCTGTAAGTAAAGAAGACCATAAGTCATTCCACAGTAGAATTGAGTAAGAAAATGAAAAGAATAATATTGAAGATTTTTTCATTGCATTCATGTTTGATTCATGTAGTTCATAAATCTTTGAGTACATTAAAACCTGGGTTTGTAATTTTTGTTACTTTGTTTTTGCTTTGTTCTTAACATAATTTGTTATTCCTATTTAGGAAAGCTGTCTTCCAGGTAAAGCATAGACAATGGTTTTGGTTGATAGATCATAAAGGGCTTTCTGATAATTCTACTGTTAAATTATTTATTTAAACTATTCAACAAATACTAAACAAATCACAACAATTCCATCTGACCGTACTGAAGGTCAGTTTGAGAATGATATATTAATCAAAGAGGGGATTAAGTCTTCTTCAGCCCATCACATTTCTTAATTACAATCTTAATATTTTAATCATGGGTTTGGGATTCAACAAAAGTACAGTTCATGGCTCCTGGTATTGGATCAAAACCACCACAGACACACTGTAAATAGTAGCACTCACTCACAATCTCACTATGCTGGTTTAGATGTGATCAAAAATGTTGGGTTATCTCTGCTTTGAGAGAGATATGTCAGTTTTATGCCAGTTCCACTCCAACATGTCAAAGTCAGCTTGCGTTTCCTCTGCTTGTGGGTTTGGTTTTTTGTTTTGGGTTTGGTTTGTTTTTTTTTTTTCCTTCCCACTTCTTTGTTCCAAAGACCATTTTCTCTCAGTACTACTGTCCTTCCATTAATGCAGTTTTGGATCTTTGCTTTTACTTTCATTTGAACACATGCTGGAATAAGACCTTTATTCTTCTTTGACCATTTGCCACAGACCTCTTGCCTTGTCCTTGGCTATTGTTCATTTTTTAACTCAGCCCTTGCCATTCTTTCCCTACCCAGAGGTATGACACCATGAACTAACAAGGGTCATGCCACATGAGAACCATGCACATTCTCCTGGTTCTGTCTGCCACTCTCCAAACTGGACATGGACACAGGCAATGGGTTTAATAGGGCTCTGGAGTGTTCAGTATCCCTCACTGGCAACACATCAATATGACTTATTGCAACTTTTCTTCACAAGTAATCCAACATGGAGATCCAGGGAGCTGGAGCAATGCAGGGCCAGGGCTCTGAGGAGGGTCTCAAAGAAAGCTCATTAATGAACTATTAATGAAAGATTCCTGACATTAGTGTTTGGAATGAGGAGTCATACGAGGATGAGAAAATAGTTCTGGAATGCAACAGAAATACATTGACAAAGTATCTAGGATTCCCTTTTGTAAAAGCCTAATTCCACTATCCTAAGGAAGAAGAGGGATCATTAGCAGATCTTTGTGAGAGCAGGGACAATTGCAGAGATTAAGTACGTTCTCAGGAATCAGGTTCTTGTAAAGATCAATTCATTTCAGTATTTCAGAAAAAACAGAATCAAGAGACTTCCCTCTCCTTTCTGTTCCTCATCCACATGGTAATAATCAGGAATAACAGATGTCACCTTTTGAATCACATAGGTGGCTGTTGTCTTTTCAGATACAGTCTGCTTTCACTTTGCAGTCCGCAGAGTGATGGTAGTCAAGCATTCCCAGCTTCAAACTCAGCAGTGCAGATCTCTTTCCGTACTTGGTAGTATATTCCCCTTCACCATCAGCTACATGAAATAAGGGTTAAGGTCAGCATGGATCTTCACAAATGCTGCCTTCTCCTGCCTGAATTTCCTCCTGCTCTGATGGTTGTTCTTCCCACATATTACAGGATAGCAGTTCACTTCCTTTCCCTCTAGACTGAGTCCCATCTCCACTGGATTCCCTGCCCTGTGCAACATCCACGGTGCATTGGACCATCATGCACTTGCTTTCTTGTGCCACATATGGGCCATACAGAAATTTGAAACATTTTGGTCACCATTTCAATCGTAAGCATGAATAATGTTGCTGTATGGTTTCATGACATGTACACGCAGTGAAGGAAATAAAGGGTGTTACTCCCGCAGTGGCAGCTTCACCTGGTAGCAGCACGGCATACAGCAGTCTATGAGATTGTATCTGTTTCGACATCACAACCTCAAGGCTGTCTCTCTTCGTGCACAGAGCTGTTATTGTAATGATCTAGCAAACCACAGCACACAGAATGTCTTAGACCCATTTTTGATTCATAGTGAATTTTTTATCTTAAGAAAAAACAGCTCAGTGGCTTTTGCACTGGAGATAATGCAAAATTACAGGACTGTGTTAACTTTGAAAGGATTTATAGGCATGGACAAAGAGATTCCCTCTACCTTAGAGAGAGAGAGTTTCTGCTGTAGAAGGAAAAGATAGACAAAAGCAGAAGAAAGTAAAGTTTGCACAAGATCATTAAATGTTCGTCAAAGTGAGAAGCAAAGGTGAAATGAGTTGCCCATAAACACAAGTAGTCAACAAAGCCAGAAATTCACTCTAGCTTTAGTGATCCTTATTTGCATACCAGGTTTCTTCTGAAAGCAATCAGAAGGCATCCTAGTGAGGAGCTGAGATTCAGTTTGGTATTATGCATCATGAAAAGTTTTCCCTCTTCGAATACAGAAATTCTCTTTTTCTTATTTACCTTTCCTGTCCCCAGTTGTCTTCTGCTGGGTGACTGTAACCATGGGGTTGCTGCTATCAGAACTGACTCAAACTACTCACAGTTTGACAACAGATAAAAATAGCAATATTTCAACCTGACTTGCTTTCCTTGGGGTACTTTGTTTTTCCCTCTTGCCTGCCCTGTTCCCTACCATTTCACATTATGAGACAACCAGTTATCAACACTGGATATTTAAATCACTTCCTATCAAAAAGAGAAAAGAAAACCTATTTTTAAAGAGTTGCATTAGTGAATTTTTAAAGGTTTTCTTTGCTCTTTTTCTTTTTGCTTTCTTTGTTTTTTATTTTTTGTCTTCTGACATCTACAGCTTTTCATGCTATAAAATCAATTTGGTAAACTGCTTAAGATGTAGATTGTCTTGTAATTTCACACTGCTTCTAGGCACTGTCATGGAATGTGATCTATGGAGAGAATATGTTATAGGAAGACCACTAAAATCAGGCAAACTAGAATAAACAGAGGAGATTTGGAACATGTTGTCTCTTACCTTGAATCCAGTGTGGTAACTTACATCATTTTAAGGGAAATTTAAAGATAACAGCCAATCAGTATGTAATATTTAAAATTATTTTAGCAAATTTTACATGACTTCATAAAAAGGCAAGATAACATTCTAACTATATATGATTAAATGTACTAATTTCCTACTACAGATGTATTTATGCCATTTTTTACTGTTAAAACTGATCATGAAATGATCTACATGATTGGACACTGAAGGAAGAAATAGGGAGAGGAAAGATTTACTTGTTTAACTGCAATATATAAACTGAAAATTGCATCTAGTTCTGGTTAAATATGCTTAAAAAAAAGAGGAAAACAAACAAACAAATAAAATGAAACCCAGGAAAACCTCTTCATAACAGTGTCTGTGGAATTTAACATGTTCTTTTTTTATTGAAGATAAAACAGTTTTCTCCCTCTGCAATTCCATGTAAATGCAGCTTCAAGCATTAGTATTACAGGATCTCTGATGATTTCCAGCTTTGATTTACCAATTCAGAGTTTTTACTAAGTTGACCACCTTAGCATTAATAATGAAGAGCAGCAGTTTTATTAATCAAACATGTTCAGCTACCCAAACATCATTAAAACTTGATATAATCTTATAGTGCAAATGCTTAAGCACCTGGAAATTTTTTTCATGAAATATTGACTTAATGGTAAATGAAGTGTCAAGAAGATATCTAGCCCTCTGCTCCCTTTTTCTTTAAATATGTAATCCAACAACGTAAATCATAAGCAGGCCTACCCTGACATTTATAAGACTATGGTCCAGTCTCCTGCCTGTCCAATTAAGTAGCTAAATAAAGCAGTTTTGGTCAGTTAAATATTCTGTTGAATGCTTGGGTTTATGCTTCCAGAAGATTTCACTCCATAAGTAAAACAAGAAAGAGTTGAAATACAAAATTGTGGAAATAGATTATATTGAAATAAATAATTTTGAGGAATAATTTTGAAGAAGAGGGCTAGTTAAGTTTAAAATGTCCTCACTCCACCTGTGTGAGGTCACCCTGTGAGTTAAGGCATGCAAGGAAGAGCTTGTACCTTAGAGTTAATAAATCCAGCATGACAGTTTTCCAGGGAAAATACCTTGTCTCGTTTGTCTTTGAAGAGTTTGTGGACCCAGCCCAGGCTCCCTCTGATCAGGAGATCACACTGAAGGAGAAATGTAAAAACACCCTGTAGGTCCAGGAGGAAAGAAATCCTCTCTTCCAGGTCATATTTTTCTCCAAATTTAATTATCCTAAAAGCATGCCTCATTTGGCGATTTTGCCTCATTACTGTTCACAGTTCATTAATAAATTCATTAAACAATCTTAAAAGTTTCCAAGAGAAGACAGAGCTGGGAAGTGATGAGAAACTGGAAGCTAGGATCAGGGTCTGGGACTGGTTGGACAAGAGCACTAGTACCCAGGGAGAGGTGAAGTGGGAAAGACGGGACTAGAAGCCTGTGAGAGGAGGAAAATGAAAAATAGAGAAGGAGCTTAGGGAAGGTTGGGCAAGAAAGCTTCTGTGGTAGGGAATGGAGCCATGCAGCGTAGGAAAGACTGGGGCATGGGGAAGAAGGGAGATGGCAGGGAAGAGGAGGCTGGGACAGGGATGAGAAGCTGATTGCATAAAACAGCTAAAAAGTTGGAGTTGTGAATGAGAAAAGGCTTTTGACAGAGGCAGAATATATTAAGCTTGGTGTAAAGAGTACATTGCTGTTCAGAGCCTGGAAGGAAGCCCAAGACCCTCAGATCTCGCCAGTTCTCCACTGTCAACAAAATGCTTATGAACGCATGGCAAAATGTCTGTATTTTCTCCTCTTCTGGAATTGGGTGCTAAATGATGACAGACAGTATCAGTCACTGAGCTGAGGTATCCATAGGGCTGCAGGATGGCCTGCAAATAAAATAAGGAAAGAAAATGTTCAGGGGAACCTTTTTTCAATCAGGAAGTGGAAAGATTCAATAGAGGCCATTGAATCTAGTAAAACTTTGGATGAAAATCAAGAAATGAGGCTGCTTATTTTATCACGAACAAACAAATAAACAAACAAGCAAACAAACAAACAACCTCTTGAATGCAAGAACTACAAAGCTTTGACCATTTTGGCTTTTGTCTTTCATTGCTATCTGGAAGGTACTGCCAAAAATGTAATATTCCCTGTTGGCAGGGCTTCAGGCTTTGTGAGACTTGATAGGCTCCTGCAGGGAAAATCAAGGCAATCTGCATTAACAATGCACTGCTCTGTACTGAAAGACCCTTGCAGAACACAGGGAACAAAAAGGAAGGTTTCAGCTCTTAACATTGTAGTCTGCTGTTTTTGACATGAAACTGTTTAAAGAGTTACCCTATACAATCACTGCGAGAGAACCTGAAGAGCCCCATTTAGCAGGGCAGGCTAACATAAGAGAATGGCACTTTTCTTCAAGATAAGTCTTACAAGGCAATAAGATGAACAGCCAACAACTGAAAAAAGAACATGCCAGATTTAGAACTTTAGATTTAGTTTTAGATTTAGAGCTGTTCTTGCTTATATTCATCCAAGTCTTTTATTGTATTAGAAACACTGTAGGTATATTAGAAGCTCCAGATCCTGGACTGCCTGTCTGTAGTGAGGAATAATACTGACTATCTTGGCCTCCACTTCATCTTTTTTTTCTTTTTAAATCTGAATTATTATGGCATTGTGTAGAAATCCACTTAAGGATGGACTAGATGTAAGAATATTAGTTAGAATATTATTGCTGAAGTTTGTTACTGCAAGATTGAGAGGGTGGGATGGCAAGGAACAATATATATACCAAGTTTAACCAAATCATAATCTTACAATCTTCAGCTGCTAACTTAATATATTTTTTCAGTCCTAAGCATTATCTTTTATGTCTATGTGTTTTCATGTCTATGGGGCTGTACCACAAATGTTTTTATAGTATTATCTACTACATTAAATCATGCAGGCCTTGATTAAAACCACTTAAAATAAATAATTCATGGATAGTAGCAAAAAAGATATCACGAGAATAGGAAGATATTTCTGAGTGCTCATGGGAACCAATTATGTTTGCCATTTCTGATGGAGACATGTATGTTATCTTGCAAGAGTGTAGGTCACTCTGGCTGGTATTTAGACAACAGCATTACTCATTGGTCCCACTGGCTTCATCAAAAAGCTGCGTTTAATGATTTTTTACAATAACAAATTGCATTTTCTCACATTAAAATTCAATGTATAGAAAACTCTTGAAGTGAAAATTCCCAAAAGCAATTTGTAGACTAAGAGGGAGTATGCTAGAGAAAAAAGAAGTGTATAAGATGGAGCTCAATAGCAAGTATCTCTTTGCTTAAAGTAGGAAAAGAATCATAATAAGGAAATAATGAATCAGAAATGAAGATTGCCTGAGGATAGGTACCTCCAGCTGAAATAAACCAGGTAGAAGGAGGCTGATTCAAGGAGAAAAGCATGGAAGAAGTGTTTAGAGGTTTCATATTTGAATTGATTTGAAGATATTCTCAGAACAAAGGATTTGGTTTGCCTTTTTTTTTTTTTTTTTTTAATAATATTGTGGTTATTTAAATGTGTTGTTTCCAAAGTAGCCAAAGCAATTAGTTTACGTCAATCATTAATTACAGTACTGGCCAAAAATGACAGTTTAAATCAAACCAGGTTACAAATTGTACTAAGAAATATTTAACCAGTGGAACAACTTAGGGTTTTTTGGGGTTTTTTTTTGGGGGGATAATCTTTCTGAAAGTTCTGAAAGTTAAAAGCTCCAAGGCTGCAATATTGTTTGCTGAAATTCAGTTCTGAATACATTTTCACAGACAACTCATGCATCCTTGAAAGCTCTGGGAAATGCTGACCAAATACAGCTACACATAAAAAAAAAAATAAAAACTCAAGGCAGTGCTCATAGGTAATCTGTCATTTTCGATTTGGTATGTATCAGTATTGTTGTCCTTGTCCTAAAAATACACTTAAATATTAATGGAAAAGCAACCTACTCACATCACAAGTGATTCTTTAGGTTCTTCCAAGCACTTCATTTTTAACAGTCTCTCCTATTCATTTTCTGACCGTTTAAGGAGGTTACACTTGCCATTAGCGTCTCATTAACATTTTATTTATGTACAAAGACTCAAAGTTTGTCATACTTCATTGGCAGTGCCATAGAAATCTAATGCCTGTGGCTAAACCATGTAGGGGCTTGGCACAATAGCCTCCTACCCAAGCAGGGCACAAGTCTACTGCACAGCCTAGTACCAATTGCAGATAATGCCCAGAAGAGGTTTAGATTTAGAATAAAATTACTAGTAGTCAAGGCTTGAATTATGTATTCAAAGAGAGAGCACATTGAGGGAAAACTAATTTTAATATCCAAATACTCAAGCTGTTTGCCTGAAGTATTGAGTTTCATGTAGAGCATCTTGTCATAGTCAGGCTCATTGATAAATGTAACATTAATCGATCAGTGGTAACTCAGTTTCAGAAGGCATTTCTCATTCTATAAGATACAATCTGCATACGGGAATAGAGTGTCTTTGTGAAGAACAGTAACAGAAAAAAAAAAAGTAAAACAGAAAAAGGAATAGGCACAATTTTTGGTCCTTCAGATTTTTTTCAAAAGCACTTATTGGAACAAATGTACACAGCAAACTTTACTCCTTGTTGACAGAAATTCCTCAAGCACCAATTTACAGTGTCAAGCTCTACCCTGGTCTAATTTAATGCCCTTCTTAAATATTGTGTATGTTGCAAATCGTTGAACTGTCAAAAGCTAGCCTTCAGTAAGCAGGTGCTGTCAGAACAGATCCAGCCTTAGCACTTGGTTACTGCACCCTCCATGGAGTAAAACTTAAGACTAGTCTTCCTTGAGCTGACTCTTCCCCTCAGGTCGATGTCTACTAAACATCGCAAATACTAATTGTCTTGCTGAGACCTGTGACCACCCTGTGTAAAAAAGGTACTTCATTCTCCAGTCTGTCTGGTGGTTTCTAAAATCAGTAATGTTATTGGGGAGAAATATAAAGAACTTGTTTATGCTTCTTTCCGAAAGTAAACTGTTGCTCAGGTAGCTCTTAGACAAAGTAGGTCTCAAATGTGATGGTTGTTCTATATGCGGTCCACTTGCAAATGTGTGTATGCTATTTAATGGGACTTTAATTTCCTGAGTTTCCTTCTTATAGGTCTGTATCATATCTCCCCAGCTGGTTATTTCTAACCTGCTACCATATTGTGCATGTGGTATTTTCTCCCCATGTTGCATTCAGATTCATCTGTGGAAACAAAACGTGGGGCAAAGAGACTGCAGACCATGAAAATAAAAATAAAAATCAGAGGCTTAAATTAAGACTGCAGTTGATTTGGCTGTCCTTCAGGTACCTCATTAAACATTTCATTTTTGGGGTCCTAAGCCCTTCAGAAATGGAAACATTCCTACACTTTCTTCTTCAGAAGACTTAATTTGAGTGAAATGTAGAGAATGTGGGCCCCATACTCTTTTCGTTAGATGACCAGTACTGACAGATTCTGTTTGCAAATGTAAAACTAATGTACTTATAAGAATACTCTCAAAAGTCCCTGTTAGTCAATCTGTGGAGTGCATACAGTCACGAGGGACCTTGCATGCTGCAGATGCCCAGTAGCAGTGGTCCCAAGTGATCCCACTAAGACTGGCAACCCATCAGTATTAGCAAGGCTTTCACATAGCTGCAACATGGGCTGGTGCCAGAGCACGCTGTGCTTAGAGCCTCCCTCGTGTTCTTCCAATTACCTTGTAAATATGTGGCATAAATGACTTAGAAGCCTGTATCTCATTGATTTCCAATAGAGTGAAGTGCTTTTGAAAGTACTACCACTAATACTTAGGCTGCAGTCAGCAGAAGACGTCCTCTGGGCTAGAGTTCACACCTAGTTGTTTAATGAAAGCAGGGCACGGTTACAAGTCCCAAGCCTGCAAGGCTCAGCAACGAAGGCTGTTCATGCTGAAAACAAGCAGTGCAACCAGACGTACACTGCAATGACAAACTGGCAGCCTCCAGCCTTTCTGTAGTTATTCTGTCCCACCGGTGTAGTTCTTCAAATTTTTAACTGAGACCTTTCATATGAACAAAACAGACTTGGCCCTTTCAATGAAACAGGTGTGAAAACTTAATATTTTACAGACATTTGGGAAAAAATAACCTTAAATTGCACACTCTTTGCTTCTATGTGCAGACTGGAGATTTGGCCACCAGAGCAGCACAGTTGTTAAATAGTTAAAAACCAAATAGATTCTCTCTTACTTAGGCCTTCCCAAATTGCTCTCCTCTTTAAATGGTTGAAGCTGCTGAATTGTCAAAGACTTTGTAGTGTTACAGTCTGTTAGAATTCATCTCATGTTCCCTTTTAATTTGCACACACCTGACACACAGTCCTCTTCATGCAGACCCATGTGAATAGGCGACTAATGGTGATTCATGGGTTGAAGTTATAGCAGGACACTTCACTCCCCCCAAAAACTCATACATTTTTAGGTAATTGCATGGGTATTTGTAGTTGAGGAAAACTGGAACCTATCAAATAATAACCAAAGATATTACCATATGCTCTTCAAAAAGTTAGCATAGTTTAAAATTAAATCCATAGTTTGGTCTGGCTTCACTACACAGAACTGTTTTTTTGTTTGCCAAAAACTAATTAACTTCTACCATCAGTGAATGTCGATATCTTCCTGCACTATAGTTGCTCCATTCTACAATTAACTATGAATTGTGAATGAAACATCACCTTCGTGCCCGTGAACCTCTTATCTTGCTCATCCCTTTCTTCAGAATTTTACAGGAGTCCTTTCTCCTGTCTGCCATTCTTTTTGTTCACTCTTCCTTTTCCGGGCCATGCAAAGAAGATGTTAAAAGACTTGTAGGCTCTTGCCCAGGACTGAGGATAATGATTAAAAGGTGTTACTGAAAGGTACTCAGGGAAAACTGCGCATTTTCATTTCTTCATTTGCAGGGATAACACTGGCAGTTTTTCTGACAGTGTGTAATTTAACAGGACCCCCTTAAAAAATCAGTGCATGTTATTCTCCTGTAATTTAAATAGTTCACACTGCAGAATATCAGTTAGAGAGAATTCATCAATAAGCAAAAGCAATTCCCTAGAGACAGCAAGGAGAGAAATATCAAGAGACTTGTGCTAAATGTCTGATTTTATGTCTTTAACAATTTTAGGCTAACACTATTGCAAGGTTAAAGCCAAGTTTATTGTCACTTGAACTTGAACCAAAAGAAGAAAATATTTCTGATAAAAAACAAGTGAAAGTGAAGTTCAGAAATGAAAAATATTACTCATGAATAGAGATGAACAGATGAAAAATAGTTGGATTTGGATGAGATTTAGGCTGGCTTTTATTTCATCACAAAAGGAACTGGGAAGTACTGAACAGACTGACTAGATAAACCCGGAGGGCAGTACACTAAAGAAAAAAGGCTGGTAGGAACAGGGAAAAAGGAAGCATTTATTTAACACAAAATTAATTTATTAACAGCACATTGCAACAAAGGCACTAGGGGATGTGAAGGAAAAAAACATTACATGAATACCAGAGGTACAAGCTAGGGAAATTAATAAAGGCAATAGTCGTGGTTTGTTTATGAATATATATTTGAAAAGGTGATATAAATGAAATTTGAAGAGAGAAATAGTCATTGTTTGGAATATAAGAAAGACCAATAATAATCCAGTTAGAAAGGCTTGAGTAAGCAAAGAAGGAGCTAAAATAACAGTCAGAAGTGGCATTACCTTTTTCCAGCTGTCAAATGTTGTGGAAGAAAATAAGTGTGAATGCATATGGATCAATATTTTTCTTTATTCTACAAAATAAAACAGCAAACAGAATGAAAACTTGCATCTGTTACAGACTACCAAATACCTCTGTAGAAAAACAAAGCACATCTACTTATAATGTGAAGTGAGAAATAGCTGTGCCAGATGGCTTTAATCTGAAAGACTATGAAAGAAAACTCTTTCTGCAAATACTGGTATTCCTTGGAATTTCTCGACCTTACCCTTTACAATTTCTTAACTAAAAAAGCATTGTCTCTAGCAGACAGGAATTTGGAGTGAGATAGAAAGTTAGAGTGTCAAAGATAAACGAACTCTTACAGGTTTTTGGAATGCAAGTAATCACTTACTGATTTTATGTGTGGAAAACAGAGAACACAATTTAAGAAAGATGTGGAGGTACTTGAATGTGACCAGAGGAGGGCAACAAATCTGGTGAAAGGGCTGGAAGGAATGTCCCCTGAGGAGTGGCTGAGGACTTTGGGCTTGTCTGATTTGGAGAGAAGGAGGCTGAGGACAACCTCATTGCTCTCTGCGGCTTCCTGAGGAGGGGAAGTGGAGAGAGAGGTGCTGAGCTCTTCTCCCTGGGATCCAGGGACAGGACATGTGGGAACGGCTCAAACCTGCACCAGGACAAGTTCAGACTGGGCATTAGGAAGCATTTCTTCACCGAGAGGGTGGTCAAACCCTGGCACAGGCTTCCTGGAGAGGTGGTCAATGCCCCAAGCCGGTTGACAGCCAGCTGAAGATGAGCCAGCAGTGTGCCCAGGTGGCCAAGAAGGCCAATGGCATCCTGGCTTGTATCAGGAATAGCGTGGCCAGCAGGAGTAGGGAAGTGATTGTGCCCCTGTACTCGGCGCTGGTGAGGCCGCACCTTGAATACTGTGTTCAGTTTTGGGCCCCTCACTACAAGAAAGATGTTGCGCTGCTGGAACATGTCCAGAGGAGAGCAACAAAGCTGGTGAGGGGTCTGGAGCACAAGTCTTATGAGGAGCGTCTGAGGGNTGGGACTAGATGATCATTGGATGTCCCTTCCAATGGAGATATTCTAGTCTAGTCTAGTCTAGTCTAGTCTATATTCTATGCTATGCTATGCTATGCTATGCTATGCTATTCTAATGTTACAAACCACTTCTCCAGCACAACCTCTTCATTAATTCCTTCTTTACTTAACATACCCTTTGTTAATTCGATAGCAATAGTTTAAAGATCTGACCAGGGATCATTACTGCCCATTTGTAACAAGTCCTCAAGGAAGGCTTGAGGGGAAATAAAGCACTTTTTTTTTTTTTTTTCCTCTCCCCAGTTTCAAAAAACTACATAAAATGACCAAAGTAATTACAGGCTTTCGTCCTGGCATTGGTCTCAAGCAAAGTTATGGAACAACTGATCCCAGAATAGATTAATACAAATGTAGAGGATAATATAATTAACACCAATAAACATTCATTCACAGAAACTAAGTCCTGTCAAACTAGTTCAATATCATCTCCCAAGCTTATACATTTCTGGTGATACAATGGACATTTGTAAGACATCTCACTTGATACAGTATGATGTTTTGATTAAGAAGCTACAGTGATAAGAAAATAATTGTAGCACACATCAAATTATTAAATTTTGACTACCTGGTAAGAATCACAACATAGCAAGAAAAAACATTATTCATCCGGACCTTCTGTTGACATGCTATGTCTTCGGACTTGATGCTATTTAGTACTTTTAGTTAATGATGGAGAAGCAATCACAACATTAAGACTCATTAAGTTTATAGGTGACACAAAGGCTGAGGGAGTGGTTAATAATAGATACAAGTCAGGGTAGAAAGCAGTTCAGGTAGCTTTGTAGCCTGGATTAAAGCACCAATAGACATTTCTGTACTTCAGAACACATATTCAGGATTGAAGCATGTATTTGGGATTGAAGCCTATGGATTTTGCTTTCCCAGAATTGGAGACCTGCTATTCTGGGTGCTGCAGTTCTAAAGGCTCTGGTATATTTCTTGTCACTTAATAGTTATTTTAAAAATATACCCTTGTTTGAAGTTATAGCCAAAACACCAATCACAGATTTTGGATGTGTATTCAAAGAAAGATTATACCCGAGAAGAAGAGAATTTATATTATCTCTATATGTTATGCTTCTGCAGATGCTATTAAAATAAACCAAATTGATGGCTGCACTGCAAGAATTATTTTGAAAAGTTGCGAAGTGCATGGAAGAGCCAGAAGATTTATTAGAGACTGGAAATAACTCCTTGTATTAAGAGACCATAAGTGTTTATTTTGAATGTTAAAGAGTAGTTGATTACCATCTCTAAATACCTGCATGCGAAAAAGAAAACAGTTAAAAAGATTTCTTCAGTCTAGCAAAGACTCAAGGTCTGAGTTGATGCTAGATGGCTGAAGACTAAGAAAAACCACCTCTTTTTTCACAGTGAGAGTAACTAAGCACTGAAAGAACTTCAGGTGTTATAGTGTAACTCTATTGCTGGAAATTTTTAAAGGAAGATAGGATGCCTTTTTAAAAGATGTTCTATTTTATCCATAATTTTCAGGTTTGCAGAAATGATTACTCCAGAAAAATCTCATACCATGCAGAAAGTGCGACCATATAATCACCATAGTCTCTTCCCGAATGCAACATGACCAACAGCAATGGGTTTCCAACAGTGAGATACTATTTAAAGCTTTCAAAAGATTATAAGGGAAACTGGAACACAGGAGTGTATGTTAGGGACAGTTGAGGTGGATGAGATGTTGGTATGGGTATGAAGAAACAAGTTACTCCATTGCACAATTATATCGAAGATGTCACAGTACAGTCAGAATTGTGAGGCCAAACTCATGAACATTTTAATTGAACAAAAGGAATGCTAAGTCAAGCAAAATGTGTGTTGTTATTATTATTATTTTTCAGAAAAATGTGTAAAATTAAATTCTGAGGAAGAAAAGAGAGCTTTCAATTTGAAAATGTTGAAATGGGACTTTTCAATAGCTAATTGAAAACTATTATTTCAACTGGTTTTGGAATAACAAGCTCACCAAATCCAGTCCTGTGGGTCTTCATAACAAGCTTCAGTACAAAGGGGCCTCCTCCCACTAACAACAGCTCTTGTGAGTAAGAAATGCAGTCCTGGAACCAAATGAGAAGTGATCAGCATTGACAGATGACATAGACCTGAGGGTTCCCAGGCATGATTTGGTGCTTATTAAATGCAAAATGACTGCAAGAATAATTAGTGTTGTACATTCTCAGACCTCCTACAGTATTTGGTGCTCTGTGGAGTGTGAAGAATGTTCTGTTCGAAAAGCATTGCACAGCTCCCCATCAATAAATCCTCTCTCTCTCTCTCTCTCTCTCTC
>VXBL01001358.1:297145-420504 GCA_013400195.1 Aramus guarauna
AAAAAAAAAAAAAAAGAAGAAGATTCCTGAGTAAATGACACTCATTTTCACTCTAATCCCGCATCTACTTTCACTGACATAGGCAGCTATGGTAATTTATTATTGTTTTTACTTCATCTGCTATTGTCCACTTTTATTCTTCAAGCACAAAAGAAATCCTATATACGGTAAATAGCAACACTTCTCAGGAATAGTGAGGAATGGATCATGCATGCTACACCATATTTGTATATTGATTTTCTCTCAGACTGATGTATGAATGCAAAGGGAGATTATGTAGGTAACTTTTCTACTGTTAAGGCAGAAATCGAACTGGACTGGTAATCATGGATCGAAGTCTTGCTTATGGTATTATACATTTTTATTCCCATTATGTGGCTTGATGAAGCTGCATTTTTGGAGGATTTTCCAATATTACTTGTACCTTACAATAGCCAAATTAAAAATCTATTGTTTTCATTAGTATCCCATTTGAAAAACATATGAAATGATACTTCAAGTTCTAAAACTAAAATATCATTATGCCTAAAGATAATAGGCCTGAACAGCCTGAGAGCAAATCTCATGGCCATAATACCGTATAGATGAATAAGATGCTATAACTTCATATAGGTTTTGTTGGAGGAAAATAATATATATAGTAGTAGAGCTGGGAAGACAGAAGAGGTGTATTTGGCAGGACAGCTTGTATAAGTATATAAACACACAAGTATACCAATAAGCAAAACATTTCTGATCATAGCACCAAACACTATAATAATTTTATTTTTATTTTGCAAAGTTTGTATTTTCAGAATTAATTTTGGAGGTCAGTTGTGTTCATGGTTGTTGAGCAATCTCCCAAGCACATTCAAAGCACTCCAGACACTGAACAGAAGACATGAGCTATAACTACAGACAGTGCAATGGTTACAGCTGAATCAAAAGTAATTGGTTTTCAAAGTGCCAATATGGCATATAATGTATTGGCTAGAGCACAAGAAATATTGACTGGTAGGTTTCAAATGACTATATGGGACACAATGAATTTAAATGTTGAAAAAATGAGTCATTTATTTAATTTCAGTTCTTCATGAAAAATTCCAGTATACAACCTACATATGCCAATAATTCTGAAAAACAAACAAACAAACAAACAAAAAAAAACCCCAACATAAACAAATTTAATCTTTGAACAAATTCATTGGCTTTCCAGATGTAATACTAAATGCCCAAATCAGAGGATGAAATAACTTCATGTGCTGGAAATATAGTCATTAACTTTTAAAAAGCAGGCAATAGTTCATTTAACAAAACTGCCATTTTACAAAAATCTTTTGAAAATGCTGCTCGCATCAAAGAAAATGAAAGTTCACTATGTAAGGAAGAACAAACAGAATAAATACAAATTTTTGCTGGTGATGAAAAAAATTGCTGGCTTCAAGTAAAAATATGTTCCTCAGTATTATATTCTTTTTGTTATTATACACGGAAAAAAACCCAAAAACCTGACTTAATGTCTTTCAGTTCTGATAAGTGAGGACAAAGTCTTTGTCTTACTTGACTTTAAAAAATCTGTTGCCTTCAGACAGCCTGGGATCTAGTGTTTGCTTTTCACACTCTAATCTGTCAATATTTGATTTTTATTATGCATGCTTATGAATATGTATATACTTATAATTGAACATGATTTCTACAAGCACAAACAATGCTGTTGGCATTGGGTTTCTTTTTTTTTCACTGTATACTGGTATAGTAATTTGTCTATAATAATGGGAAACTTAAGCAGTGAGTTGGTACTCATGGTGTGCATGTATTTCTGGAAAATTTGCTTTTCAAGTGTAAGTGCTGAAAGCCAAATCTGGGCTACACTGGGCGTCTCATAGCTACTGTAGCAATACACATAAAAATGACACCTCTTAAGACCTATATGCATTTCTTGTGTGATTAGATATGCAGCTAATGCAGAAATTATGTGTGTAATGAGTGCCTGTTACCACTCCAAGAACACTCAATTTATTTGGGATGAGATGCAAACATGTTTCTTTGCTGTACACATGTTCCCATCCAAGCATGATACTTTGGTTATCTTGGTATCACCGTGAAGATAGCTAAATGCCAGAGCAGCACAGGGGAATCTAAGACAATCCCTTAAGTAACAGCATGACCTCGATGATTTTATTCTTCCTTTTGGCTTGGAAACATTTGTCCTAGAGATTGCTTCTGGAAGTGAAAACTGTTGATGCATGCTGACTGACACATTTTGGAGGAGTCAGAATAAGCCTGCAGTAAGTCCTCAGCATTTCTTCATTGTTTATAGAGATGCTGAAAAAGATAAAGGCATTTTTAATGACACTTTCATGGCTGTCATTCCTTCTACATTTCTCTTCAAGAGAACTGCAAAATTCCATTTTCACCCTTGTCTTTTCTCTTTTAATAGTAGCTCCTTTTGGAGTCATAACCACCTGTGAGGGCATTCAGCTATTTCTTCTACCATTTTGCTTATTTTTTGATACTCCAAAGTTCAAACCTCCCCCATACCTGGAATGGCTGGAGACCAATTACATCTAGGAAAGTCATGTTAGGATGGGATACTGGCTCTGTAAACAGACCAGCTGCTGAGGGGTTAATAACAGGCAGCATACTTTAAGAAATCCAGATCCATCTGTTTTCATTTGAGCAACGCTAGTAAGAAGATAGCTTGAACTTCCACTGGACATGTCTCTGAGAGGTTGGAATGATGGTCTGGGATGTGAAAAGGCTTAGTTCACATGACTATTCTGTGTGATTTTGAAGAAAATTTCTACTCTGAGTTAAGCAGGGTTCGGTTTCCTACCACAGTCTCTGCTTCTGCCTGATTCTGAGCTGAGATATTCTTTCCAGATTATGCAAAATCTGGAACCTAAAAACACCTCGTGAACCTCAAACTTGCATGTTGACACCAGCACTACGGTGACAGCATACATCACTTCCAAAAAACCTTTCCAGTGAACATTTTGCAAAAACATCTGTACATACAGACTTTGATGAAAATTTGTTTTTTTCAATGGTTTTACCTGTTAACAGTCTGACCAATGTATTCAAAACCAGGAGTGGTCTTCTGCTTGAGCTAATTGTTCTCAAGTATTACAGTTCTACCTTGATATCAGAGAGAATTGTAAATGAAGGCATTTGTGATGCATGGGCACCATTAAATAGAGTGTTCTCTTGGCTTCCAAATAAAAATAAAATTTTAAAAAAAAAAAAGCACTGAAGATTGGAAATTCAGTTTGCTCACTATTAAGTAAATTTGATTTATTAAGATAATAAGGAAGATGCCTCAGTGTAGTCTCTGTGGTCTCTCTGATCAACAAAGAAATACTTATGACACACACATGAGTCCTCATTCTAATGACTAGGACTTTTTTCTGTAATCAAACTCTCATAACAATATGGATAAACTCTGCCGCTCCTCATTATTCTGCAGTTCTAGTGATGGACAATTAGCGTGTAACCTTCACTCCCATGCTGAAATTGCTCTGTGTATGCATGGTAGTTTCATATTGCAGTCCTTGTAAAGTCATTCTGTCTTTAACTTTTTTCTAAGATAATTGGGATTGTAGTACTTGTTAACCTAAGACTAAAATTGGAGGATAAATGAAAATGTGTGATAAGATAATATAGTGTGGTTTGAGTAAATAAATTATTTACTGTATATAATTTTGTATTTTTAAAATATTTTCTTAAAACAACCAATTGCATTCTGCTCAAACATTTCACCTTTAAGGGAATTAATTGTCCTTGGTGCAGTGTAAGCAAAATTCTGCAATTCAGTCAACCATGCCCTTAGTCTTCAATAGACAAATGAAATATGCTATAGTTTAGCATTGTTCATTAAAATCCACAGCAGTTATTCCTTTAAAAATCATTATTGTTCTAAATAGTGCCCTACTTTCAAATTGAAAAGTTAAACTATTATAAGTCCTATGGGTCACAGGCAGCAGTCATCTTGGTTTCATGGGAAGCATTGCTACACTCTTCCTATTACTCCAGATTTGCTGCATCTCTTGTACTCATTTATAGAAAACTGGTCAGGCACTATTTTGACTCAAGGCAATTTTCATTATTTCAGAGAACTGATGGTGTGATGGTTCAGGTAAAAGTTCGTTTGCCTTCCTGGGAAATTATTTAAGCTGTTAAAAAGTAGAATTCCTCTCTGAGTATCAAAGGAAAATTTTTTGGTATTAGCTATTCCAGTGCTCCCTAGCTAGGCAATCACCATGTGATTACTTTTAAACCAAGTACACTGATTTAATGATATGCAGTTTGGAAGGAGGTTTTTCCCATCTTGTCTGCACTGTGGGGCTTTGTCTCACAGTCAGCCCCAGCTCCTCTTCTAGCAGTGGCAGTAATGGCAGGTGGAGCTCTGAAGGCTGTCGAAGGAGCAAGGAGGCACTATGCAGAGTGCTTGAAAGCTTTTTTCTCCCCTTTGAGTTGCTCATGCCTGCAGGACATACAGAATGAATTGTAGGTCAGGTTTTTTTAGAAGAGAGGAGAGTTTCTTTGTACAAATTATTTTGTGTGTATAAAGTCAGAAATCTATGTACCATGGTTACTTTCCTTTAAGATGTGGACAAGTGCTTTTAGATACATGGAGAATAATTACTTCTGGAAAGAGTAATTTAGAGAATAACAATAATAATAATAATGCAGTTTGGAGTAGTGCATTCAGGAAAGTAGCCACAGCACATACATCCTGGCTCTTCTGTATGCAAAGAGACAATTTAGGAGTCTCAACAGAAGTTGACTTGGCTGAGGATAGAAGAACTGACGTAGTAATTTAGATGAAAATTGTAATTTACTGTAGCTATTAAAAAAAAATGCATCCAGTACATGCTGTACAGAAACATACTTGTCTTTGACGGCAGTAACAACTTTGGTGCTTCCAGTTGAGGCTCTGCATTTCAGCAGTGGCAATTCACTAAGTATTGTCATCAGCATTCATCATCTCTAGGCTGTGTCCTCTCTAAGCATGGTTTGAGTATTGTAGAAGAACTTGCAAATTCTCCTCTTACTTCCACTTTGCATCACTGAACAAGATTGTTCTCCCAAACTCTTGGTATATTATCTGTCAGCGTGTTCCTGAAAGTTAGAGTATAGCACAGAAGGTACAGTATATAAGTCTGTGTGCATAGCTGCTGCCTGTATGACTAGGTCTGCCTTCTTCATTGTGAGAAATTTTGTATGGATTTCAGAAGAGAAAACAGGTCAGTGGATAAATGAATGCAGCCAATCATTATCCTAGGATTTAATTTGCATTGGATGCTTGCTAGACATCTATGAGTCTTTGCTGGATACTTGGGAATTTGAAGCTCCTTGTAAAATTTGACTTGAGTCACAGTTTCTTAACTTACTGGAAAGATGTTCAGCAGAGAAGGACTATCTTGACAGGTTTTTAATTTGGATAAAGACAAGTTGAATAGTTCTGTTGTAATAAAGAGCAGGGGAAGGAAGGAAGGAAGGAAGGAAGGAAGGAAGGAAGGAAGGAAGGAAGGAAAGAAGGAAAGAAGGAAAGAAGGAAAGAAGGAAAGAAGGAAAGAAGGAAAGAAGGAAAGGAGGAGGAGCAAGCAGAGGAGTTCTGCATGTCCTCAAGAATGAAGGCATCAAGTTTAACCATGAAACAAAGGAGGAAAATAACTAAAATAATCTTCAGAAGTTTAAGAAGGTTATTATATCTAGGTAAAATAACCTTAGCACCCTCATAGACGTAGCCTGATTTAGCTTTCACCATGGAATCAAGGGGTGTGATTGACTCCTTGGATCATCTGCAAGTGTCTACAATGTCTTTGTCCACATCTGAGGCAATTGTTCTCCTTTTTTAATCACTGGAGAGAGATGGAAATGTCTGGGCATATTCATCTCCTAAAGTGAACCTCTAAAACAGATTAGACAAACCGTATACTAGAAGTACCAAGTTCTCTTCATTAAATATAGAAAGGAGGCCACAGTATGCAGGTCATCTGTAGAATCTACCTTCTAGATAACTAAATTCAGGTGAAGTGAATACTGCCTGAAAGGTACTGAATCAGTTTGTGACTAAATGGGATGATGGACTCTTTACATCATTTCATCTCTGCCTCAGTTCCTGTCTGCCAAAACAGCTGAAATGCCCCATAATATTCTCCTGCTCTCAGTTTATCAGGTTTATTTCAGTAGAAGATATTGGAAGCAAGGACTCTGCCTTACTAGCCAGTATCTTTCTATCCAGTATCTAGCCCCACTCTCGTTTGCTGTGCTGGGCAGCATGATGATACTATTCAGAGGAGCAGAGTCCTGTGTGTGTACTTGAATTGTGTGTATCATGTATCTTTGTGGACAACGAGAAGTCTGCAGATTGCTTTGCTTTATACCATTGTCACACAGCTTATCCATAGATGTGCAGTTCTAGATACAATATCTGAATAAGCAAAATATAAAGGCATGGCTCCTATAGAGTCTGTGATGTCCTTTTTTTTTGCTGATCCTTCTGCCCTGACATACAATGTTTGAAACATTATCATAACTTTTTTTCCCATGGTTGCTGGTTGGGTTCCTATTAGTAGAAGCACTGGTTTACAAAGCCTCTGACTCCTTACTCCCATTTCTGTGAAATTAACTCAGTTGTTGTCATGTAAATCTTTATTTGGTGAGGCAAACCAGATTAGGGAGTTGATGTAGTCTAAAAATAAACCAGCAGAACCAGTGGTTACTAATCCGCATCAGTTCCCTGGTGTCATTCCCTGCACAGAGAAAAGTGCTGGAGCTTGGTGGAATGAAAATAACCCTTAGGCTGTGAACAGCCCACAAGGCTAACTGTGTCATGATGTACTGCAATACTCACTACTTGTAACAACAGCAAGCACCTTCATTAAAGCTCTGTCACTGTGCCAAATACACGAGGCTTCTGAAATGACTGTCCACCTTCTTGGGTTCACACACTTTTTACTGCCACAGTACTCATTAAAATGTACGTGTTCATCTAACAGAGGCATGGTGAAAACACCCACAGGCTTATCAACATCTTCCAAATATATTTATCTCTAAAAAATACACTTAACAAATAGAAACTTTTCCTTTTGACTCATTGTTCTAAGTTTCTCTCCCCAAATCCCACCCTCAGATTTTTTTTTCCTTTTACTTTGTAACTTAGAGTAGTTCACTCATTTTACTGTGGCCTTCAGAGATTCTTTGGGTGGAAGTCAATTTTAATGAATTAATTGCTTTTCTGTATAATTTTTAGCTATAGTCAATATAACCACTGTATTAAATGCTTTTGTTCATATGCTCTCTGTTACTAGAAGATTAAGCTTTAATTTGTCTCAACTCCTAATGAACCAATTGTGCCTCTGCTTGGGTGAGTTGTATGTACATTCCTTTGGGGATTAATGCCTCTGTGCTACCAATTTCTTGAGTCTTCTGTTGGTTTACTGTAACAGGACAGACTTACCTACCTATTGCAAATGATGCCTTCTCTAAATATTGTATTCTAGAAAGTGGAGGTTTGTAACAAAAAACAATATAATTTATTCGGTCAAGTCTGACATAGTCAGACAAAACCTAGTAAAAGTTCTCAGGTATATAAACTGGCACATCTGAAATGGAAGCAACGTACTTCAAGCAAAGTACAGAAACTGTTCTCAGTTCAGTTTCATTATTGTTAATCACTGTGGCTGTCTGAGAGAAAAAGATAGTTAACATCTATGAAGCTGAGGGAGCTGTTAGTAAGCAGAGAGGTGATAAGGTCAGTAGTTTCTACTAGGCAGAGAGAGAGGGACAGATTATTATCCCCTGTGGAGTCACAAGGGTTAGCAGAAGAGATACTGTGAAGAAAATTATATAATGTGAGATAAACTAGCCTTCTTACTGAGCTCTTGATTTTATGAATCAGAGCAGAATAATAAACTTTATATCCAGGCTCACCTTCTGAAGGTTTATAGACACTACAAGTGATCACAGCTACTTTGAAATGGAGGAATGCTGACCAAAAGAGACTTGATTTTCAGTGATGAGTCCTTTAAAAGTATGCAGTTTGACCTCCCTTGCCAGCATTGAGGCTCTGGTGTCTATATGTAAAGGCATACTCATGTGCATGTGACACTTGCCATAAAGACCCCTAGTGCCTGTCTCATATCTCAATAGAAGATAACATAAGTCACTCAAACCTGAAATTAGGGCAGAGAAGACACAGCTTACAGAAGGAGGGATTTTGTGTGGCTTGGCTACAAAATCTGGTGAATGATAGTAGCTTCATGTTTGTGGTCATGGAGCCATTTAGAAATATCAAGTTTGGAAAGCCCAGGTGCCTTTCAAAAATTTACTCATCCAGAATGATTACTGAGAGCCTCTGCCTTTCCAAATAGGCCAACATTTCCACAGAGACCTAAAACTAAAGAAAATTAGAATTGAAAAGTTTATTTGAATTCTATTTGATGTGAGCATCACTACACAGATGCTCTTGAAATGCTGAGAAATATTTCATATGCAGTGCTTTTATGAAGCTTAAAAAATTAGCAGCTCAATGAACAACCGTCTGTATCTCACCACAATGTCAATTTATTTTCTGTGCTATTATTACAGGTGATTATGTCGTCATGACTATATACTTCGACTTAAGTAGAAGAATGGGATACTTTACTATTCAAACATACATTCCCTGTATATTAACAGTTGTTCTTTCCTGGGTATCCTTTTGGATTAAAAAAGATGCCACACCAGCAAGAACAGCATTAGGTAAGTTGTTAATAATTCCCTTTTCTGCTCTCTTTGTGTAGTTTCTACACTATCATTTGAAAATGTCAGCTTCCTTTCAGAGAGACCACTAGTTACATGCTTTGGATTAATGCTACTGCATCTTGCAGACCTAGATCTACTATCACTGAAGCGTCTAGTTTTCTGCCTTTAGCAGGGTAATTGAAAATAAACCACCCTGACCCTTTGGAATGACACTGCCACCTATTTTGCATAATATTCTAGAATTAATGTCTATCTTCTTGTTCTCAGTATGATATTTTAGTGACATTTTTGAAGAATAAATTAATTGCACTGCTGGCTTCCTTCCCTTCTGAAACTCTCCTCCACAGGGCATTATGTCTTATATATACAGAAAACTGTGGGATATAATAATATTAATTCATGCAAAATGTTATGGCTTGCATGCTTGAAGTTAAGCTCCACACTAGGTGCATTGATGTTTTTCAGAGATTGTGGAGATTTGTGCTGGTCTAGGTTATCCAGCAGCTCATTTATGTCAGGACCAGCGTGTGCATTTTGGCATTGTGCTTTAGGACGCACTTAGAAATGCTGACCATTTATTATTATGTCTATAGGAAAACCTGCAGGTTTTGCTAGCATCAAGGGCATAGGGCTATATACTAGCCAATTATAGGTGTAAATCAGAACTGAAGGAAAAACAACATTTTGGTCCAGACTGTGGTTGCCAGGCCTGTCAATACTAACTGATTAAGAAATCTACCAGTCTAGTAAGAAGGGGAGGCTGTGTCAAGGTTTGCATGTCTGTTTTCAAGCGTGGAGATGACTGTTCCCAACTATTCATTGCTTCCTTCTGCTGGAGTTTGTTACTCTCTAAAACATTTCCATTAAAAAAAAAAAAAATTATTAAAAACCGACCTGCCTGACTTTTTGGAGTGAAATCAGACAGGAAGCATTTGTAGGAGCAACTGAGTCCCCAGGTTTGAGAGTGTGATACTGCTGCAACAAAAGACTGGAGGACAAGGGCTGTGAACAGGCTGCACCTCCTTGGAGGACACTTGAAGGCAGCCTGGAGCAGGCACGGTTTTCTCGAGTGCTGCTGTGTGCCAACAAGCCTTCGTTCAACCACAGTAGAGGCGATCTGTACAAACCACCTCTGTCTCCCTCTCCCCTATACAGCCGACCAAGGGTGCTCAGTACTCCTCATTCTTTTTCATCCAAGTAACTAAGCATTTATCAGAAATAGTGGTTACTTATAATTGAATCAACTTCTGTTAGCTCCCTTTCTAACACCATGCAGAGGTGCTCTACTTGATCTCAGGAGGAAGACACCTTGTTTGACAATGCAGCCTTTATACAGTTGTTCAAAATTACTTGTCCTGATTCAGTCTGTCTCTCTTCTGCACTAATAAATCTAACAACCAATTTTGACAGTGCTGTGGTTTCTAGCATAAAGGCCATGAAGGGGAAAATAAAAATGAAGCGCTAAAGAGACTTTGAAGTCCATTGACTCTGAATAAGATTTTAGATGCTAAGTCTCTTGAATGTGTCCAGATGTCTGATCCTGCTTTCTAAATCCTTCACTCATACAAAAAAATTACGGTCATCTATTTAGGGTGCACAAGGCCCACATTACAAACATTTTTACTCCCAAAACTTCTAATGCTTCAATAGCTGAGTAACTTTCAGTTGAATCATAGAAGAAATACATTACCAAAAATATCCTCTAAGTGTAAGTCCCTCATTAGCCACAGCTTTATTTGAGCAATGAAGGTATATGACAGCCATTCCTGCTATCAATCTTTAGGCATCTTCCTAGGGGGAAGCTTGAATTCTTAGTGAGTGGTGAGGCGCATCCTTTCAGACCAAGAAGAGCTCAGTGACACGGAGCTATGCAACAGAACCAGTAGAAGAAAAGCCCCAGAGAACCAGGAATAAGACAACTGCAAGCAGCCAGCAATGGCTCACACTTTACAGATAATTCTGTATTAAAACCCATTTTGTGTGAGGTCAGCATAAAACCCTAACCAGCTGCATTTGCCCTAGGAGTTTCTAAAATACAAACATAGCACTTCTGACCATTATAAGTCATGTGGCATCATGTGGGTCCAGTTTTCTGAGGTTATTTTCCAAGAAAGGAATATTCAGTCCTCACTCCCTTCATGTGAGTGCCAAAGGGCCTTTATACTGCAGCTCCAGCAACATGACGGACCCTAAGATTTACAGTTATTCTGTGACCCCCCTGCACCTCCAGCACAGCATGAAGAGGACAAAAAGGTGAGGACAGAGGAGTTCTACGACTGCCTGTTCCTGGCTGTGTAGACTTTCCTTTGGTAGCCAGAAAAATCAAGCAATAGGCCTTTAGCGTACTTCTCTGCTGAACTCCTTTCTTCTTAAATTGGGTGACTCAGTGGAGATAAGGAAAGATTGACCATCCTTCACAGTGCTTAAGAGAAAAGGGAGAAAATGGATCTAACAGTTTGCATTACTAATTTTCCAGAGGCAGTGTTCATACCCTTTCCCTGAGGGCTGTTCCCCACACCACACAGCTCCATTTTCCAATTAATGAGACATGGAAGTAGGTTAGATCACTAGTCATTGCAGTGTGACTCTCCCTACCTCACCTCATCAGCCAGCAGGTGCTTCAGACAAAAAATGTATTCATATACTAAGGTCAGGAATTTGAAGTGAGAACACAAAAAAATGAATGTTCCAAGGCTATATTGAATGGCTATCATGACTAACTCCTAAAACTATAATGAAGAATTAAATTACTGGGCTAAAATATAACTTTTTTTATAAATAAATTCAAATTACAAGAAACTAATATATACATGGGTCACCTCTTTTTGTGCAGAGTCCTGTTGCTTCCAAATTGGCAATGGCCTGCTGACTCTTGGGATACAGTAAGCAGATGTTCCCAGTTTACTGTAGGTCTGCTTTTATAACGCAACTTATAAATCTGTCTGAGCAACAGCACACATCCACATTTGGATAGTGGCACATGGTGAAATTGTAATACAGTCAAAGCCAAAAGGCTGAAATTGTCCTACTAATTAGTTGCAATGAATTGTAGACTCAGTGCACCAAACCTGCTCCGGGTATAGCTGCATTGATGTAAAGTGCTAGCATCAGGGAAATATTTCACTCTGTGAAATTAATGAGTAATTTCCTAAGCTATTGGCAACTGCTCACGGTTACATCAAGGACAAGTTTTACCCCTTTCTGACTAACGATAAGTAATAAGCTATTGCTGTGCTGGAGAAAACAAATGCAATCGGGATCTTTGACTGTGAGGGAAAAAATGGGACCATAAGTGTACTTTCAGCAGCATTGTCCAGAGGCATCAAAGTACTCTTTAAAAACTTGGCATCGTAGTCCCTTTTTCACATGCACTTTGAGGGACTGAGGCCCTGAGTGGCAATGTGACTCACTCCAGGCCACCCGAAGAGCCAGTGGGAAGCTGGAAATAGAATTTGAGTGTTGGATGAGAACTGTGTTTTGTGATCCCAGGTTATTCTGCTCTCCATTCAGAGAGGAAAAAAAAAGGCTCTCTGCTGTTTCTGCTTGTCTCTAGTAATCAAAATGTTCTTCTCCCAATGTTCACAGTCAAGAGCAGCCAGCAAGTGTCTGAAGCTAAGTTATGATCTGGAAAAGAATAGGTTGCTTTCCTTGAAGATGAAGAGAATTAAGTTAAGCTGAAGATTTCATCCCACTTTCCCCCTCCTTTTTCAAAATAGGTATAATATGTACTAGGACTAGGCAGTTACTACAGAGCAACTTCAAACTGCAGCTTAAAAAAAATACAGCAGGTATCAAAGCCAGCAATGTGTTGTTGCAAAAGAAGATACATATGATGTTTAATAAAAACTGAACATTGCTCTCCTTTCATTCCATCTTAAGCTCATTCACTAGAAAAACAAGCAAATGATCAAAACAGGTGCCAGAACAAAAGGTGGTGAAATCAAGTTTGTAAACAAGTAGTAGCATCCTTAAAAGCAGTACGCCTTTCCCACAGTGTCCAATCAACATACCCTTAGGAAAATAAGAAAAGATGAGCCTTGCTTACCAAAGAGTTTCTAACACTGAAGCTCCTACTACCTCACTTTGCATACTGTTGTCCAGTAAGGAGCTTTCAAACAGTAATAATTTTAAATAACTGTTGAGACCAATGATGTAAAGGTTAAAGTGTTCTCATGCATTATGTATCCCTGCATCATTTGATCTCCCAGACAGTCCTTTTTGATTTAACAAACAGCATCCTTGGTATGGAATTTGCTCAGAGAATATAAATGTCACAAAACAGTATTTATACACAAACTTGTAAGCTCCCTCTTACACCTGTCTACCTGAAAATTTTGAAGCCAGGTTACTTCAAAACTAGCCTTGACAGATATTAAAATTCTGTTGAAACAGACAGTTTGAGAGCACTGTGAATTTCAATAACAGATGCAAAGCTCACTTACCATACGGGCCTCCCCAAAGTGAGAGACTTAACAATTTAATCTGGCAAGGTTTATTGCATTTGAAACCACTCAGCAAACTGAATTTTCTTAGCATGAGAGATACAATGAGCTAAGGGTATGGAATCTAGATATTGTCTTTGGAAATAATGGGAGCTGCATTTTATTTATATATGCATATCTGTATATTCCGACTTTTAAATGTATAGGAATACAAAACTATCATCTGGTGCACTTTCTTTCTCTTTGCTCTCTGTATGTATCCCCATAAGATCATTTTAATATTCTAAAACCTTTGCCTATATGTCAAATGTAAAATTGACACACTGGGTAGAATTTTTATTATTTCAGACACTCCTTACTTTTTTATGGTGTGAGCTGGGATCCAAGTTCAAGCCTCAGCTTAAATGAAAATGACGCTTTTCTATCAGATTTAATATCATAAAAATATTTTACATTAATAATAGAAGCAAAAATCTGTTTGTTTTACCTTTGGATGTTTTCATCTATGTGCTCAGCAATATTGTCTCATGCCCTCACCATAATTTGAAATGCAACATATAATCCAGAAACTATGATGGCTTGTGATAATGCTAAACTCTCCTTTCCCCAAGTTTTTATATTCTGGTAGCAAAATGGGATTTGTTGTCAAAGGGACTGAGGATAGACACTATTAATATCTTACAAATATCTTGCCAAAATAAATCTTACACCATTGCTGTGTCTATAAATTTTGTAGAACCTATTTTATTTCAATCACCTAAAATTAGTCCGGAGCTACCCAAAACTCCCGGATTCTGTATCAGTGAGGCATTTGCAACATGATTTACTGGGCTGGTTTTGCTTAGTTCTCACTGAGGTTTTCACAGTCTCAAGCATGATTCAGGCAGGCATTTCACATTCAGCCTTCAGGCACGGATACAGGACTCAGGCTAGGTTGGGGACTTCTGTCCTTAAGTACAGAGGCTAATGGCAATTTTTCTTTCACTTCTCTGCCTTCCTGTCTATAGTCACATTGACAGCTGGTTGTCGTTACAGATACCCGCACAATACTTCTTGTCACAAATAATACAAAGTTGTACATCTATTTCAGTAAAAATAGAGGAAAAATAGTACATTGTCAATACAGCATTCAGTAGAAAAATTGCAGACCTTTGCAAAAATGGTTTTGAGCATTGCAAGCTTTTTTCTCCTTTTATTTCTTTTTTACCTTTTAATTAAAAAATGTCCTAAAGTAATCTGAGATCCTATCACAGGATAAGTGGGAAATGAAAATATGCCCTTGAGTCCAGGTAAAAAGGACACTGTATGTTGTGCTGGAACAAGAGTACAGGTTTTGAGGAGTTTTTTTAAAGGTAGTAAAATACCTGAGAGCAGGTGCATGTACATGTGGCTCTGAAAAGGACAGATTTGTGTTAGAAATCTAAACGTGGGCTAGAAAGTGTTAAAAAACTTCATTTCATATTGTAGAGTATGTCACTGTCTGGATGCAGTTCTTCTGAAGGTGGTGACTCCCAAGGCCCGAATCACCACCATACAGAAAGACTAATTAACCTATAGTTAGTAAGGCCCAAATCAAGGCTAGTGAGTCAACACCTTTTGCAGCTGGACATCTCTGCAGTTGACTGCTAAGCATGGGGTTCGTCCCTGGAGCTTTTCCAAAGCATCAGCTACCTGCAGAACTGTTGTTGAAGGGTCTGGAGAGGTTACTGGATCATGTCAGCCACACGTGCTTATATTGGGATGTGGCACAGTTGACAGGAAACAGAAATAATTTCACAATAGCTTTTAGATGTCCAAGTTATATACAAAGTCCACATTTCCCACTTCCTATCAGCATTGCTTTCATCTTGATTATTGGGTTGAGGTTTTTTTCAGCAACTTCTTTTTTTCTTTTTTTTTTGTTGTTGTTTGTTTTTTTGTTGTTGTTGTTTGGGTTTTTTGTTTTTGTTTTTGTTTTTGGGTAGTGGATATTTAAAGAATACCATTAGTTATTATTCACTGTAGAAGAAGGCTGAGACTCAGGCAATAATCTGCCTTCTGACTCTTCCAGGGACTTTCTCATGGTTTGAATGGAGAGGGTTATTCTTGTGAAACACTGTAGTTTTTATCAAATGCTGCAAATCAGAGGTGGGCATTCCTTCATAACTGAAAGTAGTCAAAAGTAATCCACGGATACTTCTTTCTCTCCGGACTGCCATTTGTGGGAAGTAATTTTACTATGAGGCATAATTTCAGTCATCCCCTGCCATTTCAAACACTGTGTACCACTGCAAAATATCACTTTAACTATAAAAAGAAAGATTACCTTATGGTTATGTTGGTTTTAGAGCAGGTTCTCTCTTGAGGCTTATTTCAGTGAGAGCTTTATTTTTCTTCCCAAGCCACTGAGGAGTTTTATTTTTTCTTTCAGAAGGCTTGCGGTTCATAACAAATGATTAAAAGCATCAGTCCAAAGTGGGAATGAAAAGACTTCTGTTCCTCAGGAATGAAGAGAAATTATATGAATTACCAGAAGCCAAATAACTGACACCCCACAGATTTCATTCTAGGACCGGTTTTATTGTTTCAGGATATTTCACACTAAGTAGTTCCCATTATATTCATTACTACTAAATCAATCTAAGATATGATGCTTTGTATGAATTAAAAAGGCTCTTTCCATTAAGGTTACATCTGAAGTTTGTATGAGAGTCTGTTTTCCCTTACTCACAAGGAAAATAGCAGTGGAGGACTCCCAAGAAAGCAGCAGTGTGAAAACATATTTTCAAAATTCATGGTCAGAACTTGGCAGCAAAATTTCTTTCCCCCCTCCCCTCCCTATTTTCTTTTTTGAGCACAAGATTTTTCATGAGAGCACTACTGCTGTGAAAAAGACCATGTTTCTTTCATTGTTTTCTAGGTTTCTTAATTTTTATTTTTCTGCATTTAGTATCCTTTCTGCTTTATACTTGTCTTCAAAAATTTCTTCATTCTCTCCTTCTCCCTCATCTCCAACCTAACTGGGACCAGAAAAAGGAAGAGATGAGGAAAAGCTTATTGAGATGCATGGGAATGTCATTTTTTGCAAAGATGAATATAAACAGCTGAGGAAATCTTTGTTTACAACACACCACTGCCTCTACTGATGATATTTTTCATTTTTCTTATACTACCAAATGAAATTAATGATTTATTTGGGTACACTTTGGTTGTATCTGTGTTGTATCTTTGTTTCCAAAGGTTCTTCTGCAACATGGAGAAATGACATTGCATATAATTAAATTGAGTTTCTCTCTGCAGGCATCACCACAGTATTGACCATGACAACTCTGAGTACCATTGCAAGAAAGTCATTACCCCGTGTCTCCTATGTCACCGCTATGGATTTGTTTGTGACTGTATGCTTTCTATTTGTCTTTGCTGCTCTGATGGAGTATGCAACCCTCAACTACTACTCAAGTTGCAGGAAACCAAATTGTACGAAGAAGAAAAAGTCGGTAAGATGGGAGCATTTAAGTTTCTTTTCTAGTACATGCGTGGCCCAGAGAGCAGAGAATCATTCAATGACAGCCTGTAATCCCATGATACTCTGCTCCTCTCAGCTCTTCCCAGTTTGTGGTGTGATCTGCCCTGAAAGCTGATGGAAAATAGTTACCCGCAGTAACAGTAGAAGCAGTTGATGTGAGAATCAGAAGCAGCCTGTTGAGTGAGGTCTGTTCCTAACAGAAGCACCCTACCTATGCATCTTTTGTCCTCCAGTTACTGTGCTGGTAGTCATAAAGGCCTCTCACTGAAACAGATTGCATAGTTTGTTATACAAATATATGCACATCAATGTCTATTCAAATACATCTGCTATTTCATGGCTTAACAGGTCTGGAAATATTTATGAACTTTAGAAATGGGATTTCAACATCTCTACTGGGAATCAGCACTTGGTTGTGGCCCCACACACAAAGGGGCTTCTTCCTAAGTACAAAACCAGAGGAGGTCGCTTGCAAAAAGTTTTATACGTGGCTGCATTTTTGGCCAAAAAGACACTTCCAAGAGTAACACACAGACACACACAAAAGCTCTTTATTTAGAATCAATTAAAACAATCATGCAGGAAGAATTGCCTGGTGTACTTCATAACTGACTATGAGAATGAGAGGGGACAGTATAATGGAGAAAAAAATCTCAGTGTAAACACAGGGAAGGGAAGGTGGGTTGTCCACTCAAGATCAGTGGAAAATCTTGTGTTTGAGGTCAGTAATTGGAGATGTTAGATGCCATTTTGCATCATGGAGGAAATAAGGACATTTGAAATCAGAAATACAAAAATAGAAAAAATGTGAAGGAGGAAATTGAAGCGAGAAGGCTAAATTCAGGGAATAATAGGTCATGAGGTAAAAAGGGATTGAATGAAGAGCTATAGAAAATGATTGAATGAAGAAATAATGAAGGAAAAGCTGAAATGAATATGGAATTAGAGAATGCCTAGAAAGCCATAGATGTAGTCAATGAAAACTCCATTAAACCTCTAATAGCTTCTTGTAAAAATGCATTGTGCACAAAAGGCAAAAGAGTGTTACCAAAAGGAATGTATGAGACAAACAGAAAGAACTTGCTAATGATCAAACAAAAATTGCCATCCTATAGAAAGACTGAATGAAAATGTCATGAGTATCTCTGTGAGTAGGATCCATTTCCAGACATGTGAATGAAGATGAGGGAAATCATGCAACATTGATGAGATTTAAGTTAACATAAGAACAAATGCTCACTTAGCTATTATTTGCTAAATAAGTAAATGTAATGGGTTGACTAAAGATTTAAAGTGGATGGAAACTAGATGCGCATTCTGCTGAGGTTTCATGAAGTTTTAAAGTGTAAAGAATATTATGCTGAATATATACAATACTCAGCATGAAGTGTTATGGACAAATGCATTTAAAGATTTGATTTAAGAAATACTATTGAACATTAGATGCATATAAAGCAATAAGTATGTTTTCTTCTGAATATTCTTTTGTTATCTTTATTTAAGCTACCTGATGTCAGCTTTGGTCATGTGATGGTAAGTAAACTATTTTAATCAGTGAGAGCAATGGAGGCATGAATATATGGTTGACATTTACTTGCAGTAATTCCTGAGAAAGCCGTAATGCTCTGTTATGCTTTAACCTGACTTCACTATAAATAGTGTTTTGATTTTTTGCTAAAAGGTCAGTTTGGTTTTGGCTGTGGCAGAGGAACATAGCTGCCTCTTTCCATAAGGACTTATCAAATTATTTGGGAAGGAGAAGGGTCAAGTGTAGAATATTGTGTGTTATTTTTACCTCAGAAATTTTGTGTGTCTGCTTCATATAATACTGCAGTTTCTCATTACATTTTATAAAAAAGGAATAAGCACAAGTTGTGTCATAAACTTATATGGAGTTTTAACTGAGTTTCATAGAAAATAATTCATTTATGCATATCTGTAAAATCTTTAGCAAGCTTTCAGGAATAATTTAGGCACACAATTTTAACACAGTTAGTTGTACTATATCTGCAAATGGAATAAATTCAATTCCCCAAATTGTGTCTCTAAGTTGCATGAAATCTGAAACTGGACTATAATACATATAAAGCAAGCAGAGGGCCAGTTAATCAGCTGGCTGGATGGCCTTCTTCCAAGCTATCAGATCCAAATAAGAACAGGGACAGAACTAAACCATCTAAACCATTGCTTTTGCATTTCCTGGTTTGGATATGCTGAAGTTTATAATTTACAACTGCTAGCTTCATGTTACTAGCTTACCTTTTACAAATAAATTTATACACTTCGTTTCATTTTACCTGAGTTTTCCCATCTATTTAAAGAGCTCATATAGCATTGAATGTCTGCTCATTGACAATGAATGGCTTACAGCAAGAATTGCATTTATACACTCGCTACTGCTGTCGTTCCTTGGACAGACTTTTCTGAAAGATGAAGTTAATAAGCCACATTGAATGGGTAGCGGCACTTTCTTTTTTCCAATTAAAAAAGAAAAGGAAAAAGATACACAATTAAAATGACAATAGGGTTTAACACTCTTAGTCTTTGTCTAGATCTAGTCAGTCTGATCTGCTTGGAAAGTATCTGCAGCTTTTTCAAGTTTTTTACTTGCTCTTTTCTTTTTTCACTATAAGACAGATATTGAGCAGGGCCTTGTTGTATACATAAAAAACTTCCATATTCAAATTGTAGCATAAATGGCATAAAATAAGCAGTGTCTCTGACTCTTGGAGTATCATCTTGTCTTTTCCAGCCTTGCAGTGATGCCACCTAAATGGTGAAATTTATTAATCTTAGTAAATCCATGTTCAGGTAATTCCACTCCTTGTTTTTCCTCCTAGAGAACACACTTATACCATGTCTGAAGTAATTTTATTAAGCATGTTTAACACTGCATCTGAACTGCCTTGTCCAAGGCATGTGAGAAGTGCCTTGCCATGCCAGACCTCTCAGGTGGTGCTGGGCTGGCGCCCACTCTGCCTGCACCACTCTCCTCCCGACCCAGCTCAGCAGGACTCACGCGACACCGTGGGTACCATCCGCCTTCACCTGGTATCTAGTTGCTACAGGACTCCTCCTAGCTGACTGAGATTAAAGCAACCAGGTTAATCCTTCTGTATTATCAGGACTTTTATTTTATCTTCTATCCTGAGTAGACAGTTGATATAACAAAACAACAACAACGACAAAAAAAACACCAGACTATTGATAGATGAGAAAGCTTCCTTTGCACAACCAGGGCACTTATTCCTTTTCACTTACCAAAATCATCTGGAGAAATCTAAATTAGCCTTTCTTCTTTTTAACATGAATATTGTAGCCAGACATAGAAAATTTCAGTCCCTGAGTAGGAATTTTTCATAAAGGCCTGCAAGACATGAACAATGTGTGACACATTGGTATAGCAGAATTCCATGTATATTTTAGTCATAGCTTTTTTTCTCTCCAAAGTAAAAAAATAATCTTAGACCTTCTCCATGTGGCAGTACATTGTAAAGCTCTGGTACCACCTACCTGAAATGTTACAAATGAGAGAGAAGACCATGAGGGCATAATTTGCGTCATCTAATCTGAGAGGTAAAGTCATTTACAACAAATAGATTTGCAATTATCTGCTCCTAAACTGGAATTTGTTTACAGTCCACAGCACAATGCACCTGAGAGATTTTAGCCACCTACTTATGATAAGATGAGTTGTGTCCTAGAAGTAATTGGCTGGATACCATAAGGCAGTTGTTCAGATGTAGTTCTCTATGTTGGAGATGCCAACATCTAAGCAGAGGGATGCCACATCAAGTTCTTAGCTCAGCTTAGCATTTTTAATGGGATAAGTAATGTTATCATGTGTCACACCAAAGGATTTGTAGAAAGAAAACAAAGTCAATAGAAAAAGGAAATTTCCCCCTGAGGCACATCAGTCATATCACTGATCTGTTTCACAAACAGAGCGAAAGTTTTCAGATACACCCCAACACCTTAAACAGGAATTGTTGTGTATTTTTTCATACCAAGTGTGGAAGCAGGGGCCCAGAGCACCCTCCAGAACGCAAGCAGTCATGATGCAGCGGCATGGCTAGCTTGGTAGTACATACCTGGCATGCTCCTGCAGGAAAAGGCAGTGCTTGGTGCAATCACAAGGAGAGGAAAGGCCCCCGAGGTGAAGAAAACCACGCTGACAGGGCTGGAGTCTGCTTGTCGGGGTGGTGCAGACAGGCAGCGAAGATGATGAGACCTTTCGTAGTGATGCCAGTGGAGGAGGTGACATTGTGAGAATGGAACGGGTGGCTTGATGAGAGAGGAGGCTATTGTGAGAAAGCATCTTTCACGAAAAGGAAATGGTGTGACAGAAGAGCTGACAAAGTGTAAACAGGGACTACACTGAAGGAGGAGAGGTCTGTAGGCGCAAGTGGTACTGTGAGGATGCATGGATCAAAGTGCCCTATTTCTGAGCCTGGTTAGTGTGATAAGCACTAAGGGCACATGCCTAGGGATGATATTTTGAAATCCCGTACTGAAATCTTCACTATCTGTTGCTGACCATATAAATGTGTATAAGTCATAGTAAAGTTAAGAGGCAGTGAATGCAGCTATACTGAGCAGAGATCGTTCTGTAATTAAATGGGGAGAGGGGGCATCTTCCTTATGTTGCAGAATCCATTCTTAAATGTAGCAGCTGCAAGTGTTCAAAGCAACTAGCAAATAATATTCTGACAGGTAAGTGAACTCCTAAGTGTGAAAAAATGTTTACTAGGAAATATATGTTTGAGTTACCCAAGTAGAAAATACACCTAGTATTATTTAACTTGCCACTCCACAATGTCTCTATGGAAATTCATCTGAAAAGGCATCTTCTGAGGGACAGAAAGATGCTCCCTACATCTAGAATTCCTATAGTATCAATCTCTTATTCTCAACTCCTGTGATTTTTTCCCATGTATATTAATTGTGATCTGCATCATCCACGGAAGCTTATCAAACTCTTTCTTTTTCTCTCCTCAGAATTATTCTGTACTTGATATGAGACCACCAACTACAGTCATCACATTGAACAATGCCATGTACTGGCAAGAATTTGAAGATGCATGTGTCTATGAATGTCTGGATGGGAAAGACTGCCAGAGCTTTTTCTGTTGTTACGAAGAGTGTAAATCAGGTTCATGGAGGAGAGGACGAATTCACATAGACATCTTAGAACTGGACTCTTACTCTAGGGTCTTTTTTCCTACATCCTTCCTGCTGTTTAACCTGGTCTACTGGGTTGGATACCTCTATCTTTAAATGTTGCCTGTAGTGGTGAAGACTGCTGTGTTTTCACACTGTGGAGGGATGGTGAAAGTACAGAAAAAGTGAAGGACACGGTCAGTTTCATCTCAAATTATAAAGGCCACATTAACCTTCACCATCACAGAGCCTGATGAAGAATTTTAATATGTAATTGCCTGAAAAAGAAAAATGTGGAAGAATTCTCTCCTTACTGCTATTCATTTTAAGGAAAAGTTTCTTACAAAATACAGCTGAATCTGTAGTGTAAGCGATGTTTATGAATAATTATTGTATATTAGAATCTCTCCTATTCTCCCTTGGCATAGAAGCTATACAAAATTCAGGCAAAGGTTAAATATGTCATTTTTGTTTTTCATTCCCATACTTTCTTCAAAATGCTGCCATATCCCTGAGGCTCAGAGCAACATACACTGGCACTGGCAAGTAAGCCAAAGCCAACGAAACCTCTCATTTGTATTTAAACTTGCTTGAGCTATGTCCCATAGGTTTTGGGAAATATTTCATTGGTGATCTGCTTGCTGTAGGGAAACCACCAAAAGACAGTAGAAAATGTCTCTGGTGGGATCAAAACATGGACGTTACTTTCTGCAAAGGTCTGGGATTCATGGAATTAGCCACTTACCTACACATATTGGTTTTAAGTAAGGTGGAAAGGCAGAGTTACACGAAAGCTATTATTTTGATATAAATAAAAGACTTGCCTATCTCTGAGGCAGCTGTAGGCAGAACTTCTACAGTTTTTCAAGCTTTTAACTGTCTTTTTTATGACTGGTTAAACACAGGATGGTCATTGATTTCTAAAGTACTCGAAGCAGGACAAGATTCCTGCTTGTTTGTGTCATTGTAGCAGATCATAGTTGATAGGCCATGAGTAAAAATCACTATATAATAGCACTAGGAATATGTGACTTTCTTCAGATTGCAATTTACTAAAAACTGTTCTCATACATTCTTATTTTTTCTCTCAAAGTTATTTTACAAAATTTAAAAACCTGTGTGCCAAAGGACATTTTTTGTTCCGTCCATAAAGTTAAATATTGCAGTCCTTATTCACAGCAGTTCTTCCCTGGGTCTGAGCTGAAGACTGAACACTTTTGACTGGAATAGTGCATTACGGGAACTCAATTGTCATGCTTGGATTAAACATGGAATAGTTGCCACATATAGAAAAAGGTTGTTTTCATTTTTTCCTAAACTACCAACTATATTTTACCCTAGAAAGCTATTTTGTATTTTTCAAGCTTTTGACCATTAAATTCTTAAACTACCCACTTTTTTCAAAAATTAGTTTTACAGTGTTAAATTAGATTATGTCTTTAACAGACTGTCTCAGTATTTGCTATTAAGCAAACAAAACAGATTCAAACCTAAATGGCAATGGCTTTTCACTACCCTTTGGATGACAAATGGTTACAAATTATTAAAGTTAAAACATACCTAAAAACAAAATTCAATTTTTTTTCTCTTATGGAGGACCTGATAATTTTTATCATCTCAAAAAATGTGTGTCTCTTCCACACAGTTTCTGATAAAAAAATGAATAGTAGATGTGGTTGAAGAGCAGTTCCTTTTCTCCTCAGAAGGAAAATCCTGCAAACAAGCAAAAACTAATGCAATGGTAATTATAAAGGGGAAAAAAATGCTGTCATGTTCTTTGAAACATCACTGTCTGTCAGTGCTGTTTCTCTGTGCTTCCAGTGAGTTTTTAATTGAAAAAAAATACAAACGCAAAAGTTAACTGTAGTTATTCAAAATACTTTCTTCTCTTTTTCACTTCTCTTAAATATCAGAGACAGAGCTGGGTTTAGGTGGGGGAGAGGAATCACTTCTTTAAGGACTGACAAAATTCAAATTAGAAGCACGGAGAAAAAATATTTGGGGGCAGGATCAAAACCTTATTTTTTGTCAAATCTGCCCAATCTGATCTTCTAAACCAATGATAACCTTCTGATTTCAAAATAGATGTTGAAGTTTTTGCTAACTCTCGGTAGCAAATTACTCTGTAAACCTCTGTGTCCTACACTTGGAAGAATGGGTTTTCATTTAAGGATGAGTTATATTTTCAGCAGTGCAAGAAGGTGATTGAAGTTGAATACCCTGGTGTCTAATTATGAATTAGTCTAACAGCCACTTTCAGCCATATTTTGCAAGAATACTAGAAATGCTTCAAGTCTAAATAAAAGAATGGAAACAGTTATCCCTTAGGGGCCTGATCCTGCAAACCCTCTGCACAATGAATTGATTTTGGTGGGAGTATTGAGACAGATGAGGCACAAGAAAGTGCCTGCCACCATTACATCTTGAACAGGTAAAGTGACCTTTATTTAGCAATTGCATACTTGAGTGAGTGTCCGGGGAGTAAGTGTGGAAGATGAACATTCCCATTTTTGATCATGAGCATACACTTTTCTTAACATTTCTGCTCATGGCTACCTATTCCTTCTAAAAGTACACAATCCCATCAGATCCTTCCTTGGAAGACTGATTCTGCTAAGTCCATTCATATGGACTCTCTTTTCCAAGTGCTTTCATAAACAGAAGTTGGAAACATAATTCGCTTGTTTCCATGGTCCTAACCAAGAAAGAATCTCCAGGCACTACTGGCTTCCACTCCTACACTGACAGCAGAGGACATATTCTGCTGTGTAATATATTCTACTCTGGGGTTATGTACAAAAAATTGATTTGTATTCCAGGTGAGCAGCTGCAGACTGGCAGGTTCCAGAATGCATTCCTCTGCTTATTCCTAGCTGCGTGGTTTACTCTCTGTGCTTCACTGCTCTGTGCTTTGGCAGCCACTGAAAAAATGTAGAGATCAGGAAAAATAAGCTTTCTAGGCTCTGCATCATTCAAAATGAAATTATTCTAGACACCTAGATAATGTGGTCTGCATATATCTATGTGTCATATCCTGTAGTAGTAAGAATATCCTCACTAAACTCCAAATATTATTTTGCTTCTTTCACAAATTGAAAAAAATTAACACTTCTGGGCAATGTCTCATGAGAACATCATCTTAGATAATTTCATATTTAAGACTTGCATTTATTCAACTACTTCTTTTTGTTATTTAGTACTTCTTTTTATCCCTCCAAGGAAGGAAAGGGAAGGGAGGAAGGCAAAAACAAATAACTAGTGAAATGAACGCATCTGGATATGTATGTAAACCCACAAAATCAATTATCTGCATATTATATTCCTTCCTTTTTAAAGTTACAGAAAAGATTGTGAGGGTTTGTTTAGATAACCAACTTTTCCCAGGAGGATCTAAAATCAAACCTCTTATTCTCTCCCTTCATTTCAAAATTGATGGACAGCACTTTCCTGCATTGAACCCAGCATTTTCAAGACAATTAAAAAAGTGTAAGAATACTGTTCTGCTTAATTCAGTCTTCTTAGTTCTTCCAGCCCTGATGCCTAACATACTGACAGCTCCTTCTTTTACAGCCATTCTTCCAGGAATAAGTGTATAAAAACTTGCAGCCAGTTTATGCTGTTCCCATGTCCAGCAGTAATGTGGAACTGAAGTATGCCACATGCCACACAATTTTAATGTAACTTTCTAATCAAGAAGTATGGCTGTAGATTAAAATACCTCAGACACTTTGATAACCTTTCTTCTCTTTCAGATGCTCATTTTCTCCTTCATCAACTCTCAGCTGTATATTGGCATATTGTACATACCAATAAAAATGACAAAAATTACAGCAGGAAGAATCAAAAAAGCCAGAACTGTCTTCACAGAGACAGCAATGAGTAGTAAAGCTAAAAGAGGAGGAAGAATTTTTTTTTTTTTATTGCTGTGCAGTTCTTATCTGTCTGACTCCTGTTATTCAATTCTTCCCACCAACTACCCACAGCTAATTCCAAATCATCCACCTGGCCGTTTGCACACTCATCAGCTGGAACAGCAGTGACACATGAGCCTTTAGCTGATAGGAAATTATATTTCTGGAACTGGAGGCATCCTGCCAAATAACTTGGATAGATTACTATCTCAAACACTTTTGCAGCCCTAATGTGTCTCAGAGTTTAGCACCCCATCTTGCTGCATAAATTTACCACAACACACCTTACTTGGTCATTTCATGAAGGGAAGGATGCTTATCTCATTTTTACTCCAAATTTCAACATGCATCTAGGAAAATGACTCTGACCTGCCCATACTCCAAGGGACCAGGTGCAAGACAGCTCTGGGAAGACCATAGCTGCTGTACTGCTGACTTTGTGGGAAGGGAGTGTCGATATTTTAAGACAGATTTCATTAGTCTCACAGTCTGGAGGGTTGGTGTTACCTTCTAAGCTGTAAAACAAGGCGCCCACTGCAACTTGTAAAGGCTGTCCATAACAGACTGTACTTTTCCCATTGGCTCCTCTTTCTGGGTTTCCATAAAGCACTAAGAAATGGCAAGTCATATCCCATAATCTTAGCTGTCTACACAATTACATGGGTTTTTTTCAAGGTATATTCTTCTTCTTGCTTACAGTCAAATCTTTGTGCCTCTTATATTAGTGCCTTTAGGATTTCTGGATATTGAAGGATATATATTCATTGCCTGAAAGTTAGAAAGACGGGCAATGACCCTGCTGGAGTTCTTCCTGAGCACCACAGTGTGTGACCAATATTCTAGATGTCTTCAACCTACATATTGAGCATTTGTCTGATTTTTCTTTAGTCTGTAGGTTTCTTAATACCTAAGTTGCAAGAAAACTGCAGTGGAATTTCAGCAGTTTAGCAGAATCCTTCCTTTTTCACTCAGCAACTTCGTTCCACCAATAGATGCAGAGCATAAACTCAAGGCTGATGTTTACCTCACCCAGGTGACTTCCCAGAAGACTGTTTAAAATAGGAAAAAAACAAACTATGCATTGGGAATGCATTTCTACAGCTGAAAGATGAGGTTCTTTCTCCCATAGAACTTTTCTTTTTTCTGAGTTCATTTTAGGTCCTCCCTCCCTCCATCTCTCCCTTCACCTATACAAATGGCAAGGACAAAATCAGCTCAACTTACACTTACATACTGAAAAGTTACATTGAAACTTAGATACTTAAAAAAAGCATATAGTTTCATTACTATTATACTATATTTATATGCCTACAACCTTCTTACGATTCACCACATTCTCTTCTTGAAGGATTCTATTATATATGTGAAAAATGAAGGCCTTCCTTCAAGATTCAGTGGCCTTAATAGTTTTGCCTTTTCCACTGGGATCCATGGGTTGTCTGGAAAACAAACAGAGAATCTACTTTCCTCACCATTTAGGTTACTGTTTTAGATACTAAAACCAAAACTATGTTTTCTATCTAAAGTGAGATGATGTTTTAACAGGAAAAAAATCATCACTGCTTGAACTGCGTTGGTTTGACAAGTTAAACAGTAAATTGTTGTACACCATACCTATGGTGGATAATGATGCTACCCTATAACCCTGCTAAGACTAAGTCCTGAATTAGGGATAAATATTGTTCTAATCATCCAATTTACCTAGCAGCTGTTCCTTTAAATTACTTTCAATTGTGACTGACTTTGAGCAGTTGTTTAGTGTCTGACGATATTCCTCAAGGGATATATCCAAGATCTGTGATGATGCATTCCCTTCTACAAACTTTACTTTCTTTTATTTTTTTTTCTTTTTTGTTGTGGGTCCTCAAGTCAGTGTCTGTATGCATCTGGAGTCCTCAAGGGTTTTCCTAAAATATATGTGAAATTAGATAATAAAATTCATCATGAAGTTCAGTGCCTCAGAGTTGGACACCTGAGAATTCCCTATTTTCTATCAAAACATGCATTTTGATCTTCTAATCACTTGCTATTTATGAAAGACCAAGTAAGACAGCAGAAGACATGTGGTTATGTTTATTCATATGTCTGGGGGTAGGCTTTCTCAAGGACTCAAGTGCCAAGCAAGCCAGACACTCATACAGTCAGTTATTTGCCAGGTATTCTTCTACCTAGTTAATGAATGACATAGCCAGAGGAGCCACAACAGCCTGTTTGGTGTCATGGAAGCATTCTTGTAACTCAACTTTGCCTGGAGGACTAAGCCAGCCTGCAGAGCTTCTTATACAGGAACCCAGGTGCTGCCTTTAGTGCTTAATATGATGCTAAATAATCTCTTAATGTTTCTTTACCTTCTTGCAGCCTATGGCAGTGCTTGGGAGAGATGAAGCTCTACTGACACAATATATTATAAAATACAAAGAACTCAATATCCACAGTGAAGTTGGTGACTGCTTGTTATTGAGACTGTGTTATGATGACAAGTTTTAAAGAGAATGTCTCTAGGTCTGAGTCAAAAACTTCCTCGTAAATCAAGATCATTGACCAGAAGAGGGGTTTAAGTTAAAATATTCTTACATGCAAACAGGAAGAGCTTTGGATCATGTTCTGGCGGGGCTGACTATCCATTGACTGGCTTCAAAGCTTGTGGAGATCAGATTTGTAACTTCAGTACTTGAAGTAAGATTTGTAATTTATGTACTTAAAATGAGCCTAAAACAGGGAAATGCCAAAATTTCTAAATTGCCCATTAATAGAAAATGGATGAAGATATTGATATTGACGACATATTTGAAAAAACCCTGCTGACATATGAATGTGGAACAGAGTCCATGTCATACTTACAGACCAAGTGGGAGCCTTAAAATGTGAGCTGCTGTTGAACTCATGGAAAGCTGGCAAAATAATTGCATCTGACAGTATTACACAGGCAGACCAGGGAAGTATGCCACTGCCAGATAGAGTGCTCCAAAGAAAACAAAATTTCAGAATAACCTTCCACAAAACAATGCTCCTCTGAGCAACAGGGGGAAACATTGTGCAGAGAGATTTCAGTATCAGTCCCCTGTGTTCTCTTTTGTAGTCATTAAGGAGTCCTGTGACTTTATTGTCATCCACACTCACATGCAATACCAACGATAAATCACGTGTCAACGTGTGGCTGTCTCAAATAGGAACACTAGGCTGGAGGGAATCTGAATCCAGTCTGTGGCTATCACAGGCAGTCATCAACCACCTCATATAATCCTGTTTTAAACTCTCAGTATACTCCTTTCAAAACATTTTTTTCCAATTTGACAACATATGGATTTTTTTTTTTTTTTTTTTTAATTTAAGTGATTGCAATTTTAGGAATCACATAAAAACTGCCAACTATGTGCCAAATTGAACTTTCTTATAGAACACAAATAAAATTTTAGATTTCTAATTATCCTTCCTTCCTAACTTTTTCTTAGGGGTGTGTGATTTCTTTGCTAGCAGTGCAGCTTGTGATGTCATAGTGAAATGAAAGTACAATTATGTGCCCAATGTGCCTTGAATACTACAGGTAGCACTAGTACCAGTATGTCATTCTAAGTTAGATAGCCATCCTAGTGATCCCCCAGACTGACCTAACCAGAAAAGTCAAACACCTGTGTGCTTCATCTCCTCAAGTTCTCAGACAACGACTTTCCCTTATTGACCACATCCATTCCAGTTTACTTTGTGTTAAGGAGTAGGGCTGTGCGTCTAGAATACTATTTATATTCGTATTTTGATCCCAACATTTGTATTTCTGGATACAAATAAATACACATTATCAGAAAATGCAAGTATTGCGTGCATATATTGATGGTTGTGTTTTGCTATGAAAGTTGAGAGCTTAACAAAATAGAAACAGACATCTGAAAATTTTCCTAAGAGAAGAGTCAGTGTGTTATCTTTCTGGTAGAGTGTTCTTGAAAGGAATTTCAGAAGAGTCTTTAAAAATATTTTCAGTAGTCAGTAAACTAAAAGATTTGAGACTGAGGTTTATCCATAAGGCTAACATAAAGTCAAAAGAATATTCTACAAAATTCACAGAGAAATCCAGAAATAAGCTATGTCTTTTGCATAAACTGCTTGAATGTAGAGATTTAATAATTTAAAAATTACAATCAAATTTGGTTTCAAAACTTTGCCAATCCCAACTTTTTCAGCACACTGAAAGCTACTTCTTTGGATCTGCTTGCAAAATGAAATTTACTGGTAAAATTATATTCTGCATTTATACAAGTATAATTTCTTTAGTAGGCACTTATTGTTAAGTAAGAGTATCTTCTTGGTTTATCCTCTTCAAATGCAACTTAATTCCTGCCTCCGTACATGACCACAGAATTGCCATTCTCGACCCACTCCAACTGTGAAATTCCTACAACTTTACAGCATTTCAGACCATAGCAACACTGGAGCTGACAGCTGAGCCACAAATAATGCAGAAATTTCCCAGATTTCTCATGATCCCATGGTGCAATAGAGATTTCCCTATCTGAGCTTGTTATATTTATACTTTCTGTATGTTCCTACCACTAAGGCATTTTTTTCCAAAAGACATTTTATTTCACAAACAACAATTATACCTAATTCTTCCATAGTCTTTCATTAAGTTTTCACTAAGAAAGCTCTTTACCCTTCAGGAACTGTACAGTTTTCACTTATTAGTTTGGCATGCAATTCATGGTTTACCCCCATCTGTGTTTCGATAAAGCTTGTTACTAGTACTGACCTGTCTACTCAAAAATAAATAGAGATTCTGGACTTGCCTTCCCCTACCAGAAGCTGACACTTGTTATGCCAGTGTGTGACATGCAGTAACCAAATAGATGTGGTGGTACCCCACTCGCCAGAATAACAGGTAAGCATAATTGTTGCTATGACTATTTGCCTTCTACATATTAGTCCTTAATGTGTATCATTGTCACACAGTGTACACAACACCAGTTGTTGTCCCTTGCAGAGCTTGACCTGGAATATCACCTACACTCTTGCAACTATTCAGGAGGACTCAACATGAGTTGAGCGCATCAGCCCTTCCAGAGATTTAAGGTGCTCATTCTGCCAAATTCAGAAGATTCTGATACATCTTCCAATTTAATAACATTTCCTGCCCAGTAGGCTCAAGTGTGCAATAAAGTATGATGATGAATCGTGCCAATAAGTTCTGCCTTTTTATGGTACCCTCTGTCTCACCACCACAAATCTAGTTAAAAACTGAGTTACTGCTTGGCAGTTTCAGTTAAAGTAAACTCAGTCTGTGAAATGGAAAACAAGCAAAGTTGAACATCAGGGAGCTATCCAGAAAGTAAGGAATAAACGGAAGAGACAAATAGACATTTTCCTACTGACTGATATTAGAAGACCACTGTCAGTTGATAGCCCTAGTAAAAAACCCTCACATTTTTAAAGTTGGTTTAGAAATGGAAAGCATCTGCATTAGCAGTGTAAAATAATTGATCTATGCTAAAGTTTAACATACAGCAACATGTTCCAGTGGGTTTTTTTATTAATTTGTATGTTTGCTTATTTTTATTATCATTTCTTGTATGTTCCTCCAGACTGCCACAGAAATGACTTTAAATGAAAGAATTTTTCATGTAAGAAAAATCTGGGACAATGGGACTTTCATTAGTCCATCCACTAATTTTGTGCAACCAATGCACATCACAGATACACATTTTTACATACTATAGAAGCTTTGGCTTCTAGGTTGTCAGTAGTTGGATTATTTTTCATAGAGCTAGTCTTAGTCTAACAGCATTATGGATCATAGTAGAGGTGGGTTGAGCCTGACTGGAGGCCAGGTGCCCACCAAAGCCGCTCTATCACTGCCCTCCTCAGCTGGTCAGGGGAGAGAAAATATAATGAAAGGCTCCTGGGTCGAGATAAGGACAGGGAGACATCACTACCAATTACCATCATGGGCAAAACAGACTCAACTTAGAAAAATTCATCTAATTTATTACCAAACAAATCACAGTAGCGTAATGAGAAATAAAACCAAGTCCTAAAACACCTTCCCCCCAACTCTCCCTTCTTCCTTGGCTTAACTTTACTCCCAGTTTTGTCTCCCTCCACCCCTCAGAGGCATAGTGGGACAGGGAATGGGGGTTACGGTCCATTGACCACATGTTGTCTCTGCCGCTCCTTCCTCCTCAGGGGGAGGACTCCTCACACTCTTCCCCTGCTCCAGCATGGAATCCCTCTCACAGGAGACAGTCCTCCACCAACCTGTCCAACATGAGTCCTTCCCACAGGCTGCCGTTCTTCACGAACTGCTCCAGTGTGGGTCTCTCCCATGGGGTGCAGACCTTCAGGACCAGACTGCTCCAGCGTGGGTCCCCCACGGGGTCACAAGTCCTGCCAGCAAACCTGCTCTGGTGTGGGCTCCTCTCTCCACAGGGCCACAGGTCCTGCCAGGAGCTTGCTCCAGAGTGGGATTCCCATAGGGTCACAGCCTCCTTTGTGTATCTACCTGCTCCAGTGTGGGGTCCTCCACAGGCTGCAGGTGGAATCTCTGCTCCCACATCATCCTCCATGGGCTGCACAGGCACAGCCTGCCTCACCATGGTCTTCTCCACAGGTGGCAGGGAATCTCTGCTCTGGTATCTGGACCAGGTGGAGACCTCCTCCACCTCCTTCTTCACTGACCTTGGTGTCAGAAAAGTTGTTTCTTTCCTATCTTCTCACTCCTCTGGCTGCAGAATTCTGCTCCTAGTTTGTGTTTTGTTTTTAGGTTGGTTTTTTGTTTTTTTTTTTCCTTCTTGAATATGTTATCACAGAGGTTCTACCACCATCACTGATGGGCTTGGCCTTGGCCAGTGGTGGGTCCATTTTGGAGCCAGCTGGCATTGGCTCTGTCAGACATGGGGGAAGCTTCAAGCAGCTTCTCACAGAAGCCACCTATGCTACCAAAACCTTGCCACACAAACCCCATACGAGCTGAAAAAGTACCCTTTTCTAAGGTGCAGCTAAGTTTTCTGGGGTCTTGTAGTTGTCAGACAGGAGCCAAATGTCCACCAGACCACAAAAATAAGGCAAATCAATAAAAAAGCAAACTCTCACCCTTTTTAGGTAAAGGAGGGAATCTTTGCTATCCTGCACATTTTTTTGACCTCTAACAAACCACATTTTCCCCTCCATGACTAAACAGCACTTCTTGAGTCAGATAGGGCAGAGCATTGCTGTTAAGTATCTTCACAGCAGTGAGGGCACTGCAGCCTGTGCCAGGCCAGGTACCACAGTCCTGCATGCTTAACAACCTGGAGGGAAAACAGCATTGAATCCTATAGAGCTTAGTGTGATGGTCACCCAAAATACATGAAGGAGCAGACCCTAAGACACACAGGAGTGGAGATGGTGACAGATCATCCATCAGGCATCCTCAGTGAAAGCAATCAGTAATACATTAATGAAAGATTAGATTTTATCAGAAAATACTAGATATTAATAATTCTGTTGGTCAGGGTACTACAGAACCGAGTAGAAAATGAATTGGCAAAGTTCATACTGAGCCAAAACCTTACCTCTCCCAAACGCTGGTTTGTGGATGACACCAAGCTGAGTGGGGCAGTTGATTGACTAGAGGGAAGGGATGCCATCCAGAGGGACCTTGACAAGCTTGAGAGGTGGTTCTGTGCAAACCACATGAAGTTCAACACGGCCAAGTGCAAGGTCCTGCACATGGGTTGGGGTAATCCCAAGAAAAACTACAGGCTGGGCAGAGAATGGATTGAGAGCAGCCCTAAGGAGAAGGACTTGGGGGTACTGGTGGATGAGAAGCTCAACATGAGCCGGCAACATGTGCTTGGAGCCCAGAAAGTCAACCATATCCTGGGCTACATCAAAAGCAGTGTGACCAGCAGGTCAAGGGAGGTGATTCTACCCTTCTACTCTGCTCTCATGAGACCCCACCTGGAGTACTGTGTCTAGCTCTGGGGTCCTCAGCACAAGAAAGACATGGAGCTGTTGGAGAGAGTCCAGAGGAGGACCATGAAGATGATCAGAGGGCTGGAGCACATCTCCTATGAAGACAGGCTGAGAGAGTTGGGGTTGTTCAGCCTGGAGAAGAGAAGACTCCAGGGACACCTTATAGGAGCCTTCCAATATCTAAGGGGAGCCTACAAGAGAGATGGAGAGGTACTCTTTACAAGGGTGTGTGGTGATAGGACTAGGGGTAATGGATTTAAGGTGAAGGAAGAAGTTAGATTTAGACTAGATGTTAGGAAGAAATTCTTTACTGTGAGGGTGGTGAGGCACTGGGACAGGTTGCCCAGAGAAGCTGTGGATGCCCCATCCCTGGAAGTGTTCAAGGCCAGGTTGGATGGGGCTTTGGGCAACCTGGTCTAGTGGAGGGTGTCCCCACCCGTAGCAGCAGGATTGGAACTAGATGATCTTTAAGGTCCCTTCCAACCCAAACTATTCTATAATTCTGTAATTTATCTTTTTATATAGCACATAAACCATGTCAGGAATCACATTATGCTTTCCTAGTGAGACCTCTCAATGCCATCTGGAGAAATGGATTTTTTTATGACTATGCAAAGTCCCAGTTTGAACATGTCATTTACGTCAATGATTTTTTTTTGTGTATATTGCTGCCCCAGTTTTGTCAAATAAAACAAAACAAATTTGTTTATGATGCAACTTCTTAAAAGATGCATCTGACACCATACCGATCTTATTTTCCCCTTGCAAATTAGGAAATTATACTATTTACATATTATGTTGCACAAAGGAAAATCCCTAGCTGATTTAGTGGGTAACCTACATGCTACATATCTACACAAATCCAGGCTGTAAGAGGCAAAATTATTCACTCTGAACATTGAAATGTGTGATTAATAGGTTCACTATTACAGAGGACCTGCGGTGTGGTTCAACTGTGTCTGTAAATGTAGGAAAACACTTCAATGTATGAAAAAAACAAATAAGCAAACAAACAACAAACCCCCCTAACAAATTAATGATGCTTCTAGTACACACTACATTACAATAAGGGCTAGAAAAATTGTAAGTTGTTTGAGTTAGTGAGCACACTTCTAGCTAGTATCTTTGGCCCAAAGGTTGCTACTGTATCTGTGTTCTGTGCCTACACTCATTTGCTTAACAGAGGCATTGAACTCCTTAGTTTGGCATGTGTGGAACAAAGCTACATCAAAACTGATGATCATATGAAGATCTTTCCAGTACAGGTATTAATTTCATACAACTATAAAGAAACCTACCAAAACAGACAATCTCAGCTTCGTGCAAATCAAATCACAGTAGCATCTGCTATGCAGCTGATTTTATGAAGGGGATGGTTTATGTGGTTCATTCCGGGGAAGAGGTATTGGAAACATCAAGGTGGAGGGCTTTCAGCAGTTGGACCATTCAATGTCCTCATGGCAGAGTCTCAGATGAGACAGTGAAGTGCAGCATCTGCAGAAATAAATCAGTGCAGAATATATCCTAAGGAGAGCTGAATTCACAGCATGAGCTCATCTTCATTTTATCTATGATGTAAGCTAGTGAAATCCAGCTTAGAGTCACAGTGTGAATTCCAGCACACAGATAATACTCCCAGATATACAAAAGCCAGGAAGAGTTTAAAGCATAGGCAGCAGGCACTTGGGTGATCTATGAAGTGCTATCAGCCTTTTCACGTCAGCATGCAGGACAGGAGAGAATTGCCTGCTACAGCTCCATGTAGGCAACTGGGAGTGCAGTTCTCCCACCACCTCAAGTGCCAGGTGACAGAAAGCAACGCATCTCAGAGTGGAAGGGGGGGCTTCACATTTAGAAGTGTTGACTATCCAAGATATTGATAATCCTGGGAGGTAATCTCCATCTTCACAAGCTTTGCTCGCTATTCTATAGGCCCACAGGTACCACTGCCACTTCAGCCCTCCCCTATCAAAAATTGAAACACCACAATTCTTTCTATGGTGTGAGAGTAGATTCATGAGAACAGGAAAAGGAAGGACCCTTCCAAGCAATGTGTTCCTTGAGTTACTTTTACTGAAGGTCTCTATCAGGCAAAAATAAATCCTATTTCTAAATTGCTAGTGTCCAATCAAATCAAATCTCAATTAAAAAAATAAAAAATCCCAACAAACTACAACCCAGCAATATGCACAAAGCAAAGTTCATCTGAACAAATATAGATATAAATATTGTAGACACTGTCACTGGAGTTAGTAATTTAAATTCCCTTTACAGCTGATGGAGAGGCACAGACACTTCTGGAACACAACTCATCTTAAAGTAGACATCTGAAATTGGAGTCATGTAAACCATACTCCAAAAGAGTTCATTTATTTTTCAGCATCTAGAAGGGAGTCTAAAGGGAGTCTAGCCCAGCCATAAACTTTTACAATTATGGAACATGAATCCCACCCACATTATCTCTTAAACAACAGAAACAGGGATGCTGCACCAAGGAATGCAGAACAATGACAGCATAAGAAAAATGTGTAAGCAATAGCGCAGTTAGGAGAAACAGAGCTGGATGTGGGGATTTCCCTGTACTTTCTAGGACTAAAGGAAAATACCAACACAAACATGTCTACAGTGCCTGCTGTATTATATTGCGCACATTGCGTGCTTGCAGCATCACAGCCAGGCTGCGTGCATTAGCACAAGTATGAGGAGCCTTTGTGCTCTGGTAGCATGGAGCTGCATTCACTCTACTGTGCAGGGAGCTCTGGGCTACAGCATTTGGACTATTTCTCCAATTCAAGCCTCTAAGAATTGCATATAAGAGGTTAAAAACACTGGTGTCCACTTATCTCTTACACAAACATTGTGGATGGAGATCTGCAAGGTTGGTATGAGAAGCAGCCAAAGAAGGGAGACTTACAGTGGCAAGATGGCCCTGTTTTGGCTACAGAATGCAGAATAAACAAATAGGTGGTTTCTACACAAAATCTTGAAGTCCATGGTGCCTGGAGTGAGACCTTTTGCTTCATTATCTGTGAAATGAATATTAAAGTTGACACCCCTAAATATGATAATGAGCTAAAAGGAGTACATGCTAAACATATATGACTATAGTACTCAACTCTCCACCCAAATCACGTTAAATGTCATCCCTGGGAGAGAACAGCTAAGGTTAGGGCAATAAAGGATATTGAGGAAGTTACCCTCTGGGGCAGGGGGGTGAGAAGAAATTGAAGACCCCAAAGAGGCCATCAACGGGCTGTGCTCGTTCTCCTCCACCCAAGATAGGGATGCCTTCTTGGTAAGCATTGTGATTTCACCTTTTTGGTGAGAATACCCAGGATAATATTTTGCTAGCATTATAACCTTATATTAGCGGTATTGCAGCAAGTGCATTTATCAATGACAATTCTGAACTCTTTCTGTCTGTCACTTTAATCAACTTTCTATCTGTTTCAACTTGGCAAAACTTCCTCAGTGAAAGTCCTTTAGGGGGCTCTGACAGGCAAATGTTGACTCTGATGTGTGGCTATATATAATCCTTTAGACATAAANGCATTGTGATTTCACCTTTTTGGTGAGAATACCCAGGATAATATTTTGCTAGCATTATAACCTTATATTAGCGGTATTGCAGCAAGTGCATTTATCAATGACAATTCTGAACTCTTTCTGTCTGTCACTTTAATCAACTTTCTATCTGTTTCAACTTGGCAAAACTTCCTCAGTGAAAGTCCTTTAGGGGGCTCTGACAGGCAAATGTTGACTCTGATGTGTGGCTATATATAATCCTTTAGACATAAACCATGGACCAAGTCTGGGACTAAGACTGGACCTAGCTGCACCTAGTCTCCTCTCTGAGAAGGAGTTTAGAAAGCAAGGCGTCCTTCCTGAACCTTGTGACTCAACCAGAGGCCCTCCCTCAGCCACACACCAGACTCACACCCTTTATGTGACACAAGCCATCTGAAGAAAATCAGCTCAAATATTTCTAGATTTCACCACAACATGCAGCAGTTTCATACCCAAAGGTACCTATATAAAGAAGTATATAGCACAAAAAGTCATGGTCAATTCTCTGTAAGACAACCAAGTGTCACAATTCACTTTCCAGTTAGCTTCTAAGTGATCTCAAGCCTTTCTAAACAGGGTGAGGAAAAAAGACAATAACAAGTAGGAAAACAAGATGATGTGGAATAGGAATTGTATTCTGGAGAAAATGCACAGCTTTGTGCTTTTAATGTCACTGCTACTGGACTTGCAATGAGCTCTTCTACATGAGGCACACTCAAGTAGGATGAAGTGCTGCATGTTATGCAGCACACCTAAGTATACATCAGACTTCAGGGGAACAACTCAACAGTTTCTGTCATTTTTCTACTGTCATTTTGGAGGTTCATCATCAATCATTTCATACTGTGCTCTACTAAATCCTGTCATAACTGTTTTTCCATCTGTCAAGACTACCTTGAGCCATCCAGTCATACTGAAGTGTTCTTGCCAAATACCTGTTCGTGTTAAAATAACTGCTTAGAATATAGACACAGTAGGCTACAATGCAGTATTTTAAATATTTCATTAATACATTGTGTATCACACAAACACTGGCAGAAATATGCTGAGAACCTTGTGTGTGGCTATGCAGCAGCATCCCTCTTGTCTTTGTTCTTCACTCATACCATCAAGACCTTGCTTTTTTTGAATAGTGTAACTGGAATGAGGGGAAAGACCTTATTGCCACAGCATACCGTCCCTGTGTGTCACTGTCCCTGTGTGGCTACATTGTGCAAATTTCTCAAATCTCTGCATACAGCCTCCCCTCCTATTGAATAACTAAACATCCCACTTTCCAGGAACACATTCTCAGTGGATAGCAGGGTATGCTTGTGTGTTGTGAATATACTGTCACATATGAAAAACACAAGCCAGTGAAGTGTGGAGGCAAAGTGATCAGCATGCAGAGCCACAGAGCATGCAGATCCTCACATCCATATGGTCTGTAGCGAGAGGTAAGCTATCCTCCCTTTTTGACTTGCATTTCATCCTGTACTTGGCACAACGTAAAGAATAACTCAGAGCTGGCAGAGCCACATGAATGTGAATCCTAGCTGGAATGTTTTTTCACACTTCTCTCACACACCATCCAACAGTCTTTTGACAGAGACTGGCCTCCATTCACAAACAGGGATGTGGCCATTGTTATCGGCATAACAGGGAGTAGGGCTGCACTTCTGTCTGGCCATAATTGCTACAGAAATTGTATGAGACAGACAATGGCCGTTGCTGCTTAAATGCCGGTTCAGTGTGAATCACCAGAGGCAACCGGCTGCTTCAGTTTATCCCACTAGATCTCCCCTGCCAAAAAGATGTCCCTGCCGTGCCTGTTCTCCAGTTCCAGTGTAACTGTTCCCCCGCCCAGCTGCAGTAGGGCTGTTTTCTGCTTTACTCCCACCCTTTTCATAATGTGAGGAGATCACGACAGTCCTCTGGAGTAAACAGAGTGGGAGTTACTTCCCTCTGTTTTGGAAAACAGTGACACTGCTTGTTTAAGTAGTGCTCCTCAAGGATTAATAACAATGGTTTTCATGCATTTCCCTGGAGGGAGTGAATTCCTTTTCTCTTCTCATTACTCTTTGCCCATTCTCTACATGAAATCAACCTGACAGACAAAGGTGTGGGAATGTAGGTGCTTGTTTCTGCCAGCTGATAGGTGGGTAGCAGCATCAGTCGTATGCTTCTGGGCTGAGTCAGCACAGATATTCAGGGCTCCTACCCTTCGGCTTAGGTTCTTCAAGTAAAACTTGAGACACATGGTTAGAGTCACATGGAGCATTTTCACTGTTATTATTCAGCTTATACCCTGTTAAAGGTTAAATTAATATAAATCCAACACTGCTAGTAATATCAAAATTCATTTGAAAGACACAGTGGGTACTTTCCACACAAATCCTACAAAAATTCTAAGTACCTCAGCACTTAGGAACACTTTTCGAAACAACACATGTGCATTTCAGTGAGAATGTTCCTGGAAGTCAAGTGTTGTGAGTGTGTTGAGAGTGCTTCTCTGTTCTCTTTGATAATTTCAGATTTGTCAGTCAATAGTGTAATTTCATTATTCTGTAAAGTATTGGACCAAATTTTCAGATGCAGTGCTATACTGAAAGGTGTTTTCCTTTCCTATTGTAACATCCTTGTTCTGAGACCATGGGGTTTTTAAATGATGCATTAAGACTGGAAAAAATTATTCTAGCCCTGTCATTAATCCCATAGAACATTTAAATTATTGAAGTATTTTGCATATTAATAAGTATTAATTTTTAATGCTACATACACTATTACATATTTAATAATATATTTTATAATCATGTTTTAATATATAAATAAAGAACAACATATGTAACAAAGATGCATAATACTTCTAATAGCACATCACAGCTAATGCTATGGCAATATTACATATATTGCTTATTGGTAAGCCTCAGAGGTTTTTGTTCATTTTAAACATCTGTTTTTTTCATAGCACTAAATACTAAGTTTGACTTATAAAACAACTATGTACTTCAGTATTCCCAGAACAGGAAGCATTTTCAGGAGTTATCTGATATTTTTAGAAAATTGCTACTGTTCACCTAACTGTACAATAAAAACTCTTATACCCAGGATGGGATTGATCTCAGTTTCAGGTGGCTAAATCTAATCTAGACATCTAACTCCCTTTGTAATTAATGAAAATAAGTAAGAATAAGCCTCTCTAGAGTTTTTACTCAGGCATACCATACAAATCATTTGCTCACACATAAGGACCCTATGCCAATGTGGGCACAGGGGAATGTCCAACCTTGCCTCCACCTACCTCCAGATGGGCACAGCTCTCTAGCAGGACCTGTGTCATATCTGGCACACCAAAGAAAACCCTAGATAGCCCAGGGAGTCTCATATGACATTAGATACGTCTGTATGAGCAACTGAATCAAGCCCTAGACATTCACCCTGGAACAAGATGCCCTAGAAATACCTTCTCCTCTCACCTCATATAAATGGAATCAAGACAAGTAGAGCTATATTCAGTACTTGAAGAACCCACATCGATGACAGACATAACACAGGATGTAAGGGATGCTTGTGTGAAAGCTGCGATGAGCCATGTTATTTTGAGGCGTCTCCTATACCTCAGGAAAGATTTGTTTAGGGTACTTGACTGAGACCAGCAAGAGAAGCTTTGGGCACAGAAAAGGTTCCAGTTGCAGTGTTCCAGTGGCCTTTGTCCTTGAAGATAGAGTTTAAGGTACAGGCTTTTCTTGCACTTTTCTTATAGACTAGCTCATGCTGTCATGAAGAGCAGCTCAGGTGCAAAAAACTTTCCTCTTTATCATATAAGGACCTTGTCACCCAAGTCACCATGTGAATAGTAAATTAAGAACCAGGCTTTTAGACCAGTCTATTATTCAATTATTTGTGGAATTGGGGCCATCAGGTTGCAAACCTGTGTATTTACCAAACTGCTTTAGCTCTTCCTATGCAAACTGAAAATACTGCTATTTCCTTAACTCAGAGGCACTGTGAGAAACAGTACAATAAAAATTGTGAGGAAATATGGTAACAAGGCTCTTCTAAGTAGAACAGATTAAACCTGCTTTTGTTCCTTCTGAGTGCTAAAGAAGTTGATATCATTGCACCACATTTCTTTCATCATGTTAACCACAGACTGGAAAAAAAAAAATTAAATCTAGCACTGTTTCTTTAGGACTAAACAATATGTGAATGTAATAATGTTTATTTGCAAAAAAGTCATTTATATGAGGGAATTAGTAGACAGCTATTTAGACATAAATGAATTTCAGACTGCGGCTGCGTGGGTTTTGCTCTGTCATTCATTTAAACATAAATGTCCTTGTCTCTATAGTGTGAAAATGAATAAATGCATTTTAAGTATCCTGAGACACATTTCAAACAATCTCACACCACATGCACTTCCTCTTCTGAAGTGCCTGGATACCATGGAAATTAATATGAAAGAAATGCTTACAGAAGATATCAGTCCAGCTCAGACAAGCTGAATTCTGAACCTTTACTGTGATGTAAATTTGAGTAACATTGTAAGTAGTTGTTCTGAGAAATGCCAGACTTAGTGTATCAAAACTGTTTATTAATGACCAGTCTTCTATTTATACATTTCCTCTTTCATACTTCTTCTTTAATTGCTTGTAGTCATGTTGCAAGATTTCTGGTTGATTGCTCAGAGATCAAAATTACCTACTTACCTACTGTAATGCAGTCAAAAGGCTTATGAAATATTTGGATGTCTCAGCAAGGAGCAATGGGTAGAGAAGCTGTAGCAGTGTTACATTTGCCATAGGAAATCACTGAAATAAGTCACTAGACAGGGAGATACTTTCCTGATTATGATCAAATTTATTGCAACCAAACATGTCATCCTCATCCATCCCAGAAGTCAGCCATGATCCATCTTAAAATTAAGTATTTTCTCCTTTATACTGTTGGAAAGTAGTTCCAGGATATCTGTAATTGGATATTTTCTTCCAGTAGCCACTCTAAATTCACTGAAGACCGCTCAACCATTTGGTCTGAAAATGTTGTATGAAATTCTATTGCTCACAATTCATGACAATGCATAAACATTGGAGAAAAAAGAAACACAATGTGATTGGCCAAAGGATTGAAATATGGTTTAGATTGCCAAGGTTGGATCAATTGCAAAAAAATCCCACATGGCCAGGTCACTTGTAGACAATTTTGTAGAGAAGTTTCACTGGATGAATAATGGAGATGAATCTACTTAACTTATCAATGAGAAGTGAGGAGAAGGCTGCGTGGGGAGGGAGGTTTTAATGGAGAGGTTGCGTGTGCCATCCAGCTTCCACCCAGCACATCAGGGACAGAGTGAGCCCTTGAAGGGAGAACATTATCCCAGGCCGCAGAAAAGTCCTTGGTAGTTGGGGCATTTCCTCTGGCCAGGTAGACACAGACTCAGATATTCATGGCCAAAATGACAAGGAAATGACAGCTTTTCCCATAGGCTCCAGGCAACAGTCCCGTAAGTCTCAGGAGCTCCACTGAGGATCCAGCATAAGGATTATATCATCAGAAATGGCAGCTTCTGCATATGAGGCAGGGGCTTCCTGTTTCAGGTAAACTGGAAGGGGTGGCTGGTCCTGCCAGCCAGTCACAGGGCTCCCTGTGAACATGGGGAACATGGCATTGACAGGAATGCTGCCTGAAACAAAATGGTGGCCATCATGTATGCAGTGGGAAAGGCCTTCCTGCTCTGACATCCTTCTGGGTAAAGTGGGAGGGGCAGCTGGCAGCCAATCACAGGGTTGACTGTGAACATGTAGGGTGTGACATATCGGACAGTGGAGACCACAGGGGCAAAAAGAGTTGGAGTTAGCAGAAGACATGACCAGAAGATGGCTGGGACTTCCAGGACGGAGCTATAACTGAATTCTTATTGTTGGAATCTAGGTACACGCATCTGAACTTTCTTCTGTTGGCTTTCATACTGTCTCTGTCAGACGAGCTGATCCAGTTCTTCTTGTACTATGGTCTGGTCCTCTTCAGCTTCAACAATACCTAATTTGTTTTTTCATCATCCACTTTTTCCTAGTTCTGCCTAGAGGTCAAATATTATTATCTGAAGCAGGGACCATTTCAAGTCTGATCCTTAAGGTATACTTTTATTTACGGTCTTCCTTTTTTATCCTGATAATTCTGCTTTAGACAACTCTATTAACCTTGGATTCTCTTTTATTGCCACCAACGATTTCCTATGAACATCAGATAAAGTACTTCATTTAAGTACAAATGGATTAACCCACTGTATTACCTGTCTCTAAAATATCTGTTATCAATAAAAAAGTATTTGAACAGACTAACGGCTCTACCTTTAGTATTTGACTTTTCATTAGACTCCATGTCTGTAGCTGTGCTGCTTTTTTTTGAAATCTCTTCCAAGATTTTGTAAAACACCGATGTCCAGGTAAGACATCTCTGCTTCTCTGAATCACTTACTTCACTCCCACACTTTTACTTCCACTTGTTACTACTCTCTGGGTATCAAAACAGTCCTAAAGTAAAAGCTTCAGGAAAAACAAACAAGCAAAAAAACCCTAAAGAAACCCCCAAACCTCAAACAAAAAAACCCAAACAAAAAAAAACAAACCCCCAAACATTCATTTTGCTGGCTTCACAGTCTAGGACAGCGGTTAACAAAACTATCTGGTATTATATGTTTAGTAATGCTAACTGAAGTAAGCTTTGCTGTTAGCCTCAAATGTGGTCATTTGAACTATTGTTCTATCCTAATTTTTTCCACAATTTGGAAATTCAAAAGAGGGGACCCTATTTATTCTTTCTAAGAAGATTTCATAAGGTTTATTCTCACAAAGCTTGGAAAATTAAATTCTTCCTTATGAGCTTGAATTCTATAATTATATTCATCCTCTTTTCATACATGTAGCTTCTGCATCTGTGTCTTTAATTATCTGGCTCACTCTTTCCTTTTTTCTGCCTCCCTTGCAGACTCAGTCTATTTTCTCTTCAAACTTCTGGGCATATGTTGACAATACTTTTTAAATGGTCACAATCTGAGAGGAACTATTCTGCAATGCAATTCAGTTGATTGTTAATAGTAGTCATCAGAATACTTTGTAATTAGTCCTGTGAGAATACTTGTATAGATTACATGAAAGGATGATTGCAGAGGAAAATAATGGCTGTCTTGAGTGCCTGTTATTTATCTGGAAAGCATTTTTTAATAAAGGAAAAGTTTCTGGCATACATTACATAAATGTTGCATTGTTTCAAGTCCTTGTTCTTAGCTTCTGTCCTATTCAATTTTCTAAAATACTTGCCTTTGTTTTTGAGTGCCAATACATCTAGAAATGGAGGACTCTAGCAATTGCTGACAACTAGTGCTACTGGAGAAAGCATTACCATGTGATCTGGGAATTTGTCATACATATACTATTTGGCTTGTCTCTTGCCATAAATTAATATTAAATTAATTTATTTCATGTTTCAGTCTGACATGTGAATACGTATTTCCACACAATCACCTAGCATTAACATGAGTGTTGAATGGCAAACTGAGTTAATGAACGAGTATAAAAAGTTTTCATTTTTTTTTCATTACTCAGCGTAAGGCTAGAAGATGAAAATATGTATTTCTTCCTCTTGCAACATGACCTAATAATACCTTCTTTTTCAGAGAGGTTCTAGAACAATAAGATAATCCTAGTAGGACTCCTACATAGTCCCTCATCTCCATTATTATCTGACTAAGGGGTAGGGGTTTTGATGACATGCTGTGCAGAAAATTTTATATCTGCAGTGCAGACTGAGAGAATGTATGATCTGGGGTGGGCCCAGAAGTAAGTGATGGTGATGCTTCCAGGACAAGAAAGAGCAGCCTGGGAAGGAAGGTTCTCACCCACTCTTCTACTGCATTAAATGGTCTAGGCTTTTTGGGGCTTCTTGAACTTATGAAAGACTTACTAGCATGTGGTGAATGTTTCCAGAATGGAAGGAGAGTTGAGCTTTCCAGATTTACTGCCCTGCAGGTCCCAAATTGCTTTGGAACTTCACTCCTTTGCATGTTACCAGACAGCAAAAAGAAGCTGGCATGTCATGTCTATTCTTTTGTGTCACCCATGCTACCTGACAAATGCCTTTGCCTGACTTGTTCCAACACCTGAAGAAGTTCAATGGAGATTTACAGTGCTGAAAAAAGAGTCAGATTATTTCCATGTTCATCCAGTTTCATTTAAAGACTGTTAAAGATTACTCTAATAATAACATCTCAGTTTGTGTGTGCGTTGCTTTCCTGGCCTATTTGAAAATACCAGCCTCAGTGTATTTGCGTGTAATTAGTATGTGCCTCTCCTCCACTCACCATTACATTACTGCCATATAACTGAGCTATAGTTCCTGCTCACTGCTGCCATCTATAGGCGATTCTGCTTTCATATCCTTTTCCTCACGTCTTTTGAGACGGGAAGAAAATAAATTCTGACCTGAGATGTGAAAGACCCACAGGAGAAAAAAAAAAAAATCCATCAGATGTGTGCGTACAAGTTGAAGATGAATAATCATTTAATCTATTTTGGACTTCTCCACTGATTGCGAATAAATTATCAGCTAATAAGTTAAGCCAGTAGGACGTCCTCTGCAATGTTCTATATTATTCTTCTATCTCATTCTTTTTGGCTTAAAAGAAGTTCATCAACGGCTCTCTTATTCTGGACAGAGTTATATTTATTTCAGTCAAACTTTGTTAGCTCTCCCTTCTATGACTGATTACCCTCAGGTGTATAGTGGGGTTCAACTAGATTTAAAAAATTATAAGGAAAATGTGATATTTATCCTGATATGAAAGAATTGGCTTATATTCACCATTCTCACCCTGGAACCTGTTATTGCTGAGTAAATCGGATTTCCTACCACCAGCAAAGAACTCAGTCAGCCTTCCTTCGGGCTAAACACGGTGCTCAGCAGAGCCTGACTTATCCTTAAAACATGGCTATTTCCCAGCTGCAGGGAAAGGTCTTTCGCTTTCTCCTCCTAAGAGCTCACTGTAAACTGAACAAAGGGATGTGTGGGGGTGTGTGTGCCTGAGGGGAGTGGTCCACAGAAAAGTGGGATCCTGCTCTGGTCCAGTGCAATTCCTCTGACTCCTGCAAGACTCCAACTAAGCACTAGTAAGTCCTGTGGGCTTGGATAGATGGTATCCCTGGCAAGGGTCTGATAAGCTTCACAAGTAAATATGTAATTGAAATTAATAATTAAATCACAATTATGTATCATTTTGTACCTGTCAGGTTTATCAAGCCAATTTCTTTTTAAAGGAGAAAGAAAAAGTCTGACACATTTTAAATTATCCCAAGCCCACAAAATCATCAATAAAAAAATAGGATGTATCTTCTGACAGAGGATTGCTTACATTTTTTAGGCAACACCAGCTGTGGCCAGTAGAGTTAAGGATTTGGACACTTGCCATTGTAAGGTTTCTTTTTCACTCATCAACTTTTAGTTGTCTAGGCAGAAATTTTCTAGAGACAGAGTTCACCTCAGTGTGACAGTCTTTCTTTAAAAGTTAAGAAAATGGTTTGGCTTTTCTTGGGGTGTGACAGTCTGTATGTTTAGGAAGAGTGGTACTTTGTCAATGTTATTTATATTTAATTCTTACAACACTTCCTCCCTTTTCCCCCAAGATGCCGGGATGATGTTTCCTGCTTTGGAAGGAGAGCTCCAAGGGCAGAGATAGGGAGAGGGTTTCCCTGGTATCTGTCAGAAACATGCTGTCTGGGCCATTTTTGGCTAAGATGTGCATTTCAGGTGGCAAACTATCAAGTGACACTGGGTAGGATGTGAAAGTTGAGTTCTTACATGCAGCATTACAGTGACCATGTTGCAGCAAAAGTTCGGAGGAGTGGAAGGGCAATTTGGCCCTTCTGGTGGACACTGTAGTAGCTGTGACTGTTGGGAAATAAGGCACATAGGTAGGGAATGGGAGCCAGGCAGGCACATCTGGGAAAGAAAAGGAAACAGGGCAGAGAAAAAATTAGACAAGGGTGAGGAGGAAAAAGGACTGGTGAGAACATGTACGTGACTGTGTGAAAGAGAATGATCTGACTAGGAGAGAATAAAACCCTTCAGAATAGTCCAGGAACAAGATATAGCTGGGTGTAAACCACTGTCTGCTCTCAAACATTATCCATGAAACCTCCTGGTGAGCAGCCATGGACCCTCTGTCCAGAGTGAGATCTAATTACTGCTGCAGTTGACTCCAATGGCAGAGGTGTGTCAGGAGCTGTAATCCTCCAGATGTGACCTGCCAGAGGCAAGCGCCTTAGTAGCCATTAGTGAGAGAGGGGCAACAAGAGTGGACAATCAGAGTGAAACAGTTGGTGCCAGGGCCCTGGCATCTAACTTAGACATACTTGTGGGCCTTTTCCATTTCAGGCGTGGTCATGGAGAGACCTGTGCGTGGTTGTGTTATGTATGGACATGAAGCACTCCATCCTGTTTAGTCTGACACAACAGGAATCCCAATCACGCTTTTTGACACAGTTCCGCAATGCAAATCCAAGCACAAGAGATGGTGCTGTCCAGGAGATTCACTTCAAAAGTCCAGCAGTAGCCAACTGTGGATGCCTGGGGAACAGTGAAGGAGCCACCCTGTTGTTTTCTCTTCTATGAATTTGTCCACCTGGATTTGGAATTCATATAAGCTTTTAACTTTCTGTGCCAAGGATTTTTGCAAGTCAGATAACAAAGAATGAAGAAGCACCTTACTTCGTATGTTTTGAATCTGCTACATGCAACCTATTTCTTGCATTGGAAGAGACACTGAACAAGTTTTATGTGTCCTGGCACCTGATGATTAAACCTCTAAAATATCCATGTCTGAGTAGGGCTGATATCTGCCACAAAAGGGAGATGGCCTTAAAGCCTTCATCTCAGTTTTTATATATTCTAAGTTTAGAGGCTTGATTTGTCAGTATTATGGTTTCTATTATTCATTTTTTTAATGTATTTATTATTTATATTACAGGAGTCTCTACAACACTGAGTTGTATAAGATTTCTCCTTTGGGCCTGAGGAGTGTGTAGAACTGGACAATCCCAGTTCTGAAACACTCATTCTCCAAAAAAGCAAAGCAGAGAAGTGAAGAAAGGAAGTACTGAGTATTTGCAGACCAGATAAAAAGTTGATGCACAATTTGCCCAAGGTCAGGTGGAGAGAGGCAGAGCCCAGAGTGGAGCTCCACCTGCCAGGTTAGTGTCTGGCCTGACTTGAGCTATCTTTCTCACAGAGGTAGTGCTGGTAAATCATGTGTACAGCAGAAATAAATGTGGTAAGCACCCTTTGAAACTAAATATGTTTTTTCCCACTGGGTTAGTTAAAAATAATTCACATGAACACAGGTTTTTTAGAGCAATGATTCTCCTCCAGTTTTACTGACCTCTCCCAGCAGAGATATGGTACATGGCACAATGGCTTCTAATGCCTGTCCTCATAGTCATCCCATTTACAAAAAATATGTCAATTTATCTTCACAAGATGTGTCAAGGGAACATTTTCTCTGAAACTGAGTCAGTAGTTTTTATTGAGTGATATGTATATAAGAAAATTTAATATTAAATTAATACTTTAATGTTCAGTTTTATTAACTATGGTGGACAAATTTCCTCAATAGTTAGGTCAGTCTTAGGCAGGGGAAAAAATCCTTACGAATACAAGGCCTACCCATCCCTACAGTCCTGACCTCCCAAGGATAAGGAAACATTTTCAGGTCCTTATGGATGTGGCTGCACACCTGTCTCCTTTTCAGAAGCACCTTACTCATGTGAGTATGTCAAACTTACATGTCTGCTCAGGACCACTCATAGAGCAAACTATAGCTGAAAGGCCATGTGAGAAGTTGTCTCACAACTGCTGGTGCCTCTTAACTGAAATGCAGTTCTTCAGTGTAACTCAAGATGGGCTTAGCAAGCGCATTAGCACATCATCAGTCAAGTCAAATGTGACTGCAAATTTAGTTTGTTAGCAGGTGTGCTGTGAAGAATCCTATGACAGTGAGTGCAGTATCTTCTCCAAGTTGATGTCCTGAAGTGACTTAAACACAGATGTCAAAAGCCTTGTAGGCTTTTGTCACAGGATTGTCTTTTGTAACTGGGACTGGAATAGGACAGGCAGTAGAAGCTGGTCACAAAGGTCTGTCAATGAACAGAGATCCCTCCCTGCGAAGTCTGATGCAGAACAGACCTTCCTCTACCATTAAACAAGGATTAAACTCTCATAAGAAAGGGAGGAAAATTCTTATTTAAATGAGTGAACTGTGTCCATTCTCTTTTTTCCACAGGGAGAGAAACAGTGTAATTAAGCTCCCCAAAGTGCAGGGCTAACTATTCTATTCTAACTTGGTTTATGAGCCTTTCAAAGAGGTGCATAGCTGAATGACAGAATTTACTGGTGGCATTTATGTATACGGGGTAGTAAAGTCAAGGTCTGATTGCAAGAAATTGCTGGAAGACCTTGAGACCAAGTACATGAGGGGGAGAAAAAAAAAAAAAAAGAGATAAAATCAAACCTAGCAAATTCACAATAATGTAGAAGGGACAAATGAATCTGGGCTTCACATATAAAATTATGGACTTAGAATAGACCATTACTCTGTAGAGGATGAACACCAAATCTTTATTTAAAAATACCACAAATTATTGAGTTCAACAAAACTATTGTCATCTGCATCTGTGGTTAATTATCCTCTGAAGTTTTTTATATTTGCTTTCTGGGTATGTCCACTTTCAGCTCCAGGTCATTAGATGTTTGGTTGGTTTTTTCCTTTGTTTTCCTGTGTTGCCAAATATTTCATTCCCATGTTGTTAGCTGTATGAGCAGTAACCAAATAACCACTTTGCCAGGCCCTTGCTGAGAGGAGGACGGGCCCTGCACCCAGGAGCCGGGGTTCTCCTGCCCCCCACCCCCCGGGACCGCTCAAGGCCACTCATGGACCCCCATGGCCCCTTTGCCCAGGCGCGGGGAGCTGAGTTGCCCAGGGAGGAGCAGAGCCAAGAGCCACCTGAGCAGGGGCAGAGGAGACATGCAGGAGGAGGTGCAGTTGTGAAAGGACCTTTGTTCGGTGGAGAAACCCACGCTGCGTTTTTTTCTCAAACTCCACTGTCCCCCTACGCCCATTCTGCTTGCTTTGCCTTCTGCAAGCCTGGGCAGGAATGGGAATAGGTCATGGCACTCTTCTGTCTGCTCCCTCCTTGCTCAGGCGCACTTCTGGCACTTTCCAGAAGGTCATCAGTGGCTCAGGCATAAGGAAACACGTTCAGCACCAGCTTGTACCCTGTGTGATGGTCTCACAGGCAGCTACAAGCTCCCCCAGCAGCTGTGGGCAAAGGGAGCTCCCCCTCCTCCACCTCTGCATGAATTTTTCCACAAAATACAGTTTCCAATTCACGGGCCTATCGGCCAGTTCTGCTTCACATGGTCTTTTCTGGGAATGCCTCAGGGGCTTTCCTTTATTGTCCCCAGGCACACTTTTTTCTGAAGTTGGCATTTTGTTCTGGTTTTCAATTTGTTTGTTTACTGTGCAGCCTTTCAGCTGTTTGCTGAAGTAGTTGCTCGTGACCAGGAAGATGGCTTTAACCAAGAAAAGTCTTGAAAACACACGGAAAGATTTGAGAGATTCTGAAAAACAGGATAAAAGCTGCTTTTAACATCTATACATTTGTTTTCTTATTTTCTTTTGCAATTTACCCAAGCTGGTAATAGCTGAACCCATGAACCTGATAGTAATACATACATCCGGGAGTGAAGAGGAAACCACAAAGCAGAGGTCTGAGCATGAATCACATATTTAATATCTGTAACATTTCCATAATGACAGTTTAACTTGACAGATCTGATATAGATGCATTAATGAATAGGAAGAACAACTGTGGGACCAAGACCATTCTGAACTGGTGATATGTCACGTACCTCATGATGGATGCAATCTTCTTTCAGTTTGTATACAATCTATAATATGAGGTATGCATATTCCTTCCCTATCTGAACTGCATCCTGAAAATCAGCCTGTAACAAGATTTGAATAGACTGATGCTAAATGAGGTTTTTTTTCTTTTGGGTCAAAAGCAATTTTCCCAGTAGTTTTCTGCCTGAGATCTCAAAATAAGGAGACATAAGGAAATGACAAATAGTAAGTTTGCCTTGCAACCCACAGAATATTTAAGCAAGCTTTTCTCTTTTGAGTCATACATTTAATCAGTCTCAGGAAGTGGGGACTACAACCAAACATCAGTTCTGTACAGCTTTACATTTGGAGGAGCTAAAGATCCAAATCCAGCTTGGCATCCCATGTCCATTTCAGGGCTCTTATCGGTGACATTCAGATGCATTAAAATGCTGGCCTTGATTGATCTTGGCTGTGAAGCAGCAGTGTCAAATAGTTATTACCAAATGAATGTGATGAGGAATTATAATCCAAGCAAATCATACAACAGGAATGAACAGGTGAAGAGAAAATAAAAAAGCTAAAAGGTGTAATAAGTTTGTCTAATGATAATGGCTGTGAATTGTTGATGTCTGTCCAAAAGAGCATATAGCAGTGCTGTAGAGTCATTGGCAAGCCAGCAGAGGCAGATAAAAATAAATGAGACTTAAAATAGATAAATATAAAGTAGTATATCTGTGGAGAAAAAATAATTGGCAGAGTTAGAAAACTGGAAATTGCTGTTTAGAAAAGCAGTAATGCAGATAACTAAACCCAGAGCTATAATAAATATATTAAAAAGGAGCTCACAATGAATTGTCACTGCAGTGTAAATAAATGCCAATCTGTGCTGCAAATAAATGAAAAGGATCCTTTCTAAGACAAAAGAGGTAATCATAATTCCACTCAGTCCATCTCTAACTACAAGCTACTTATAATGTAGTTTCATTTTATATCTATTAGGCCCCAGAGTCTAGCTTATAAACTAACAGCACTGTTATTTTTTCTAAAAGACTAGTGTCATATATATGTATCATGTATTTATCATAGAATCATAGAATAGTTTGGGTTGGAAGCAATCTTAAAGGTCATCTAGTTCCAACCCTCCCGCCATGGGCAGGGACACCCTCCACTAGCAAAGAGTGATGACTTTGCTACAAAAGTTCAGCTACAACCAGCATGCTAAATCCTGGTTTAGCATGAAAACCTGCAGCAGACAGACAAGGAACTAGTGATGTTTAGGCTTTCTGTCCAATAGTTCTGCTTCAATGTCCAGATAAACTGAGTGGAATTGGTCAGTCAAAGATACAGTAAGCAGAATATATTGGTATTCACAGTTTCCCAGGTATGATTAGAAGGCAGATAGATATTCACCGTAAGCTCCTGAGATTTCATGTCTTCCACATGGTATGTAAGGTGGAACTGACAAGCTTCATGATCATGTTGAGTAATCCTGCCAAAAAAAAAGTTGTGAGACAGATACTGAAAAAAGTATCCTGATACTGGTACATGTCACAAGATTAATAGACCTTGGGTGGGGATCAGTGTGAGTGCAGAGGTTTGCAGATGAGGACCCAAGTTCTCTTCTCTCTACTTTTTCTACCCCAGCCAGAAACCTGCAGCTTAAGACAGATAGGGCACGAAATATAAGAAACTGGCATTTTCTCCATTGCTGTTGATATGTAGATATAGACAATATAGATATATATTTCTGGATTATTTATCTGGGTGTTATATTGCTCTCCTTCTTCTACCAAAAAAAAAAAAATCTATTAAGTAAAAGTAAAACAGATGTGCAATAAATATTCTTCTAACTGCAACATGACTGTACAGTCTGTCTCCATAAAAGAATGAAGTATTAATACAGTGTTAATGCAACTATTAGATAGCTATCTCATGGCCATCACCTCTAAGGTTACTTAATTTTCCAGAAGACATGTATCATTTTCTATTATTATTTAATATATAAAGTCACATATTTACCCTGCTCAGTTATGACATCTAAAGTTTGAACCACTTCTTTTTTACAAATGGTTGAGCTCACTTCTTGCATTGTATTTTTAACATAGTAGGATTGCAGTGACATGCAGAAGAAGCACAGGAGCACCAAGAAATCTTTATCAAGTGAGAGTTCTTGCACTTTTTGTATCTTTTGTACTCTGCTGTGCAGCGCATCCATCTGACCACAAAGGGTTGCCTCTCACCTTCCTTGCAAACATTTCCAGCTTTGTCTTACAACACATAGGTAGGCAAAAGCACAACACTCTTGTCATCAAGATATGAAAGAGGCCAGTGAACTCAGCTCAATGGTGTCAAAAGAGAGGTGCAGACAAGGATTATACAGAGGTGCAGAGCTCTGCCTCCCAAGTGGGCATTAGCACTTATGTTCAAGGTCTCAGTCAAGTGCTTGAGCTCCAGCAAGAACAGTTCAAATGCATCTCAACCATTCAGTGTGAGGATATTTCAGACTGTCTTTTTGAGACAGTTGCCTGCTCCACACTGTGCCCTTGGTGGGGAATATCTGCTTGTCTTGTTTAGGCTCCAATTTTTATCCTGAGAGCCAACCACTCTGAAGTGAGGTATTGCAGCATGTAACTTCCAAGTACCTAAATTGCCTGGGAAGATTCAAGCTCTTAAAACTATTATCATCATCATTATCAATGGATCTTTCCTACTTTATTTTTAGAGATCCTGCTTCCAAAATATCCTTTTAGATGCATGAGTTGTTTCTTTTTGTGCATATGTTAGTGCTTGCTGTAGTTTTGACATTAGGGCTGGGCTAATTGCAGACCATAGAATCATAGAATCATTTAGGTTGGAAAAGATCTTTAAGATCATTGAGTCCAACCATAAACCTAGCATTGCCAAGTTCACCATTAAACCATGTCCTTGGGCACCACATCTACATGTCTTTTAAACACTTTCAGGGATGGTGACTCAACCAATTCCCAGGGCAGCCTGTTCCAGTGCTTGACAACCCTTTCAGTGAAGAATTTTTTCTTAATATCCAATCTGGCACAATCTGAGGTCATTTCCTCTTCCTCCTCTCCTATGACTTGTTACTTGGGAGAAGAGACCCACACCCAGCTGGCTGCAACTTCCTTTGAGAGAGCAATAAGGTCGGCCCTCAGCCTCTTTTTCTCCAGGCTAAACAACCTCAGTTCCTTCAGCTGCTCCTCGTAAGCCTTGTGCTCTAGAGCCTTCACCAGCTTCATTGCCCTTCTTTGGACACGCTCCAGCACCTCAATGTCTTTCTTGTAGTGAGGGGCCCAAAACTGAACACAGCACTCGAGGTGTGGCCTCACCAGAGCCGAGTACAGGGGCACAATCACTTCCCTAGTCCTGCTGGCCATGTTATTTTTGATACAAGCCAGGATACTCTTGGCCTTCTTGGCCACCTGGGCACACTGCTGGCTCATCTTCAGCCATATGTCGACCATCACCCCCAGGTCTTTTTCCACTGAGCAGCTTTCCAGCCACTCTTCCCCAACCCTGTAGCACTGCATGGGGTTGTTGTGACTGAAGTGCAGGACCCGGAACTTGGCCTTGTTGAACCTCATACAGTTGGCCTCAGTCCACGGATTCAGTCTGTCCAGATCCCTCTGCTGAGACCCTCAAGCAGATCAGCACTCCCACCCAACTTGGTGTCATCTGCAAACTGACTTAGGGTGTTCTCAATCCCCTTGCCCAGATCATTGGTGAAGATATTAAAGAGAACTGGCCCCGATACTGAGCCCTGGGGAACACCACTTGTGATGGTCTGCCAACTGGAATTAACTCCACTCGCCACAACTCTTTGGGCCCGGCCATCCAGCCTGTTTTTTACCCAGCAAAGAGTGCATCTGTCCAAGCTGTGAGCAGCCAGTTTCTCTAGGAGAATTCTGTGGGAAACAGTGTCAAAGGCTTTACTAAAGTCCAGGTAGACATCCACAGCTGTCATTTTGTCATAGAAGGAGATCAGGTTGGTCAGGCAGGACCTACCTTTCATAAACCCATGCTGATGTCCACAGCGACCTCTTCTAAGCTAGTCACCCTCAGGTCTCTTTATAGTCAGTGGTATTAAAAAGGCCCTGCTGTGGCATGCTTTATTTGCCTTATTCTATATGGCTACTTCGGAAGGAAGCAATCCAGAAACACCTATTTCTCTCGGTTGCCAATAACAGGAGCCTAGATGCTGAGCTTAGGTGGAGACACATGCATTAGGTCAGATGAATCTCACTTCACACTATGTTCCTGGCTACTTTGTACAGACATGAGCACAACTTCATGACTAATATTTTATAAATTTAGACTCAGGAAACAAAAAATTAACAATTGTTTATTTTTCCTAAGGGCATGTGCATTTAAGTTTTGCTCACATGGCTCCAAATGACTGAGTTAGGCCACTTTGTGTAGGTGATGACACTTTCAGTGGCAGAACATCCATATCAGATGAGAAATTATATGTTGCTAATCTGTAAGAACTCAAGACTTGTAACTGTGTGAACTTACCCTTTGTTAAACAGAACTTGCAGAACTGCTGTAACGATGCCATATGTCAACTACTAAAATTAGGACTTGCATTTTATTTCTGTCATTTTCCTCCTCTATTTTGTGTCCTCCCTGGAACAGCATATGCAATGTTTATTCCTTCTCAGAGTGTATTGGATTTAATATTTCATCAGAGGCTGATTTTTAACCTGTTTTCTTTTTCTCAAGTGGTGGTCTTTATGCCGACCATAGTAGAATTGACACGAGCAAACCCTACTCTGTATGTGTAGGTTCCAGAAAGCTAAAACATTATATTTGGCCTGAATAATTTTATGAATGAAAAACATACTTCTCACCTTCAGAACAGAGAGTTCTTTCCAAAAGAATATGAACATGTGGGAAAGGAAGATGTGTGCACATTTCAGGAGGAGGCTTTTTAATGTACTCAGGAAAAGTATGCAACTTCTCTGTCAAAGTTCTGGTTAAGGCATCATGGTTAGGCATTCTAGATCCATAAGAAACTTTGGATTGCTTTTTAAAATGCAGTTCCCTTTTTCAAAATTGGAGTGTCTATCTGTTATTTCTGTTATGTATAAGATGAATGTTCCACTTTGAAAATAGCACTTGTAACAGCAAATGGAATTTTGGGTGCAGTCATCTCACACTTGATACTTTAAAATTTCTGACTGTATTTACGAAATACAGCACTACTGTGCTGTATCTCTTGGCAATTCCTTTTTGCAATAGAAAATAATGGAATAATGGAAATAATCTTTTATTGACTCCACTATAGCTGATTATACTGAAATCAGCTGAGTTTCTCAGGAGTTTCTGGACTAAGTTTGAATTACTTTGTTTTAAACCCAGCAATATATGTGCCCTTTTGCTACACAAAGTCATCCGATTCTTCTGAGTAAAGTAACACAAATTAACAAAGCAATTATAATTTCTTTCTAGATATACCAAGGAAGAATTCTTTCCAAACATCTCCAGTACACTGGTCAGCTTTTCTAGTCAGTCTGTAAACCATATGTTTACAAACCGGGAGGTGTTAACGATGTAACAGGGATGTATGAGTGGATATGCTGGTGAGGTGAGTTGTTTTTTCTCTTGTGCAGAAATTGCAAAGCCAAGATGTGTCATAGAAAGTAGTTACTTTAAAGTTTTATACTTTCAGAACTGTAGGCTTCTCAAAGTCAGTGTTACCAAGCATCTGGTCATTGGAATACATTTGATGTGCATATCAAATAGATTAAGTATGTACACCTGCTAAGAAAATATACCTTCATTCATGTCCTTGAAATTTTAAACTTTTTCTAGCAGATCCTGTCATTGTCTGTGTATTTATAAGGTATAAAGCATTGTATCACCTCTCATCTCCACTAGGAATAGTTAATAATAATATTCAGCCATCTAAGAGCTAGTTTTCCACTTGTTCTAGTTGTTCAGACCCTTTTTACAATCAGAGGAGATATCTGGTGCCTGCAAGGTTCAGTCTCCTTAGATGCCTATTTCAGTTTGTGAGGAATTGCCTCCTGAAAGTGTCTCCACTGCCTGAGGAAGGAGGCAAAGACTTTTTAGTCTGTTTAGACCAAGGCTTAGTAGTGATTGAGAGCAAAGTTGGACACAGAATATTTTTTGATCCACCAAAATCACTTTCTTGATTGGTCATGTCTATACTGCAGATACAGAAGCAGGTTGTCAGGACCCCAGGACCAACCACTGCAGTCATTATCACCGGTACACATAGCATCCAATTTCATTTTGCGAAAAAGCATGGGTCAGATGTGAAATACTCTACAATCCTATGTTAAAGTGAATGTAAATAGTCTTCACTGATGACTATCTTTACTTTAGATATCTTGCAGCAGGCTGACCTTGCACAAACTTGCACAAACTGGGTTGATTGGCCCTGACTTGCATGAGGGAGTTTGGGCTCTCTTGGTTCAATTAGGTGTGAAGCCTGGCTAAACTTCTCTTTTGTGTTTGCTGTTAACTATGTAATTAGTGGACAGTCAGATCTGGCAACTATGCATGCCCACAGCTCTTACACATTGTGTCCCCATTTCATGTATATTTCTCTGAGCTTTCTCTTATTTTGGTCCTCTGCTTTAGAAGCAGTTATCAAGACTTTGGGGCTGTCATATGCATTAAGTTATTTGTAGAAATGCGTAAGTATGAAGCTTCATGCAATTACAGTGCTGGGCTTCAGGAAAGTTTCCCATAAAAATTTTTAACCTTTTCCCCCTCCAGAAGTCAGTTCTCAAACAATTAAGATACTTTTGGGTTCCACTACTGCAAGACCAATACTGTTCACATCAGTGATTAATCCGATATTCTCAATTCCTTGTTCCTTTTTTTGCTTTACTACTCTTGGACAGGCAGCAAAAGCAGAGTTGGAGCTAGATTCGTGGGAGTGCTTTTTCCTTCAGACTTGTCCTCTGTTTGCCCTGCAGTCCAAGGGGTCTTCTCATTACCTGGAGTCCAGAGCAATTGCCCTTGCTGCTGTCCCCCAGAAGACCACACCAAAGAGAGCTCAGTTTGCACTACCAATGAACATTAATTATCCACCTGTAGCGGGGTGTGTGTGTGTGTGTGTGTGTGTGGTTTGGAACTAGATGATCTTTGAGGTCCCTTCCAACGCAAACCATTCTGTGATTCTGTGATTCTATGGTTTCTGTTGCCACTTGAGGAAAGTTTTGTAATTGACTAACAGGAGTTGGTGTGAGGAACAGTTACCCTATGTAAGGATCTTTGAACTCAGAAAGTGGTATTTGCCAGTGTGTGACTGAAAACACACAAAGCTGAGGAGAAGAAGATGAAGATGAATGGAGAATAAGCAGGAAAAGAAGCTACTGTGGTTAAAAGAGACATTACCAGACTACAGAAAGAACTGGAAAAATTTTAAGAGTTGACAAGAAGTGGCTACTGTGGACCTCTTAATCCTTTGAACTTAAAGAAACAGAATCTGTGGGAGCCTTGATGTACAGCAGGTATCTGAGAGACCAAGGATATCTGGTGAAATCTTGTTTATGAGGACTACAAATCACTGCTTCGTTCTGCACAGTAGTATAGGTATCCAGTGGAGCTTTTCTATTAGAGGACAGACTGTCTTTGTCTCAGCTGCTGACTGCTCAACTGCTCACTACCCAGATTTATCACTTTGGCAACAGTGTGTGTGCTGAAGAGTTATCCAAGCATTGGTTATGTGCTCATGGTTCCCAATTTCCCTTCCCTCATTTCATTTACAAGAACCGCTTGAAATAACTTGGCTCAGTGGGATAACGGTGATTTTTTCTGTCTTTTGGTGTGATGTATGGGCCTAGTCTATTCCTAAAAGTTTCCACGACAAGCACTGATGGTGCCCCAAATGCTATTTTGTATTTAGCCCTTCAGATTTCAGGATCTATTTTGTCCCACCTAAAACTTTCACATCAGTGAGTGGAAGTCCATGAGTCATGGTTCAGTTATCTGTAGATTGACTTCCTCCCAAGCAAGGTGTGCAGCATAGAGGGATAGAGTACTGCATAAAGAATATATGGGCCTTTATGATTTACATAAATTTTAAAAATCATACATCTCTCTTCACTCATTCATTTAGACTGGTTTGCAGTGTTCTTTGATTAAAGAATTATTGTAAGTGGGGAAATCACAATAGGAACACAATTTTCATGTATTGTGAAGGTTTTTTCTAATAAGGTGGATACTCTGGAAAGCTTCAATTCAATTAGAGTGTACATACTTTGGAAGCTGTATTTTTTCCTAATAATTTTCCTACCTTTGTCATATATCAGAATTAATATATGCAGTCTTTTCTGTTATATGCCTAAAGTGCCACAGGATGTGGTACTCTATCTTTTAGCTTACAAGGCAGATTTCAAATTCAAAGGGAATTTGTCATCCTGGTCCCAAGCTGTCACATTTTAAGTAGGCTGTTACCTCAGCTTCCAACTGCAGTTCAATATTTATTCTTCCCTCAGAGTTCAGCATTTGGAGTTAAATAAACTACAAGTTGCATAGGCTAGAAGTCCTTTGGGTTTTCACTAAGAGTTAGCTTATGTTATGTTTGTTATGTTATGTTATGTCACCAGTTGCATGGAAATATGGATAATGTAGTTCTGCAAATGTAGTCTATAGGGGTTTTTTTGATCCATGAGAATGAACTGGAAATAGACAATAAAATTTTATCCTAGAAGCTGGTACATTAGCATTATATGCCAAAATCTGTGTTTTTCAATAGCTGAAGTAGATAAATTCATAGAAATCAATGCAGTTTCTTGAATGTATACAGTTATGTAATTAACAATTAAATTACATCTTGTAATCCCTCAAACACTTGATTTCATAATTCTAGGCAGCTTGCATAATAAGAGGAAAATGCTAGTTTTATCCTAGCAGGTGAAATTCTGAAGTGAAATTAGAGTGGGTATACTTTGGCTGGGAATCAGTGAGGTAGGTATCTGCATTTGAGCTGGCCACGCTAAGCTCCCATGAGACAGGGAGGAAAGCCTGTCATGCTCAAGGGTGAACCTTTAAACTCAAATGTACTTCTCTGTACCTGCTCTGAGGATTTATGCCTCTGAGTGTGCCGATTTCTCTCCACTGCATATCAGAGGATTTCAGATGTAGGTGCTTATGACGGATATATGTGGATAAGTGTGATGAACCTTACAGTATGTTGGTGACAAATAGGTCAAACATCAGTGAGTTGTAACTCTGATCAAGTGTTTTTGTGCTCAGTTCTCCTGTGGGAAGACGTGTCCTTGCCCACCTATTTTGGATACAATTAGTTTTGAAAACTCTATGTATGCCAACCTAATTGCTACAAAATCTACTTGTGTTTGCCGTACTTATTACTTAAATTTTAGTAAGTTTTTAATTCTTCCTGACAAATGAGTCCAAGGAATAAGCTCAGAAGCAATGTGAGCAATGTCCCTGAAACAAGCTACAGTGAATAAGTAGCAACTAATACTCCACTATATTCTGCACACTTGCCTTTCCTGACTTACTGTGTGAGTAATAACCTGCTGAGCATTAGGAAAGTCTGTGACTCTCTGTTAAGACAGAAATATGGATTCCTCCTTATCATATTGGGCAGTATGAAGTAGGACAGAAAATGGACTTATGTTAATGTTGACTGTTTTATATTGTTATTGCATATTTAGATTTTCTCCTGTCTTTTTGGAGTGAAAGAGAAATTTCACAGCTCAACCGAAGATGAAATGTTACTTCTTTTCTTCCTTCCCCTAGCCTAATGTAAATTTTCATTGAAAAAAAAAAAAGTACTGCTACTGACATTTTGGACTTCTCCTGTTTAGGAAAAAGGAAATTTCAGGTCAGTGACTTAATGGTTTGAGAATATGTTGTTTCCCAAAATCTCACCCAGTCCTGTGAGCTTGCAAATGGTCAGGAGCTACATTTAGGGAGCCAAGCCTTCACATTTGGGTAGCATCTGAAAAGTGGCTTCACACTGATAGCCTCATTTCCAGAACCAGTGTTACCCCTGCCTGTCTCATGGCGGTGAGCTCAGCCAACCTGCAGCCATGAGTGAGCTTTTCCCTCACGGATGAATGCTAAATAGGGTGGCAAATAATCTCTATTGAGCCACATAACTGTCTTGTTGTTCTAAGCTTTTAAATCCGTGGGCTTTCTGTCTCCTAAAGTATTCACTTCAGTCATAAGAAAGACTCACAGATCAGATTATGCATCTGTGTGACTGCAGCTGAGCCAGGAGGTTTTCACTTCATGCTCCAGAAAACCTTGCCTAGTCTCTACCACACGGAAATACTTTACAGAACCAGACGATGTCTGAGGTTGGAAGGGACATGGATCTGACGGTCATCTAGTCCCACCTCCTGCCCAAGCAGTGTCATCTAGAGCAGATGGGATAGTCAATCCCTAGTCCCTATCCCAGAAGGGGCGATCTTTGATGCATTGATACATTGCAGAGCAATAAAGACAGAAAGAAGTAAAGAAGATAAAGGAAATGGACATTGTGTAAATGTGTACAGCTTCAAATTTAAGGTATGGCACAAACCTTTGAAAGCAAGTATGATTAACCACCATGAGAAAACACTGAGAGCGGTAGCAATGTCTTCATCTTTCAAAGTCTTCACATTTAGCTAAATGCAGGCTATTCATCCCAAAACAGGGGGAAATGGATCAAGTGTAGTGCCTGTGTTAGTCAGAAGTCAGACTAGGTGATCTAATGATGCCTAGTGGCTTTAACTATAACTGACACTGTGAGCTCTTGCTGATTTGGAGCCATTAATACTGTCAATGCTCCAGAATTCCCCTAAGCTACAAAGAACATCACCCACCCCATCTGTTATTCTTCCTTGCCTTTATGGAGAAAAAATGGAAAAAATATGTTCTTCACATCTCTGAACAAAAAAAGTATTCTATTGGGCAAAGGAAATGGTAAGTAAGAACACCCAGATACTGCTAAGTGCTCCCTTGAATCACGGAAAAAAAAAACCAATTCTATATCCACTGGTATCTCTGACATAACATGAAAGAGAGACTTTCAGCATTTTAATCGTGCATGTATAGCGTAAGATGTGTTACAACAAGAAAGAGTAGTAATGACATTATTAGGGGGAAAATTAGAAAAAGCTATGGTCATTTTTTTCCCAAGATTTTTTCTAAATTCTACTCTTAGTTATGCTATGACAAATACTGATTATTCCAGCCAGCTGTCTTGTTTCTGATTTAAGGCACTGACATGAAAGCAAATGCAAAATTGATGTATTCAGTACGTAGCGCGTACACCTATACAAATCTGGTCCACAGTGAGTTGTTAATGCTCATATTATATTTCCTAACAGGCCTCTGGAGCTTTAAAATTCTTATCTTCTGTTGTTTATGAGAGATACAACCTATCCTGCCCTGGCATTCCGTCAAATATGTACAAACTCACTAATGCAAATCATATTTTGCCAACAGCAATATGATTGACAGCCTGCTGTTTTCACATCCAGAAAAAATACCAAATATCAAGTTTTTATTTAGTGAGGAGAGCAATTACAGTACTGGAAGTTATTTTGATTTTTTTTACTGTGGTGGAGTTGGATCTGAAATATTTAGTAGAGTTTGCTAACTGCAGCTCTTGAATGAATAGTGTTTATTATCATTGTTTGAATGAGCAAGCAGTATTTGTATCAGATTTATCACTTAATGTTGCAATACATAGGTATATCCCCAGTCAAGTTCTTAACTCAAAAAATGGAAATGCTAATAAAGGTGCTTGAGAAGCAGCAATAGAAAGATAGATCCTCTCCTGTTGCAAATAATTGTCAGTATTCACCGGAAATGCTCCGTTCCAAGTTTGTTTCTAGTGTAAATTCTGCTTCCCTGGAACATGTATAACTATGAGAAGTATATTATTTGCTGAAATTCACCACCTAAGCACATAATATTGAAGTGGTACAAAATATTAATAAACAGCATGCGGTCAGATGCTGAAATTTCCACAACATAATCAACTTTAGTGATAACAGTCTAATCTTATAGCAGTCTAGTCTTTTGCCAGAGGCTGGAAGAACACAATCAAGCTTCCAGGAAAGCCTCTCTTGACTTTTAATAACAAATAATAGGTATAGTACAAAACACAGTTTGAAATCTATGGGAAATTCATTTATTCCAAAAAGAGTTTGAACAGAGAACTCCTAAAAATGTGATGATAATGGCAGGAGCTTTTAGAGGTATTAATGAGTTAATTAACTGGTTAAAATAGTGCATGCATTCTGTGACTGTGAGTATGACTCAACAGAAAATCAAGGGCTGGATAAAACCAATGGTAACAACAGAGTAGTTGTTTGTTTTTTTTTCCTGTTCCTCATTGTTGTCGCTGTCGTTGTTATTCACAATAGATTTTCCAATGAGGACTGGGCATGAAAAAGTGGAATGTGAAAAGCTGTTCGCAGAGCAGGATTTCCCTGTCCAAGGGCGCAGAGCGCAGAGGTGTGCAGAGGGAGCAGGCTCCTGCCCGCTGCCTGGCAGGCGGTGAGCTGGGGCTGGGGACCAGGCAAGTCCTGGCTGGTGCCAGCTGAAATTCGTGCAATTCTTCTCAGTCCCATCGCTGCTTGGCACTGAACCCAATGGAAAGGAAGTCTACTTTATTTCACAATTGCTACTGAAGCCTGTGCAGCTGTTGAAGTTCCCAGCTCGGTAACAATTGGGTGATTAAGCTGAGCAAATGCTCCTGAAAAGAGCAAGCCTTTCCTGAAGGTAAGTTTGACTTCAAAGCATCAGCAAATTCAGAGCATTCAAAAAAACCCAAGAGTAATGTTGCGAGGTTTTTTTCCACAATTTTTAACCTCACTTTGCTCTTGACCAAGCCACTGAAGTTGCCAGTCAAATGAAGCTTGAGGCAGTTTTACTTTCTAGCTCATTAGCGATGGAAATGAATGTCTTCCTGGGAAAAATCATCAGTCTGAAATGTTGATTACAATGTTTATCCTTTCACCTTCAAAACAGATGCTGTAGGCTACATATAAATGTCCATTCATTGTTTAATATAAATCAGACATACAGGGATTTATAAAAAAGGTATCTGTTCTTTCCCTTCTAATATTCCTGGAAGGTGCTAACCTTCATGTGAGTGGGCAGAAGTGGTTCATTATGAATATCTGCAGCATGAGTGACCTAATCTTAGATGGGTTACAAAGAAATTCTGTGTTTCCCAAAGATGAATATAACAGGAATGTATGTTGTCTTTCATAGCTGGAAATACCATCAAGGGATGTACTGGAGTTCTGATGCAGCTCAGTCTGAAGGATGTTTCCCTGTTCTGTTTAAGACATTGTACACAATCTCAAATATTATTTTAACACTTTCTAGGCATAAGGAATCAGAGACAAAAGCCACATTCCAAGACAACATCCCTAATGGGGAAATGAGAGGAAAAAACACCTATCAACATAGAATATATCTTCATTTCTAATTAAGAAAACTACCTAAATTGGGGCTTGAAGTCTGTCTCTCTCTTCCATCTTCAAATTTCAGTTTTCCTTTCCTCTTTATAGCCTTTATATGTTTCAGGTACAGCTTAAAGAAGCAGTACGTGGTCCCTCTCCTTCCTCCAGTATGAATGCTCTGTGCCAAAAAAGTTCATTTGGCAGAGAACCACAGATCCAAAGAGGAAACTTCCTCAGTGCACGTCAAGAGAGACAAAACAGTAAGCCCACTTGATTCGCTTGCCCTGTGAAATGCCCGGGGCACCCAATTCCCCTCAGTGACCTGCCTTCCCTGCAGGAGGGCTGCTTGGTGCGGGTGCTGAAGGTATGGGACTCACAGCACCATAGACCTTGTGCTGGTAAACACCTGCGTTATCTAAAAAGACTAATTCAAAGCATGATGTCCTCTGCAGTTAGTCATAGAAACTTTATGAGAAAAAATGCAGACTGAGAGGCCAATTGCCATGACTGCCATATTTTCAGGATGCTGCAGCACTCAAATGACTCTTGAAGTAGAATAAAATGATTTTTCTGTTTTGACACTGTGTCGCTTGAAGCTAGTAGAAATATTTGAGTGATGTCACTCTGGTATGAGATCTACCTGCCACTCCCTCTTTTTGCCAAAAGCAGAAACCTTGGATCTTTTTTTGTTTCCTTTTAGCAAGAGACAATTGAAACATTTCTAGAGTTATGTAATACTGTACAATTTCTCTTACACATAGAGGAAGACTGCATGAAGTGCTGTAGAGAGTTTGTGGATCTTAATATGGCCCAGATGATCCCCAATACGCCACTGATATTTTTATTTTCTTTAAATCCATGTTATGCCTTCCTGTTCTATGTTTCTTGTCTAAATGATTAAGGTCAGCAACTTTTCAGCCTCAAAGGCTCAAAGCAATGTTTTTGCTATTGTGCAGTTAATGTTTTTTCAGTTCATTGACTTTGTTTTTTGGGTTTGGTTGCATTATTTACATTCCCCCTGCCACAGCAGACTAGGCATGCTAAGTAAGTCGATACAGAAAATCTACTACCTATATCTAGGTGGTAACAAAAAAGTGCAGACATCCTTTCTGTTGATTTCTATCAGGAAGAAATTTCTCCTAGCAGGTATTGAATGTCAGAAATTTTAGCCCAAATTGAGAAATTTCAGTGAAGTCTTGCTTTCTGAAAGATGATGCTCAGCACTTTCTCAGGATCAGAACTGTCAGAACTTTAAGAAATCTGTATTTTGAAACTGACACTAACAAATCCCTTGGGAAAAAATAGGCTTCCTTGGTTTTGCTGAGATTGTTTCATTATTATTCCTCAAGCCCCTGAAAAGGTACAGTAACCTAACAAGAGCTCGCCATGGTTGTTGCCCTGGTTTAGCCCCGGATGACAACTAAGCCCCATGCAGCCGCTCGCTCACTCCCCCCCGCAGTGGGATGAGGGAGAGAATCAGAAGAGTGAAAGTGAGAGAACTCGTGGGTTGAGATAAAAACAGGTTAATAGGACAAACAGAAAAAGGAAAATAACAACAACAACAACAACAATAATAATAATAATATACAAAACAAGGGATGAACAGCACAATTTCTTACTACCTGAGGTCAATGCTACACAAGACCCCCATCTGCCCAGCCTCCCAGCCCACACATGCAGGCAAAGCCAAACAAGGAATTCATTCACCATTTTCCCGTTGGCAGGCAGGTATGCAGCCATCTCCAGGGAAACAGAGCTCCATCACATGTAACAGCTACTTGGGAAGACAAACGTCATCACCCCAAAGATGATGCTGCACAAGACCCACAGCTACTATGCAAGGCCCCCAGCTGCACAGTTAAAAAATGGGACATGACATTGTACGGTATGGAATATCCCTGTGGCCAGTTTGGGTCAGGTGCCCTGGCTGTGTCCCCTCCCAGCTTCTTGGGTGCCCCCGCCTTCACCTTGGCAGGGCAGTGTGAGAAGCTGAAAAGTCCTTGACTGTTTGTCAACAACTGAAAACATCAGTGTGCTATCAACATAATTCTCGTCCTAAATCCAAAACACAGCACTACATCAGCTGTCAGAAAGAAAATTAACTCTATCGCTGCCAAAACCAGGACAGATGTTCAGGCTATTGTATACCTGAAGTAATGTACAATGTCTTTCCCAGTTCTGGCAAGCAGTTAGAGCAAACACTATGGCAAGATTAAGCACCAGCCAGTTGGTCTTTTTGACTGGCGTTACAAGTGCAAATTTAATTTTCTGCAAAGAGAGCAAACAACCTCCTGGACAGTTCCTTAAAATACATGAGATGTCCAAGCAGTGAGGTGATCATTAGATGACAGACATCAGTAGCCTAGGAGAGCATATATCATTTTACCTTTCTAATTTTTAGTTAAATGATACCAACATTTTCAATTATTTCAAGTGTTTCTTAAGTTGGTTTCTTTACCTAAGAGTATTTCTGTAGGAAACTTCCCAGAAACATCTATCTTTCAAGGATATAAAACAGAAAAAAACAGGATTGTCAGGGCAAAAATCAAAATCAGAGTCAACTTGAAAGTCACCAGTGCTCAGCATGACAGTCTCCAACATATCATTCACACTTCAACATTATTGTCTTAGCATAAAGTGGCTTACAGGGAGAGCTCATGGGAGCTTTTGCTAACGTTAGCCTGATGTTCTGTGGGACTGATAGTTAGACTGGCGTCTGTCGACTGTTATATCACTTCAGTCCGTGAAACCAATTTGCTTGCAAGCAGTCCATATTTCATTAGCATTATAAGTGCTACAAGAATATAATTAGCTTCTAATGCACTATGTACCTAAATCACTGGAGCAGAAGTGATCAATAAAGCAGTCAATAACAAATCATTTGGTCCCATTTTATTAACGCTGTTTGAATTCATGCACTTTCCAGTCTCAGGTTTATCTGCACATCATGAAAGAAATTTCATGTCATGGTACAAGTTTCAACACAATGACACAGATCACATATCTATGCAATATAGTTGATAAAAGCCACCAGCTGTCTAAATCAGCAGGTGTCTGGGAAATCAGTAATTTTTTACATACGTAAAATTTAATCATGGTGTGTTACGAGATTCTTTGCTAACAGATCTGGTCAGACAGAAGTCAGATAGGGGAAGGGAGGGAATTTAAAACCAGGTGCCAGAGGCCTTATCAGATATGACAGAATAAATGGCATATCTCAGGATTACTATGTGGCATGAAGGTTCTGCAATCAGCAATCCTGAAGCATCCAGAATTACTGCCTTCATATTTCATATTCGCTGGTGCTGTGGAGGTCAGATGTGTTGGTGACCCTTTTTCCTATATGATTAATGACTACAGCATCCATGATTTTCATCCAACAGAATCACATTGATTGGAATTGCAGAAAACAAGATTGCACATGAAAGTTTGCATATAGTGTCTGACTGTATAAGTTTGCATTTGCATTATATTCGCATCTGGGGAGAGCCCACTTACTATTTTTTTCCATAGTGCAGCTGCAATGCCTTCAGAGCCCGGATGCAGTGGTTGAACATCTGTCACTCAGTGTGACTGTTTTAGATCTTTTAAAATCGTAAGGAACTGATTAGTAGATGAATTAAATACTGCTGTGTTTATTTGTAACTCTAGCACTTCCTCTTCTTCTTGTTGAGCCATCATTTCATATTGGGATTGAAATCCTAAGTTTAGTTGCATTTTCAGACAAAGCACTGACTTAGGAAGACAGATTATACAAGTCTAAATATGACTGGGTCAAAAAAATGACGGAATACTTAGGCAAAAGGAGAAGATGATAAACCACTGTGGTGGGTTAACCCTGTCTGGAGGCCAGGTGCCCACCAGAGCTGCTCTATCACTGCCCTCCTCAGCTGGGCAGGGGAGAAAAGGTATAATGAAACGCTTGTGGGTCAAGATAAGGACAGGGAGAGATCACTCACCAGTTATCGTCACGAGCAAAACAGACTGAACTTAGAGAAAAAATTCATCTCACTTATTATCAAGCAAAACAGAGTAGAGGAATGAGAAATAAACCCAAATCTTAAAACACCTTCCCCCCACCCCTCTCTTCTTCCCGGGCTCGACTTCACTCTTGGTTTCAACCTCCTCCCCTCTCAGCGGCACAGGGGGATGGGGAATGGGGTTTGTGGTCAATTCATCACACGTTGTTTCTGCCACTCCTTCCTCCTCAGGGGGAGGACTCCTCACACTCTTCCCCTGCTCCAGCATGGAGTCCCTCTCATGGGAGACAGTCCTCCATCAACTTCTCCAATGTGAGTCCTTCCCACGGGCTGCAGTCCTTCACAAACTGCTCCAGCGTGGGTCTCTCCTACGGGGTGCAGACCTTCAGGACCAGACTGCTCCAGCGTGGGTCCCCCACGAGGTCCAAGTCCTGCCAGCAAACCTGCTCTGGCGTGGGCTCCTCTTTCCATGGGGCCACAGGTCCTGCCAGGAGCTTGCTCCAGCNAAACTCAATGCAAGCACACGAGTGTATGCTGAGTATTTCAAGAGCTACAAGAGACTGTTAGCTAAGGACATAACAAGGTACCACTTCTTTGGTGATGAAAAGAGAGAACTGGTGAAAGGTAGATGAAATATAACAGACACCAACACACAAAAGGCAGTATATGAAAGCAAGCAGGACGTGTTTAAAACAGCTACAGTATGGTTCTACTAAATTTAAAGGAAAAGAGCAGAAGCGCATGTCTGGGAAAATAATTGTTTTGAGGAAATGAGTGTTAGGAGGATTCAGGCAATCATAACAGGGAGCTTCTGTGGCTTTTATTCTACCCTTTAGCATCAAAGAATTTAGTCTAGGTCAAAAGATCTTAGTCTTTGGTCTGGATTTCCACCGAAAAACATGAAAAAGTCATTCTTGGTATCACTGGAAACTAACCCAGATAAACCAGCAGATGTACTATTAGGCAGCAAAGAGTTTAACAGATAATTCCAAAAAATGTTGCTCTTCTCAGATAGAACTAGGTGAAAAGGGATTTCCATTATATACTTTCCAGATCGGTCATTTTTGCAAATAGGAGCCACCAATGGGAGTAACATTATATTTCTTGGCTCTGATGACTAAAAGTAGTTGGGAAAATCTAATAAAAATATAGTATTGCATAGTAAACGTCTTTAAGATTTGCCATATCTTTACCAACAGCTTTCTGAAGGTGATTGTTGTCTGTGAAGGGACTGCAGTTTCTCTTTTACTGACTAAGGATCTTGATTTTTGTTAATTTCAAATGAAAATGTCAGTCTTCATTCCAGTTTATGTCAGCTATTAGACATGAAACAGCACCATGTTCATAACTGCAAAACAGTCTGAGAAACACAGGGAGCTTTAACATATTGGACTTACCGGGAAAAAAAATCAGAGCTCAACAAAATGCTAATACACCAAATGCTGGTGCAACATTATAATAGCTTGCAATTATTATATAATAAATTATTTAAACATATTAATATGTCATTGTAGCTACTTATCTGCATCTGCATTTATTGGTATTACATGCACCTTCAAATCATTCCTTACTGCTGCACGTCTCATGGCATGAAGCACGCTGGTCATCACCTCCTGAGACAGAGAATCCCTGGGACTCCACCTCCCTGGCTCCCCAGCACCTTGCTCAGGAGGAGGGCATTGCCAGGCTGGGGCGAGAGCTGAGCCCCCACTCCAGACCGACTTACTGCTCCTTCTCTCCCTTCTCTCATTCCTGCTTGTTTACTTTATAAAAACCAAACAGTGACTGACAAAAGACACCTTGGCCAAGAATATGGTGGAGTATCTTGGGTCATGAGACTTTTGCAGTGGAACTTCCTATCCTGTAGGAATCTGTGACCTAGGGAGCATTGGAAGGAGTGGTGGGGTCTTTGAATTTTAGACCATTCTGTGAGATTTTCACCCATAGCTTCATTTGGTAACTCCTTGAAGACCTGTAAGCTAGTACCCTTAGCACTTTGCATGGTTTATCCATGTATTACCTGGAGAATCACTTCCTTTTCACTGTTTTGAATTTTCCTCCTGCTGGCTTACGTCGAGATTGTCTAGTTCTTACACGGGAATTGTTTCATCTATGCCATGTCATTAGGGCCTTCTGCAGTTCTTTATTATCTTTATGCCTTATCTTTACCCTTATCTTTTTAATTCTGATTAACTTCCTTCACTAATTACTTCCTTCAGCTTGAATCTCAAACATTTATTCTCCTTTCTCTTAATCGGTATGGAAGCATGTGCCCTTTTTTCATGGTAACTGCTTTAAGAGCTTTTGGTGAGGACTCTTATCAGATGGGACTTGCCTTTATGAAATCTGTGATGATTCTTCCCAAGTAATTAGTATATATCCATGTAATTCTGTTACTCATATAGGCTTATTGCTTGGTATTTGATTGCATCTAACCTGGAATCCTTTCCAAAAGTGGTGCCATGGTAGCCTGGTACTGTAATATGGAAGCAATTGTAAGCTTAAGGTTGTGCATCAGTTCAAGTAGTCCACATTTTGAGCACTCTTGGGTGAATACCATTGAGACCTTGCAATTTATTAATATTATTTTTTGATATGTTCCCTGATCTCTTCTACTGATGTTTTATACTGAGTTAGAGCCTCCAGTGTGTCTCCCAAAGACTCCTGGTGTGGAAATCTTCCCAAGTTTCTCCATAATCAAGGTGAATTTAAAAAATTCATACAGCTTTTTTTGGTACTGTATCTAGACCAGTGAAATAATGTGGTCACAGCATGGCTTCTGATTATTGTAGTCATTATTTTACAAGGAACACACAACATCTATTTTAGATATGAGACACAGGAACTCTACAAAGCCAGGTTTGCAGACCAGCAATAATTTATGTATGTCTCCTGGCCACCTGATTATTTTTAATATCAATCTCAGTACAGCACAGGCAGAATCTAAATACTTTGGTTTACACATTAGCCAACACTGGCTTCCTCAGTTGTATTATCTTCTCTTGTCTTTGACTGATATAAGGAGACAAATGCCAACTCAGGATACTAACTTTTAAAACCGTTTCCCACTTCAGTGCAAGGATAAGTATTAAGCTAGTTCTGTTATTAACTTCTGTAACTATTCTCTGGTGTAACAAAATATATATATACCTCTACATAGCAGATATGCTGTCCAAATGATAGCCAACATCATGGTGGCTGCAAAATTCATTGGGGAACCACTGGTCTAGCAATCCATTTCCAAGATTAGATTTTATAGCTTCCTTTCTGTTTTATCTCCACAGAAAACTCACTTAAAGATAATTTAAAGGCTAGATGCTTCCTTATACTTGTGTAGCTGATAAATACTGTTGTAAGGGAATTGTGGCTTAAAATGACTGAGCAATACCAAATGAACATTTTCTACCTCTCTTTCTGCAGAAAACTATGTCCACATTTTATTATGAAGTTGATTAAAATAATGATGGAAGTTTCTAATAGCTATTAATGGCTTCATATTATAATGTCTTTTCTTGTAGCAATAATACTTTCAAAACCACCATAACTGGCAGTCCTTTCTCATTGCTATCATTGATGTAATAATTGTGTTTTCTTTCTAACATAGGGAAAAGATTGCACTATTTAGTTTTATTTATACTCCTAAATATTATGACTCAGTATGGCATGGAACATGATACCATTTACAGGCAATGGTTATAACAAGAAGACAAACAGTACTTACTGGTAATTGAGGTCCTTAATTAATAACATTTTAAATCCTAGGACAATCTGTTCATTAAACGTTGCGGTAAAACTGCTCAAAATTCATGCCTTCTATTCAGATCATACCTGGAGTCATTGCTGTGCTAACAGGTTTCACCAGTCTCTCAGTTAAATCTGACAAATATACACTGCTTTGCCATATAGTCAGGAATAAAACCAGCAAACAAACAAAATCCCCACATTTATTTCAGAGCCTGTGGTAATTCAGGCTTTAGCATCTAAATCCTGGTTCAGCTAGTAGCTGCATCACTACTAAGCCTCTGTTGCAGTGTGGCAGGAGAAAGAAATTACATGTCCATTAGCCTTCAGGAGACTTGCTTCCCAGGCATCAAATATCACCCAGAAGGATTTACACCACCTCCTTACCACCTGGAGCAATCTCAACAGCAGGAACATCTTCTGGATGTGGCCCAGTTTGGCTGAAGAATAAGGAACAGCTCCTCAGTCTGCCACTGCCAGCCGCAACTCCTCTGGGGATCCATAAATGTCCAGTGAGCTGGGGCATCGCTTTAGTGACAGATCATGGAAGGGGGAACACAGCAGAGAGGTGACAAGAAGCAGGTCTAGTGTGGGCTTGTCTCAGGTCCTGGTGCACCACGCTATAAGCCAAAAACTATGAACTGTTATGCAACACCTGGTAGCTGAAGAGCATCTTCTGGGGAAGCTGAAGGTGTTGCAGTTGCCTCTCTGCCCATCTGTGCTAGCACATGCTCCAGCTCACAAGGCAGGGAAGAGTCTGGGCTTCGGCAGAGCATTTCCACCTCTTCTGCCAGCGTTGCAGAGGTATCTGTTCTGTCTTCTGCTTCAGATCACTGTAATTCGAGAATAGCACTCTGGCCCTGAAGACTGATAGTTGAGATTGGATAAGTACTAGAAATCATGCCTGAAATGAAAGTCCAGCTAAATTAAGAAATGTTTGCAGTCAGAAAGGTCTGCCTCATGCCTCTAGGAGTGCTTCTTGTCATTTTCCACCAGAAATCTTTTCTAGGTAAGTACTTGCAGTTTACAGTTAAGATACATCTTATTCAGGTAAATGCTAAGTGATTTTCTTTGCCCTATCATAGAATACATGCGGGCCTCCTGGCGTTTTTGCCTGACTTCCTCTTTGTTGGGATGCATCACTCCTGAGCTTGGAGGAGGTGACCCTTGAATATTGGCCAGCTGTCTTGGGCCCCTCTTTCCTCCAGGGCTCTGTACCAAGCAGATCCCTGAAGAGACCAAAGGCTGCTCTCCTGAAGTCCAGGGTAGTGAGCTTGCTGTGCGCCCTCCTTGCTGCCCTGTGGATCTTGAACTTCACCATTTCATGGTCACTGCCTTTGAGCTTCACATCCCCTACCAACCCCTTCTTGTTGGTGAGAACAAGGTCCAGCATGGAACCTCTCCTTGTTGGTTCCTCCTTTCTCCATGATTCACCTGATGTTTTTCCTTTGTGGAAAGAACTAAAAATCAGGGGATCTGAAAGAGTCGGATGACTTCAAAAGTGACTTCTGTAATCAGTCACAGACTGCAGTGTAGTCACTATACTGACATCAGGTCTTGTTTCAGATATGTGATGTCTCTATTTTACTAAGGACCAAAGAAGTTATTGAAAGGTGGGGTAAGGATGAACCATTCACCATAGACTAAGTCAGTTTGAGCCCTGATGTACCTTTCCAGACATCAGCTATGACTTTGCAACCTTTCCTTCCAAAATCCCCAATAGAAATGACAGCACAGATGCTTCAGCCTGAAATGGATATAAAAACAATCTAAAGACACTTTTTAGTTCAGAAAATGAACATCAGGAATATGTCTAACTGCAGTGGCAGTTCCCCATAGCAAGTAGGGCCAAAGACTACAAGATCTGAAATGTTTCAATATCTTTTTATATTAATTATTTAACTCTGGGGGTTTTTTTTTGCAGGGATACTCTTTGGAATCCTTGTAGCCACATAGGAAAGCGCTGGAGAATATTTCCATACTAATCTAGAATGTCTTCCCTTCCAATCAAACATCGGGGTTTTCCTACAGTTTTGTCAGTGGTGGATCAGTGAAAGAAATACTGAAATACGTGCTCATCAAAATACCTTGTAACATTTATATTCCCTGGGAGAGAGGAGAGAAAGAGCAGGCTGATTAGCATCTGTACTTGATGGTGAACTTCCAGGAAGAAAACATTAATTGGCTTCTGAGATTGTAATGTAGATTTATGCTCATTTGTTTTTTATGCTAAAATATTTACCCAGCTAAAGATTTATGCCACGGCTGTAGATGATCGTGTTTTGGAACTAAATGAATGGTTACCTCCCTGAACTTCTTGCTTTAGGATTTAGGAGTGATTATTTTCAGTGTTCATTTGATGATTTTGACTAATCTGAAGATTTATTGCTAGTGGTGCTGATAAATTGTTGCATGATTTTATTTTGACCATAATTTGATATTTGCACTGATTAAGTTCTAACTGACTGGGAAGTATTTGTAGAAGGCTTAACTGTTGTGTCCTTTTTAAATTGATTCCTGCTTATTTATTACATTTAATAAAATTCATGAAAAGCGTATTCAGTCACTTTTTCTTCAATATCTGGTTTTAGATGAGCCAATTACTTTCATATGCCTTTGGCTGACTCTGGGTGATTTAATATGACAAACAGGAGGGTATTATCCAGTATCAACAAGTGAATGCCTACCAGTTCTAAGTGCTTGGTAACTCCAGACGTGGCTTGGTAAAAGCAGAGATATCATTAATTGCAATTGTACTCAGACTTCCCTTTTCCAATATGATTTCCGGTCTCAGAATGGCCAATAAAGCAGAAGTTTCAGTGCACAAGGAAGTTTTTGACATACGGTCTTAATTCAAATCAGATTAAAACCAACTTTTATAAAAATTTCCTATGAAGCAGAAATTCCCCAGAGCCAGCAACTGTTCTGTGAAAATGACATTCCTGTCAGTTAGACTAAAAATAGCTGTAGCATTGATTTATGAGAGCAGTTGCAAGGGGTTTCAGTATTCTCCTGCCCACAGCAGATCTGTTGGTGGGATGCCAAGACTCTGACCCTGATGCTGCCAGGATCTATAGCTCTGGGATAAGTATAAACCTGTTTTGGCTCCAGAGGAACTGTGCTGAATCCAAGATGCTTTGAACAAAGTAGTTCAGGCTCACTTAGTTTCGTCTTGGTTTCAGCTGAGAGAGAGTTAATTTTCTTCATAGTAGCTAGTACGGGACTATGTTTCGGATTTGTGCTGAAAATAATCTTGATAATATAGAGATGTTTTTGTTATATAGAGATGTTTTCATTACTGCTGAGCAGCGCTTACACAGAGCCAAGGCTTTTTCTGCTTCTCACACCACCCCACCAGCAAGTAGGCTGAGGGTGCACAAGGACTTGGGAGGGGACATGGCCGGGACAGCTGACCCCAACTGACCAAAGGGATATTCCATACCATATGACGTCATTCTCAGCATATTGAGAGGTGGGCCCATGTGAACCGCATGAAGTTCAACAAGGCCAAGTGCAAGGTCCTGCACATGGGTCAGCGCAATCCCAAGCACAACTATAGGCTGGGCAACGAATGGATTGAAAGCAGCCCTGAGGAGAAGGACTTGGGGGTGTTGGTTGATGAGAAGCTCAGCATAAGCCGGCAGTGTGCGCTTGCAGCCCAGAAAGCCAACTGTGTCGTGGGCTGCATCAAAAGCAGTGTGACCAGCAGGTCAAGGGAGGTGATTCTACCCTTCTACTCTGCTCTGGTGAGACCCCACCTGGAGTACTACGTCCAGCTCTGGGGGCCCCAGTAAAAGAGAAAAATGGAGCTGTTGGGGAGANATCTAAGGGGCTGGGGGGAGAGGAAGGAGGGAGAGAGGGGGACGTTCAGAGTGATGCTGTTTGTCTTCCCAAGCCACCATTACGGGTGATGGAGCCCTGCTTTCCTGGAGATAGCTGAGCACCTGCCTGCCCATGGGAAGGGGTGAATGAATTTTTTTGCTTTGCTTGTGTGTGCAGCTTTTGCTTTACCTGTTAAACTGCCTTTATCTCAACCCACGAGTTTTCTCACTTTTACCCTTCTGATTCTCTCTCCCGTCCCACTGCGGGGAGAATGGGGGAGTGAGTGAGTGGCTGCATGGGGCTGAGCTGCCAGCTGGGGTTAGACCGCAACAGTGGTTCTAAGCAGAAATTCTTCTCTTCACAAAATGTCTGAAAATCCTGAAGGCAGTTATGAGTTGCTAAAATGTCCTGATTTGTCTTGCAATCAACTGAAAGGGCACAGTTTGTAATAACTCTCAGTTGCATATCTCACCCCTGGGCTGACCTGATTACATTGCAGCCTAGCCTTCATTTTGAAAATTAAGTTTCAAAATGTGCCCCAAATGCTTTCAAAGACCCTTCTTTCCAGCCAGACCTGCAAAGCCACTGAAACAACAGCTCTGAGAGCTGAAGTTACCCTTCCGGTCTCTTTTGGAGGGTTAACTGGAAGATGTTGAAGTCCACCAAGCCACATGGTCCATGGACCCCATCACCATTGCAGCAGAGAATTTCTTGCGGTAATAGAAAAGAGCTGCAGAGCCAGGTGGTTCCTCTGCTCTCAGCTGTCCTGGTACCTCAAGAGAGAGGAAAACCCAGGCTACCAACTACTGCCTCCCACGTGAAGTGTCAGCACGTACTGTACCAGAATGTACAACCTCTCCAAGCTCTAAAGTGATGGAAACCACCATTTGCTTTTTACTGCTGTCTGCAGTTAACCCTCTGCATCTGCAGAGCATGGACAACAGGGGAATAGAGAAAACAGCACTCTAATTTTTAAAAATGGAAAAAAATATCTTCCAGAGCAATAACCTGCACTGGGAGGAACAGCAGAACAGAAGTGGTGGGGAAGCAGGAAATTGCACAGTTTGTTCAGAAGAGATCAGCACTGGTGCTCCTGTCAGACAGCTTTTGCAGAAAAAAAAAGAAGCTGAAGGTGGGATTCTGATTCAAATTCAGACCACTAGATTTAGGTTTCAGCCACATCAGCCTACAATATATGAACCAAGATCAGAGAAACATAGAAACCTAATACCATATGACACGCCTTAGAGCAGCTGAAATATCTTGTGTGTGGTGGATGTGACAATGGGCTGGAGCCTTTGGGACAACATTTGGAGATCCAGTGGGATTTCCCATAGTTCCTAAAAAGGTTATCCTAGGTGATTATCTAGTGATAGGCAACTGATTTATATCTTGACTGTTTAAGCTCCCGTCATAGCCAACAGAGAGCTTGAGCCATTTGTCCACATTTGGTGCCATCAGAGGTGTTCTGGAGTGAGCGCCTGAGACATTTGCAAGGCACAAGCGGATGTCACACATAACTGACGGGTGTCAGACACGTCCTGGCAGGGCATTTTGAGATCAGGGAAGAAACCTCAGAGCTGCCCAAATGGCACTGGATGCCTACAAGTGAGCAACTGATTTCAACTTGGAAGTAAATCACACTTCATTGAAGTACAGAGACCTGTTCACCTCACTCTAAAGTCACTTCTGCTGAACTCAACAGCGCTCCATACGCATTACCTGTATCCCCACCATCTGCAGAGATGAAAGACCTTGTTCACATGGTGGACGTTGTAGATTCACCTACATTTTTAGGTGTCGAGCTGGAATGTCCTTTATATTTTCTATTTAAAAATCTCAGCTTGTCAGATGCCAGCAGTTCTGTGGATTCCAGTTAAAAAAAAATAAATCCCTGCAGCTCCTACAGAAAGTGCCTCTAGTCCCAAATAGGGCTGTTTTATCTAGGCACACTCAGCCACCCTGTCTTACATAGGAATCCTGGATACCCCATCTGAATGTGATTGCTTCTAGGAAGGCTGGCACCTGAAGGTTAGGTGTTGCAATGTGCTGTACTGCAGTGCCCATGGTGAATCTGAATGTCTATCTGCATTTAGGACCCTAAGCAGCTTTGTAATTTCCTGGTGGATTTAAAGGAATAGACAAAAGATAAGACTCAGCTTCATTTTTACCAAAATGTGTAAACCACAGATGCTTTGTATTTAATAAAAGGTACCACTTGATGTTGGCTTCCTGTGGTCCTTTTTTATTAAGTGTTACTTTTCAATGCACCCTATGAGAGAATAATAATGAGCTCTGCCACACTTGCTGCACAGAACCCATTATAAACATCATCTGTCCTTGCCCTGTGAAAATGTGCCTCCTGAGAGGTGGTATGAATATCAATTTTCAGAAAATAAAGAGGAAAATTACTGACCAAAGAAGCTTCATCCTTTAAAAAAGAAAAAACAAAAAAGCAAGTCTAAATTTCAGAGGTCACGTGATGCACCATTGTGGTACTTCAGCTGCCACATTGTAAAGTTTGGTGATAACTGAAGTAACGTGACTGATAACTGTCAAACTGAAAATTCAAATGCCTATTTGGATGCTTTGGGATTCCATAAAATTGGACACAAAGTTCTCCTCTCTCATGTTTTGACCAGAAAATCTTCAGAGAGTCATCTGAAAAGCATGCAGTCCAGAGCACATCAAACGTCACCTTCCAGTGACTCTGAACTGGCCTAGGAGAACAGGGAAGGTCTGTGTTTGTTCTGAAATTGATCTGGTGAACACGACAGGGAAAATCCTCCTCCTCCTGGTGCTGCTCTCTTGTGTTTGGCCACAAAGGACCTTGACAGCTGCAGGTTCAGCTCCAAGATTTGGAAGTGTTGTTACAGTACTTCATTTCCAACAGAAGTGGTGGGACCAGAGTCACAACAGAGTCAGCATGACAGCTAGATACAGCAGCAAACAGGTAAAAAAGGTGCAGGGTTTTGAACAGTGGTTTTGGGCTGCTTCGTTCCACAGCAATGACTATCATTAAAAATCTTGAAAAGTCCTATTAATAATGCAGGAAAGGAAGAAAATGAGAATGGTTAAGGCTGTGTTGGTATAAGGTATTAAGGAAGGCTTTTATTTTAATGATATCCTTAATCCTTTTCTTTTTCACTGAAAAGTTTTATAAGAAAAGCTCTTGTATGACTGTATGTTAGACTGTATTTGAAAAGACTAATTCCTCCACTTTCAGAAGGAAAAAAAATAGTCGAGACAGACTAGAGCTGCTTGCTGCTGCTCAAACTGCTTCCTTTGAGCCGAGCAAGATCAACACCCAGCGTGAAGAGAGAACAGGAGCGCTGCGGCTCCTGTCTCGGGTGAAGCCTGCCTCTTGCAAGCCCGCGCTGCAGGCTGCTCCTCAGCACCGACGCTGGCACCGCCGCGCTCCCTGAGCCGGCTCGATGCGTTTGACCCTCGTGGCATCACTGCCTGTGACCACATCGCTTTGCAGGACCGTGCTTTCGGAGTCCAGATTGCTCTGGTGGCACTGAAGGAAGTTAGAGGCTGGCACTAGGTTGCTGCCTTTTGAAGGATGTTATTGGACGGTGTAATCGTGCTCGGTGCAAAGACCCCAGAACAGGCTCTTAATGAGCTTCTTCCAGAACTGGAGGCAAAAGCACCACTTGACTGAGCTCAGTTTACAAGTCTGTTAATTAAGGCAGATGAGGCTAATTAGCATAGCACCACAGCGCCATGGCCCTGTTCCTTGCAAGCCCGTAAGAATTTATTTGCCCAGCCATATACTCTGCGGTTCTGCCTCACTGCAGCTCTACATTAAAGCCTGAGAACATCTCCCTGTTCGGCAGGCACCTGGCCACCTTGGGCTCCTCACAGCAGCCGAGCCCGTGCTGCAGGCAGGTACCTGCAGTACTCACGGGCCGAGAGCTCACGCTTCTCCTGCATCTGTCCCCAGACCACCCTGTGTCCTGTGTCTGCCCAGGCCACCATCTGTCCCCACACCCACCCTGTGTTACATCCAGTTTGATGTAAAAGACCAAGATGGATTTTGCTGCCTTGAAAACTGCTAAGTACAGGCCATTCACAGAAGAGCTTAGACCTCTCAGATCAATGCTTCTTATGTGCACAGAGATCAATAAACACAGCTTGTGTTGTTCCAGGTTGAAAGAGTTAACTGCTTTTAAGCTGATTCTAGTGTCTCCATTTATAGGTAGTGACTTATGTTTGTCTGAGTTGTCAGACAGTGTGTCATTCCTGAATTAGTCATAATTTAGTTAAATGTTTCTGCATAATTTTAATGTATGTCAAATATGATTCATCTGGGATGCTACTTCTACCATCACGCAGCACTTACCCAACTGATATTTCAGGATAATGTAGATCTTGGGAGACCCTTAGAATAGGAAATATATTAAAGTACCAGAAGGGAAAAAAAAAGAAAAAAGTTTGAAAAAGTCACACCAACACTGTGAAGGCAAAGGCTGTGATTACAAGAGGACAAAAAGGTGTAAATGAGCAGGTGCTATGTGTGCAATTCAAGAATTTTAGCCAGCAAAGTCAGTCATCTGGCATCCCACAATATTAACCTGCGGGATAACCTCTCACCTTCACAGAGAGAATCACTGCAACTCAGGACAGGCTCCTAAAATAAACAGGAAAAATTGCCCTCTTCAGACATCCAGTATCTCTCTTTTTTCAATAAAGTGAGTCTAGACAACTAGTTACATTTTCAGAAGTCAAGAGTTCAGCAGATAAAACTCACTTAGGCTAACTCAAAATGCAAAGAACAAAGACACAGGTTAAATCTCATTCATAGATTTCTTGAATGTTTAGAATAAAGAATACCCATGCTACTCAAATGCCCTTTTCTTCTCCCACCAACTGGCATACCAGGGAGAGGCACAGGTGGAGCAGCCACCAGTAACCCTGCTACTGAACAAACCGAGCCTGAGTCCTCTAGGGGATGCCTGAGGTAGAAACCTCATGAAATTCAATGGGGCCAAGTGCAAGGTCCTACACATGGGGTCAGGGCAATCCTCAGTATCAATACAGATGGAAGGGTGAATGGATTGAGAGCAGCCCTGTGGAGAAGGACTTGGGGAGAGTTAGATTGGAGATAAGGAAGACTTTTTTTACAATGAGGGTGGTGAGACACTGGACCATGTTGCCCAGAGAAGTTATAGATGCCCCATCGTTGGAAGTGTTCAAGGTCACATTGGACGGGGCTTTTGAGCAACCTGATCTAGTGAAAGATGTCACTTCCTATCTAGATGATCTTGAGAGGTCCCTTCCAATCCAAGCCATTCTGTGATTCTATGCAGAGATACAAAGCCCTGAGTCTCCCACCTTGGTGATGTACTACTGATTTCAGAGAGAAACCAGGAATGCCTGAGGATTCAAATTCCACATTTCACCAGCAGAACAAGCCATTAGCTGTTTAAAGCATTGCTGATCATCTCAAACCCTCACTTGACAGTTATGCCGCAAATCCTTCAGTTGCTGCTATGTGGTGTGCACAGCACTGCCAGAAGGCAGGCACTGGCCACCAATTTAATAAGTAAGCTTTTTCAAAGCGAAGCACAGTCACAGCTCCTGAAATTTTCAAATGTTATTAAGCCTTCCTCTGCCTGTGCTGCACCAGGGATGTACTTCCTGTGGGAATGGCCAGATCATGTCTCGGTCAGGGATATTCCATCCGCAGACAGAAGGACAGCACCGTATCCATGTAAACAAATGGCAGAGAGGCGAAATAAACATCTATCTAGAGAGACTAGTAGATAGATATAACTTAGATCAAAAGCTTTCTCTTTGATTTGTTGGAGGGGCTTTAACATCCCTGTGAGTGAACAGAGCAGTGCAATTACAGATGTCCCTCTCTCTGTCCAGATGAAAGTTGAATTCCAATGCTACATGCGATGCTCCAGCAGACGACCCTGAAAAAGCCCCATTCCTGATATTCAGTACCCAAACATATAAGCACTGGATTCAAGTTCCCATTTTGACTCAGATGACACGGATTTTTGAGTCCTCAAGCTGAGACTCCATCAACAAGGCATGATGTGGTGTGTGGGGATAAGAATGCAGACACAAACACCCAAAATCGCTAGTAACACTCTTCTGTTACAGTGGGAAGCTTTGGTGGGAAAATATGTGTGGAAATGTTAACAGTTATAGCTAATTTCTTTCTTGGTGGGTCAGCGTGACCTGTTTGTTCTCTAGAATAAAGCCCAAAGACTGTCTTCAAAAATGGACTGTCTGTGACAGCTCTACTGAAAAACTGTACCATGACTAGAGCCATTAATCACAGCGTGACTGTAATACCTTAAAATGAAATCAATCCAAAATAATTGAAGTCTTTCTAAAGATCTGACTCAGGTTCCTGCATTGATTCTGGTCATGTCCAGCTGAGATCAGATGAGGGAATGATGACTTAGGCAGTTTATATACTTATTCTCTCAGTCAGCTCAAAAAAACCCGTATGCATGCTGCCAATTATTTATGCTTTAAAATCCTGCTTTTAAATAGAAGTACTTAAAAATTGCACCACCAACAATAAATTAAAATCTTGGCCTTATTTAATATAGATATAGATACAGAGCTATAGTTCACAAACCTTGGGACTTGAAAGCACTTAAATCACCCATTCCCTATCCCTCTCCAAGGCAAGGTTCAGCTATACATATGCCAGACCCAACAGATATTTAAAGACTTATGACTTTTTTCCTTTTCACAGAAAATATGGGGAAGAGCTTATTCCTTTTGTCTTTATAGCTAATTTTTTTAAATGTGATCTCATATCTGCCTTAACCTATTTCTTTTCTAAACCAAAAATCTCCAAGCCTTCCTTTAGCTTTTCCTCATTCACAATGTTCTCTAAGCCATGCTTACCACGCACTTCTCTCCAGCTATGCATATTTTATTGAAATTAGGTAGTAAACACTGCTTAGAAGTCCGCTCACGTATTACCAGGATCAAGTAGGAAGAATTATTTTGTGTTCCTCTCACATAATAGCTCTGTTTATACATCCAAGGACACACCTTTTATCACAGCGGCACAACAGAACTGCTTTGTGCTTGCCTCGTGTACCACTGTAACCCCTGTGCCATTCACAGAGCTGCCGTCTGGCCGCTTGTTCTCTACCCTGTATTTGGACAACCTACAGCTCCTGCCTTGGTTCTTGCTCTAGAGGAAATGTGCTCTGTTTGAGTTGCGACATTTCTTCAACGGGCCTTGAGTAGTTGGGGTTTGGATCCTGCCCTCGCAGCGCCTTTCCCAGCTGGTCCAGTCCTGCACCCAGACCACTCAGGAGGATATTGAAGAACATGGTCCAGAGGAGATTCCCATGGATTTCCCTTCAACGCATCCGTCTCACCTGGCAATAAGCATTTAACAATTATTCTCCCAGAAGTTTTCCAGCATAATTCCATCCACCTAAGATTTGTATATTTTCCTAGTTTGTCTTCAAAAATATGAAATGAGATAGCTATAAGAGCTTTTGTAATGTAGAGCTTGCTACTGGCTTGCGTTAGATTGGTTTGAAGTATGTTTGACAAAATATAGTTGTTGAAAGTTTTCTTTCTCTTATCTTCTAGGTGTTTACACAAGGTTTGCTTCTGGAAATTTAAAGTATAGAAGCTCATAATTACTTGGCTGGGAAGGGGCTTCCCCTTTTAAAAAGACAGGCATTTTTGTTGTCTTTTTCCAGTCTTCTGGAAACTTAACTCAGCTCCCAGCTCCTTCAGATTTTCAGAAATAACTATCTGCAGTTTTGAAAGTCCTTCAGTCACTCAGATGATGTAGGGTAAATTTTTGCATTCTCTAACTTCTGTTTTTTAAGCTAGCCACCTGATTAAAATCAACCTTTTCAGTGAAGACTGTCACCAAAATGACAATGAAAACTCTGACCTTACTATCATCTGCTAATAGCTTCCCATTGCTATTGAGCAGTAATCTGATGCTTTCCTTGCTTTTTTTCTCCTCAGCTAATTCACTTTCTAAAAACCTTTCTTGTCATTCTTTGTTCATGTTTTGCATTTTTCCCCTTTATCTTATGCTCATCTGTTCATATTTTGCTTAAGTTTCCTTTTTTTTTTTTTTTTTTGGCAGGTGAAGGGGGAAAGGGGGAGGAAAGAGACATTTTTTTTTCCTGTGCTTGTGGTGTGAAGAACCTATGATTTAGTTAAACTTGTCTCTTACATGATTTCCAGGCTGTGGACTAAATTGCTGTGCGGTGATATCCTTGTTATGAATTTGGTTCATATGTACAAAGTAGCTGATGTGGATACTGCTGCATAACATTAACTGAATTTCTTTATTTATTTATTTTATTAGATCACTAGAGAACAGTACAATTTTCCAACACGTCGTGCATACAAAAACTACACTGAGATTACCTATGGGATAAAATAAAACATAGGTACAAAAAACAGTAGGTATATGGGAGCAATGCCATTACAAAACAGCATATATGATTTCTGAAATGGGCAATGACATATTACCTCTCACCCACACACAGGTCTCACCTGTTAGTAACAATTAACTGCTGAGTCAATTCAGTCAGTGGTTTAAGGCACCCATAATTACACCATCATTTGTGCACTCCCAAATCACCCAGAAAAACATATATGGCCTGATGAAATATAAATAAAATGAAATGAAATAAAATAAAATGAAATAAAATAAAATAAAATAAAATAAAATAAAATAATCACAGCTCCATCTAATTATCTAGAGTACACAGGCCTGGCAGCAGGAGGATGAATGTTACAGACATCACGCAAGTCAACATGGTCAGCAAGTACATTGAATGTGCTCTCAGCTGTTCTAGAACTGTTGCTCCAAAAGAGTTCAGCTCTGTGGCTTATTTGCCAGCCTGGATGCCCGAGATACCCGAGGGCATCTCAAGTTGCACTAGATGCCTATGGCTGGGTAACTAAATCCCACCTCTAAATCTCGGTGAGAGGTATCCCATCCAAAGTTCTAAAATGTGGTTTGAATTCCAGATGAAAATCAAAACATTTGCACACAGGAACTGAAACTTTAAAAGGCATTATTAAAGCCTTAAAACATGTGAAAGTAAAAATTATGCTCTTTAACTATTGTAAAATTCATCCAGAAAGTCTTCCTTTTCAGCCAAAACAAGACCCAGGTCCCCACAGGACTCATAGGACGCCTGAGCATGCCCACAACGGGAGCAAAGAGCATTTTTGGAGTATCACTGGTAAGAACACAGGAGGCTGTTCCTCTCTGCAGTGATTTCAAATTTGCCTTTAAGGCTACACAGCAGGCAGATTTTTTGAACTTGATCTATACTTCAGAGTGGTTTTATTTTGTCAGCTTATGAACAACGTGCCTTTAAGATTGATGAGGTCCAAAGCTATATGAAAGGCAAGAATGAAGATAATGAATGAAGAAGGCTGTAAGAATAGAAGAAGGCTAGTGAAGTCCAGCATGTACACACTCCTTAGCTGACAGCTGCTTTCCAAAGGCATTAATGACAATGACTAAGAGGCACCTGGCCCCAAGGACACTTCTGTGGAGTCCATCATACTGATTACATCCTTCCCATTCAACTATGCTCTCTAGGACTGCATTTACTGTAACAGGGCAATCCCTCTCTATGCTTTTTCATATTTACGGAGGAATGGATATGTATACATGTGGATGGTGTAGACAGACACATGCTTCTCTGCCTATGTCTGCTCCAAGCTGGCCAGACACAAATTAGCTCTGACACGGAAGTCAGATGGTGTTATGCAGGATCCATGTCAGCAAGACTGCTTGGCTCAGGCTAAAAACTGCACACAGCATCTAGAATGGATCTGGCTCCTTCCTAGATAGCTCAGAGAGTGTCAGCTCAGGCTGCACTGAGCTGTAGGTCTTCCCACTGTGTGCAGAGACTAAGTGGTGTCCTTTGAAGTAGTGCAGGAACTCCTCATTACCGATCCCTGCCTTGTCTGCATTTGTACATGGCAAAAAAACACAGTCTCCTCGAATCCCACTCTACAAGGGTGGGCTCCTAATAATCTTCACATTGCATGAACAGGAAAGGTGCAGCCCTCACATAAATGAATAGAAGCAATATTGTTCCTATTTACCAGTTAACTTTTGTTGATGCCATGACCCCTTATCAACTTCTTTTAAATGAAGAGGCAAACAGATGGAAAGAGAGCTTCATTTTGATGCCTGTTTCTTGCATCTTTGTTTCCATAATCATCATCTCCACACAATAGTTGCCAAGGTAAACAATTGTTGCTTCTATTTGTTCATTTGAGCATAAAGACACAGATCTGTGGCCTTATACAGCTATTTAATTATTTTGAGTAAAGACAATAAGAGTGAAAGTAACTGCATACAAAGTCAATCAAAGCATATAATTTTCACCCTCTTTATTGCTTAATTAATAGTGCATTGAGGCAGGGTATAGTGGATGTACCAGATAAGCTTCAGGCTTATTTTGATCTCAGAAATTTCCTTCCCATAACTCTTTTTTTTTACAGTGCTGGTATGTACACATAATTTATTTTAAGTCTTGAGTTGCATCACAAAGGATGCAGGCAAATAGAGTATGAGGGAGTTGAGATTTCTCACAGAGGAGGTCAGTCATTTGTGAGTAAGGACCTAAGAACCACCTTCCAGCTCCACAGTGTCTTGCCAGCTTTGTCCTCCTTCTATTTGTACCTGCTCTACCTACATAATATGCCCAATCCTACTTTATCATGCTGAGACAGACCTTCTCAGACGGATGTTGGGCTGACCTGGGGAAAAGCACCTGCCAAGTGAATCCTCATGGATTCTGCAAAGGTACACATAAACACTTCTTATACATGTGAATTACCCACACTGTTCAAATAATGGTGACTGGAAGTCCAATCTGTAAATGGTGCTTCTCCTGAGATATACTACAGGTCAGAATAGGTGACCTGGGAATACCCCTGTGGCTTTAAATTCAGGAAAAAATCTCAGTATCACAGAGTACCCTCTGCTGGCCTTCTGTACTGCCATGAATTTCAAGTCACCATGCCCATTTTTATTTCATGTAGGGCAATTATTAAACAGCCAGACATAAATTACAGAACACACAAAATTCTCTTAGGGGAAACACTCAAATAGGCTATTGTCTTCCCAAAAATTATTTTGTAGGTTCTCGTTACTTCTAAGTACAATATTATGCTTTATTAAAAAAACCTATCTGGGATGACATAAAACTCAGTTCTCAAGAGCGACTAAACTGCGTCACCACTCCAGAGGCTAAGAATATGGCTTTTTCTACCAAAAGCTACTGTTGATGGAAGCATATATTGGACTTGACTCAGAAATCAAGCCCTTCCTATTTCTGTTGCTGGTATGTAACCAAGGCATTCTAGGATATATGAAGCAACAAATGTTTGGGGATTTTTTTGCTGACGTACATTTAAGGAATAATTCTTCAGTGCAAGACAATGAATAAAAAGATGTTATCTTCTGAAATGGTTTCCTTTTACATTTTTAATATTCTTATTCTACAATGATTAAAGTTACACTTGAAATATAGTTGCAGGAGTTGGTTTCCTATATTGTTTTCTTTGCTTCAGTGTGTATAAGCAAAATTGTCACCTGGAGAAATTGTCATAATTCATGTTTCTAGGCTGTAGGATTTGAATTTTAAATGAGTTGAGTTAACCTATAAAGGCAATAACTGCATTTACTGCAATGTCTTTCACATAGTGGGTCCTTTTTATACACTGATAGTTTTGCTGATGAATGTTTTTAGTATGTTGTTTGCCAGATAGCCATCACTGAAGTCTGGAAAAAGGAAGCTCTGTCAAAGTGACAATTTTCTTTCTGAAAACGGGATTTTTAAATAGACTACATGGAGATTTTCGTTGGGGAAATTCTTTACCTCTATAAGCATTCTTAATCTAGGGAAGAAACAAAAATGCAATACGATGTGTTTTCTTCTCCCAGATTGCATATGTTTTTCCTTTTCTACTTAAATTTTGGAAAAATAAAAGAACACATCTATAAATTGTTAAAAGATTCAAGAGACTTCTAGGTGTCCAGTGTGAAACAACTAAATTGACCCTAATTTATATATTCCAAAACCATTCCTTGTGCTCTGAGGAAAGATCTTATGCCTGATCTTGCAAAACCATCCACACATAATTAATGTTAACCCTTGTTACCATATGTGTATTATTGGGATCAGAGTTTCATTTGTGTACAAGCTAATTCAAAGACTTTTTTTTTCCTTCCCACAACAGACAACCAGTGTTATTCTGGAATTAACGATGAGCAATGGGAGAGTAGTGACTCATTTGCACTTTGAGTGATCATACTGGTGCACTTGACCTGTACAGCTAAACAAACCCATGCAATTCAGCCTAACAAGTTCAAGCATAATTTTACTGAATGCTTTATCTGAAAAATGTCTATCAATTACAGAATGAGTCATCCAAAAGGAGAAAGAACTGCAGAAGTATAAATAATTAACAACAATGTACTTATGCAGGAAGATGTATGCAGCAAAGTCTTTCACAGGAACCTTAAGGAGGGTAATGATGCAGTGAGCTAGTGCTTGAATGGAGTCTACTGACTATTAACTTAGTTCTGAAAAAGCTTATGCCCATAGACAGTTGCAAGCATAAAACACAAGCCTTTGGAAGTCGGTCTACATGCTTGTGCACTTGATAAGCCTCTATATACATGCCTTCACATGACTATAGGGAGACAGTTTTGTTGTAAGGTCATCTGTCTGAGACTCCAAAGTCAGGATTCACTTCCCAGCTTTGCCACCAATTTGCTAGTACTCCTCCTCAGTACCAAAGCTATGAAAGCAGAGTAATGGAGCTTCCCCAATACATGGGCTTATTGTGATGAAACAAATAAAGACTTTGAAGTAGCTCCAAACAGCAGTAACCACTAAAACGCATTTTTAAAGTAGCTGACAGAAGAATCTAATAATCAGAAAGTGACTGAATTCTAGGTCATCTTACATTTTTCTTTCAATGCATAATAGTAATCAAAACTGGATTTAAGTTTACTACATGATATAAGCTAAGAGAAGAGCTTTGATAACATATGTAATCACAGAATCACAGAATGCTAGGGGTTGGAAGGGACCTCTGGAGATCATCTAGTCCAACCCCCCTGCTAGAGCAGGATCACCTGGAGCAGGTTGCACAGGATGGCATCCAGGCGGGTTTTGAATATCTCCAGAGAAGGAGACTCCACAACCTCTCTGGGCAGCCTGTTCCAGTGCTCTGTCACCCTCAAATCTATTTCTGCAAAATAAATCTTGTCTCAAATTATAGTTACAGAGAATTTCAAATATATCTCATATTTTGCTTTAAAAGTGTCTTGAACCTGCAGAACTTTTCAGTATATGCTCAAATTGTTAGATGGGAATAATTGTATTGACTTCATATTCCAGATGGCACAGCACTTACAGAACTTCAGATGAAATTAACTACACAGAGATTGTGACCATAATTGGAACCAGTGGCTGAAATGGCTTAGTACACACATACATAGTATTCATGTCATGTACATATGTCAAGCTGGAATTTGAGACAGGAATGCCACAATTTTTCTACCTATATGTAACCTGGCAGTCATGGCATACTAGGATTTTTTTTTCCTTTGGGGAAACTGCGATGTAATATCTTGCTAGTACTTCTAAAGCTTGGCTTCATTTGCTACTGGGGCTGTGGTTCACTCTAATGGGATTTTCCCCCACACATAAATTTAGTCACATACACATAATTTTTGCAGGGAGTAAAGAATAGAATATTATAAAAATAATAACTTTTGTTAACCCTTTCCCTATGCTATTTCACTGTACCTATAGAAGCCCAGTGGTGGTAACAACTTTCAGACGCACAGTTTCTATTTGCTCCAGTACTGACTAAAATGACCAGCTAAGTCATTTACAGCCTATGTTAGACTATGCTGTGTGACTTGATCTTCTATGGGCTTGCAGTGCCAGGACACGCAGCATGTCCCAACACAGTCCTGTTTCCAGGGAGCTGTAATCGCTTGTTGTGCAGTTTCTGGAACTTCTTACAGTACTTGCAAACTGTTCCCCATGGGTCCACAGGCACCTGAATAATTGAGCTTTCTTCTTCTTTGTGCTCCTCCAATCTTCTCTTCTGCACCTCAGTGCATGTGAGGAGCAGATGCAGGAAAATGGCCCCTGTGGAGTTTTCTTGGGCTGCCTACCAGAAGACTTCCTACCACCATGGACAATGTAGCCTACACAGGGTAAATCTGAGGAAATTACAAAATGGTCTTGGTCACACTGATGTTTGAAGCACTTTTCTTCCATTTTCTTAAGATTGCAGCTATTAGCTGTGCAGCTCTGGTCTTAATAATAAGCCAGTTATAGCAGTGTTAATGTCTGCTGTCTTAGAAAAGGTATGTCTGGTCAAACAATTGTGAAAACCCTGATAGATTTGCAAGAACAATGCTATCATTGTTCTGCTCAGTGGTAGGTTTTCTCCTTTGTACAGAAATAGAAATATGAAGAAAAAGATTCAAGGATTAGGGAGAAACCTGAGCAAACTTTTAACAAAGTTAAGCAGTGGTAGGGTAAAAAAAAGCATTACAGACTGCCTATTCTGATGGCAGTTTCATTTACAGAGACACTTTACATAGCATTTTGTATATCAGGCTGCTTCTTATTTATCTTGGGAGTGGTGGTTAGTTTTTTTCTTGGCCACTAGAAGGAAACTTTTCTGTGGTCATTACTTGAGTTCCCACTATACTGGTGACCCATGCACGTTGTTAGCCATTTATGAATGTGCAACACTGAACATTTTACAAAGTTCATTAATCTTCACTGTCAAGTGATTAATGTCAAAGAGACAGCATATATTTATATGCATGTAATTAATGTAATTATAAGCGGAGGGAGAGGGGAAGTAAGGGAAGGGAAAAGCAGCAAGCAAAGTAAATTAGTTCTGCAGAGGTCCAGGGGATTAAACAGTAACCTTTTATTGCTTGTACAGGAATATGTGAAGCTTCCTTCTTCAAAAGAACATGAACACAAAAATTAATGAATGGATAGGAGGGCTTGACAGACTCCAGAGGAAGTTGATGGACTCCAAAGCAGTTTGCCAAGTAAGGCACCAAAATAAAAGTTTCTTTAGCTTTGAAGGAATGTAGAAAGCAGAGGACAATACAATCCTCTCCTACATCTCAAATACATCTTTCAACAGTGAATTTGCATTTTAAAACTAATGAACATATTGTATTAGACTCTGCCCTTGTTATTTTCCTGCTGTTTGCTCAGTGAAATATAGGGGATGGCTCCAGCACAAACAGCAAAGGGTTCTCAGGACAATTTCCCATAAGAATGGAGATGAAAGCAGCCCCGATATGCTTTCCCTTTAGCCATTGCTATATGGAGGAATTCTCTGAGTAGAAAAGGCAAGGATGTAAAATGTGCACACAATAGACAATTGCTTATAAGGGATTAACACCCTGTTGCTGTAGCTAGATGATATTTTAGAACTAGTCTACCCAACTTTGGATGGAGAAGGGATTTAACTAGATCATTTGTCTAAACAGAAATTCTGCAGACTTTTAAGGTTTTAATGATCTTGTGAGGAAAGCTTTATGTGGCATCAAGCGTCACTTGGCTTTTAAACTGGAGTGTTCAGCTGAATAAAGATAAATAGAAACACAGTTGCCTGCAGGGTCCTGGATGTCTTTCCTCAGCACCTAAAAATAGTTGTCGTGGAAGATTTAGTCCTTGGACCTATTGTGTCATACTCTTATCTAGTCATCAGTCATCACCAAGAAGAGATCAGAAGGACACTGCAGAGAGAGAAGATCCATGTGTGCTTTGAGACTCACATGGTATTAACTGATTAAGGTGCATCTTCCATGAGAGAAGAGCGTGTTTACAGTGAGTGGGTTGATCTCCTTGACTTTGGACATGCCTACATTGTGACTTTGCCTACTTCACTCTTTCCCAAACTCTTTGTACCCCAGGCTCGCTCTTTTCAACAGTTTGGGTTTGTTTTTTTTTGTTTGGGTTGTTTGTTTGTTTTTGTTTGTTTTTGTTTGTTTTGGGGGGTTTTGTTTGTTTGTTTGTTTTTGAGAATTTCCTTAAACAGGCTGTGCAAGGAAAGAGTTCTGGTTTCCTCAGTGACACCTATCATGTGAGGCAGTGAAAAAAAAAATGTTAATTAGAAGCAGTGGAAACTTTAATATTTGGAACATTTAAAGGAAGATATAAACCACAGTAGTAGATCTGAAATAATAAACAATGTTACTGCAACATAAAAATTAATTGGAAAACACAGTAGGAATTTTTCATTGATAAAGCTTATGATTTTCTGCTCAGAACACTAATCACCACTGACTCTAAGTTCAGTTTAAAAAAAATTCATCAAATCGATTTGACAGAAGCAGAATTTCTCATGAGAAAATTCCACTGTGCAGTATTATCAAGACAAAGATCTCAGAAGTAACAAAAATAGTTTAAAAATTGTAAGTCCTTTAAAAAATAGCTTGCTTTTTAAAGGTTAGTTTAATTTCTCCATGTTATTAAAACACACACAAAAACACAAACAAAAACCAAACCAAAACAAAAAAACCCCACCAAACCACCAGCTTTCTAGAAAAGCATTACATTTCCCTTGAAATTCCACTCCCTAAATTTTTTGTGTGGCATTCAGGTCATGATTTGAGGTTAGTTTTAAAGGCTGATCATTTCATTCAGCCTTGGAATTTCACCAAGATGTCTGAAGGTTTCCCACTGTGAGACTAAGATAAATGTCCTAGCTGTAGAGAAAGAAAAATATATTCAGATACGTATCTATATCAAAACCTCTATACAACTCATTCCTAATGTACATGGACTAGAAATATCAAAGCACCCTGACAGCACTACCACATTCCACTGTGGTGAGGACACATAGAGTATAGAAAAAAATACAGCTTGAGTCGTATGATCCATAACCCCAATTGTATTCGTAATTACTAAGTATATTTTTTTAATTTTCATTCTTTTGTTATATAGATTGTTATACTGAACTGTATCATTTTATGAATTATTAATCGTAAAATCAATTAAATAGAGACTGTAAATGAAAATTTCTAAAACATCAAAAACCACCTAGATTAGATCAGCAAAGAATATAACATAAAAAAGCAATGGGGGAACACAGGGACTGATTCTGAGATGAGTAGTCCACCAGAATAACTTCTCCTGGATGAATAATGCCATTGTTCCAAGCTGGATTTTGTGGAACAGGCTCAATGATTTTGGTAATGCAGATTAATTACCTTGACATCAGTCAACTTTCTCTGGGATAAACTGGTTATAAAGAGACTGATTGCATGCTTTCTAAAGGTAGTAGAAACATTTTCCTTCCCTGTAAGAAGTATTGAACCAAACTCTAAAAGTTAGAATTGGCCTAGTGTGTTTGGTGAGACCAATGATGATCCTGAAAACTGGGGAAAAAAAAAAAAAAAAAGGACTAAAAACAATGGTGTGAAATGCGATAGAGTCAGTTCCAACGTACTCCACCTGGGCTGAAGAACGAGTGACTATTGGGTAAGCAGCAGCACTGCAAAGGAGGCTCTAATGATGGTGAGGACCCCATTGTGAGTAGGAGTCAATAATAACTCGGTGTTAATTGACTTAGTCAAATGTTATGTCATCACAGATTGAGCATGTCTGGCCCTGTTTTCTTTTAGGAGCTGAGCTGTCCATGCTACAGTACACAAGTCATCCTTCACAATTTCTGTTTTATGTGAACTCCTATTTCAGTTACTGCCAACTTTGCATCATATCCTCACAGTATATGTTCACAGAGCATGCTATAAAGAAGCCCACCCTGCGCATCCCACATTTGTCCAGTGACATTTCTGAAGTACACCTGGATGTTACTGCAGAAGGTTCACTGGAGTATTCTTCTCTGGGTCATACAATGCTGTAACATACTTCACATATCTTCTTATTTAGAGAAGGAAAATATGTTATTATATTCTGCTGTTTCGAGGAAAAAAATCTTTAAGATTTATAGTCTATCTTAACAAATATGATGTAAAAATAATTTCAGGTGTTTTCTTGCCTTGGATTATCTGTGCCCATTTCTTTGTTCCTATAAATATACTTTCCTACTTTACAACTATTTTTTTATTCACTGTTGCTGTGTGAAATGTAAAACTGACTATGGAAATCAACTTCAGGTCCATTCCTGCAAACACAAGAATGAAAACTAAGGACTGGCAAATGCATAAAGTTAAAAAAAAATTAATTTTATTTCTGCAGTCTCAGGCAGAAGAAATATAATTCAGCTTTGTCTATGCAAAGAACTTCAGAAATCAGACTGTGGAGTATTTAAAGTGGAGGAACATCCTGCTCTTTTCAAAGAAGTTATTTCTTTCTTTGTTTTTATCAGCCTACAGAAGAGCTGTAGCTATAGTTATATCTGCAATTTTATGGTTTTTTTTCCAAGCATACAGATAGGAAGTCCTAAGGTGCATCCTCTAGATAAGTGCTCTTTGCTCTACTTTTTGGCTTCTCCTTTTACTGCTCTGCAAAGTGTTGTGAATTGGGCTCTACCTTAATCTTCTAATTTTCTGTGCCTCACATTATCAACCCTTTGCATGTTTCAGTTGAATACATGCAGTCATTTCTATGGTATCTCGTGGGGGGGAAATATACTTCATTATGTCTTAGTTACAAAACAATGTCTTTGTATAGCGGTAAAAAAATCACAGAATCACAGAACGGTAGGAGTTGGAAAGGACCTCTGGAGATCATCTAGTCCAACCTCCCTGCTAAAGCAGGATCACCTAAAGCAGGTTGCACAGGATCACATCCAGGCAGGTTTTGAATATCTCCAGAGAAGAAGACTCCACAGCTTCTCTCTGGGCAGCCTCTTCCAATGCTCGGTCACCCTCAGAGTGAAGACGTTTTTCTCATATTCAGGTAGAACATCCCGTATTCCATTTTGTGCCCATTGCCCCTTGTCCTGTCACTGAGCACCACTGACAAGAGTTTGGCCCCTTCCTCTTGACACCCACCCTTTAGATATTTGTAAGTATTGATGAGATCCCCTCAGTCTTCTCTTCTCCAGGCTAAACAGACCCAGCTCTCTCAGCTTTTTCTCATACGAGAGATGCTCCAGTCCCCTCATCATCCTTGTAGCCCTCCGCTGGACTCTCTCCAGTAGTTCCCTGTCTCTCTTGGACTGGGGAGCCCAGAACTGGACACAGAACTCCAGATGTGGGCTCTCTAGTCTTTCTCTGCAGCACTGCTTCCTAGCAGGTCAACCCCTAACCTGTACTGATACCTGGGGTTATTCCTCCCTAGGTGCAAAACCCTAGACTTGCCTTTGTTGAACTTCATTCGATTCCTCTCCACCCAACTCTCCAACCTGTCCAGGTCTTGCTGAATGGCAGTGCAGCCTTCTGGTGCATTGGCCACCCCATCATCAGCAAACTTGCTGAGGGTACACTCTGTCACCTTGTCATGGTCACTGATTAATATGTTGAGTAAGACTGGACCCAGCTCTGACCCCTGGGGCACACCACTAGCTACAGGCCTCCAACTAGACTCTGCACTGCTTATCACAACCCTCTGAGCCCTGCTGGCACTTCAGTTCTCAGTGCTAATTCTTTTTTGGGCTTTTGGTTATTGTCTTCCAACCTTCCCTTACAACTTGCAGAGATTTAGAATTAACAAGGTGATTTTTGTCCCAGCTGGGCACAAATGGTATCACAGTCAAGTCTAGGATAGTGACCAAATGTTGCTTGTGTCAAGTGATAATGGAGGTTGAGTAAAAAATATCATCTTCAGTAGGGCTGTGCAAAGAATTAATTTTTCTATAATGGTCACACTGAAGAGGAAAAAATAAGGTGCTTGGATCATTTAAAACTTTTCAATTTTCATTTGACCTAAAATGAAATATTTTATTAATAACCAAGACTGGTCAATCATTTAGCTGTACATCACCTAAGTGAGAAAATGCTTGCAAGCAGCACAGCTTGTTGACATGATGCCAAGGCCTGGATTAATATTAATGGCTAGAAAGATTACTACCTGCTCTACTGAATTATGCCATTTCCTGAGGAACACAAACACTCTTTGGAGAGAATCCCTCCAGGTGAAACAGGCAGCCAAACTTACTGCAGGACAACTAGAGATCACAGCAACAGCTGAAATGCGCAACAAACTCGGGAGTAGTCGGGGAACTTAGGAGAGAAGCAGCAAAGCCGAGCGCAGCAGTAGCAAGGAGCGGTAGCAAAGGAAGCCAGATGGAGAACATAGCAGCTGGTTGAGAAGACACGGAAGCAGCCAGCTGAATACGAACTAGGTGAGGAGTTTTGAAAGCACAAACACACAAATTATTACTCACTCTGCCTGCGAAAAGTCATCTGTTATCAAAAGTTATGATAGAGCCATCTTCCTCCAGTGAATGGAACTGATGAGTAGCACGTAGTGTGGTGGGGTAAATACTGAGCTTTTAAAGCCATAGAGCAAAGGCCCCCGATCCTCATAGGCTGGTGGGAAGATTTGCAGAGGAATAAATGCACTGCAGGCAGCAGCATCAAGAAACATGTGTTTGCCTGTGGCTGTACGCTGTACTGAGGGTGTCTCAGCAGCGTGTGTCTTCTTACAGATGGGGACAGAAATGTTGGTGTAGTTGTTTCTCTTCTAGTGTGTTGCTCTGATTCAAACTTTCAGGGGACTGCTTTGGCAGACCTGCTCTCAGGAAAAGCAGACTCCACAAAGTATCCTGGCACGCCGCAGGAGGCAAGCAGGATATATCAGTGCAGTTATTGTGGTGCTTTTAGTCCACGTGCAATTGATGTGAGTGCATAAAGAAGATCAAAGCCGCAACTCCATCTCATCTTGCTCCCCCCAGTCTTTCAACTCCTTACCTTCACTTGGCAGAGGCAGCTTCAGTAGTTAATTTTAGAGTAGCAGTGGTCTGTTTTGAAAAGGATGTTGAACCTGCCCTTTGCCATGCTGCTGGCAGGATTAGTGATAAAAAAGATCAGGAAAAAACCAGGAGTGCACACTGGGACCTTTCAGAGGGTGCTGTGGAGCTGAGAGTGCCATGGTTGCTAGGGGGATAACATTCAAAGAGCCTTTCTTCCTGGTAGAACAATGGGCCCTTTAAGCCCACAACACTAATTAAGTCTATTCTTTCTACCTTCCATGAAATAGGTGTTTATCCAGAGGCAATTTCATTTCTTCTTATCTATCAGCATGGGTAGCTGTAAATGTGTACAGCAGGATTTGGAAATGTCCAACAGCTTCTAGTTGTCTTGCACAGTGAGCTCTGGCCTGGTGGGCAGGGGGTGGGAGGGAGCCAGGCACTGCTGGAGCACTGCTTGTGCTGAATAGACTTTTATATTTGATAGACAGTACATTTCAATGGATGGATTTTGTGAAATACTAAAAAAAAAGGCATGGAAGTCACTTGTACCCCAGTAGCCACTGATCTTTTATTTCTCACTCCAGGAGGTCCAGAGCTTTATGGACTAAATTAATCAGGAGGCTATAGGGAGGGTTTATTTAAATTAACAAATTAATGGGTTTCCTATCCATATTAATCTTTCTATTCACCCCGAAAGGGAGACTTCTAATAATTACTTTATTTTTCTGTGCATACACAGTACTGCAATCATATGATAAAACCATAGTTTGATTCTCTGAAAATACAAATTTTGTTTTAAAAATTTATCATAATTACTAGGGGAAAAGTACAAAAAAGAACACATACAACTGTTAATTAAAAAGTATCACTCACGTCATCAGGAAAGATACAGCTACCATTGACATCAATAGCTGAACAGATTTTCCCAGCTACTGCTGCAGGTTTTGGTAGAAAAAAAAAAAAGTTGGAATTACCACTGCCAACATGGGCGTAATGCTCATCAGTGAAAGGGAATGGTTGTTCCTCTACTGCCATGGCTTTGTTTTGGAACAGTGAAAAGACAAGGGTTTTGGATCATTGCATTTGGCTGCTTCATAAAGCTGCCTGGCTTTCCCAAAGCCGTCGGACAGCTCTGCTTGTTGGGTCACAGGTGGAAAGGAAGGCAGAACTATTTTATGAGGAGGGAACTAGATTCACAAGGTAGGATTCATCTGACCACATTAAAGCATCTGTATGGGAGCTAGTGACTTCCAGCTTCTCCTACAGTCAAAGAAAAAAAATGTGCCACTGAACTCTTCCTGAAGAGTTATCTAAAATAATAGTTTAATCACGCATTGAAAGTGCCTGTTCCTCTTCATCAGCTAGAAGGGGAATGAACATTAGAGTGAATAGCTGAGAAGATGACAATCTGTGGTGTCAAAGAACAAGAAATTCTATGATCCTTGACGCTTACACCTGCCCATGATGAATCTAATTTTCTCTGTCTTATAGGAAACAATACTTATCCCTGTGTTATGAAACACAGATTAGTATTTTATGGTGACGTGGCTGGTCTCTACAGATATATCTGCTATTGGCAGAACTAGAGATCAGACAAAACCTTTGAGGAATGTGGGTGAAATAGAGTGAGGACTTATTTTAAAAAGAGAAGAGGTGAAAACCGAGGACTCTAGGTCTTTTGCTGAAGAAAATTCTTTGTTTAATTTGTTCTCAAATTTAAATGAAATGCAATTTTTGGTTCAGTTCAACAACTTTATTGTTACTTCTAGCAGTCTGAAGCTTGGTGTGAGCAGATACAATTATTTCATTATTCAGGAGGGACTGTTGTAATGGGAGGACAAACTGCTGAAACTCCCAACCCATCCAGCGTTCTCCCCCACTGCCAGCCTATTACCCTAAAAGATCCACAGCTCTTCTCTATTTATACACAACAGGGAAATACTAAGTGGTAGTGGTAAGCATTAGCTTTTTCATAGGTCACCAGAAAGTAAGGACCTTTCTATCCCTGTGTACCAAATACATAGTTTGCAATCATGATTTTGAACTAAGGTAGTAATTGTTATCTGCAGAATAAAACCATGTCACTCAGAGCCCCAAACAATTTTTTTTATTATTATTTTTTTTTTTCCTGCTGGAATTCCTATCAAACTTAAACAAATCTGCTGGGAAACTCACGGAAAAGATCCTACTTTGGGTACATCATGAACATCCCTAGTGTACATTAAAATAAAATAAAATAATCCATTTTTCCCATTTAAGAAGAAAATAGAATCATACAGAGCACATACAAATATATCATGGAGAGAGCTGTGTGGAGTCAGACTGAAGTTCCATCTAGCTCAGTATCAAGCACTTAGTGAAAGAGTATAAGGAAAGAACAAATTTATTTATTTATCTATTTATTTATTTATTTATAGGAAGAGAAGAGATATTTGCCCAGAATAGTTGCACCATCCCGTTATTTGTGGCTCAGGAACATCCTGAAGCAGAGCTAATCACAATGAACTCTTCTACTCAGAGTTTTTCAGATTGATCTTTGAATCCACCTAAATTTTAGAACCCACTGCTCTGAGGCAAGGAGTTCCTCAGCACTTTGTAAGGAGATATCATCAAATGTCAAAAAAGGTGCCTTTTTTTGCCTGTTTTGATTTCAAGTGTTCTCCCTTGATGTACCCCTGAAAGTTACCTGAGTTAAGAAGATACTATCTGGAAGGAAGAAGGACCTTTATTCTAGCATGAATCAACTTTCTGCTAGCAGCAACTTCACCCCAAAATGAACTTTTCTCTTTCCTTTTCAGATATTTTTAAGCCACCAAATCCATGCCATCTTGTTTAAGTAAATAGAAATAACTTCTGAGAAAGGTTTTCAGTATCCTTCAATATAAACAGAAGTGTAATTGTCTTTCTCAGACACTTGCCATTGTAATCACAAGGCCAATTATTACTTTTGATGTTTACATTTTCAGCAACTGCACACATATCCCAGTTGTGTGCGGCTTTGAGAACTTGACACAATAACTTCATTTAACATCTTTTGCTCTTTAGGCTTAATTACCTTTCAGCTGCTGACATCACTGTTTTTATTCAGTTCCACAAATTCATGTAAGTTTGTCTCTCTCATTAGAAGTGTCAAAATCAGCTCTGTTCAGCACTCCACAATCTTAACTTTATAAACCACACTTTCAAATGGTCTTTCAGAATCCATTTCTACCTACACAAAACTGTGCACAGAAATTATTTACTTTTGCAAGACTCAGCACACTTAATTGCAAACATACACACAAAAGGAATTCAAACCCATAGGACATTTTTACCTCCTATGTGTGCTGCATATGTGCCACCTTGATTGCAAGTTTTAAAGACCTCACGTGAAACCCTGTTTTTATTTAAATCAATGACAACAAGCTTCCGAATCAACAGAATCAGAATGATAATTATGCCTCCTATTTTTATTATGTTCATGTACAATTATTTGATTGAATGTGATCAAAAATTACTCTGAAATTTTACCAATATTGATCCGGAAACCTCGATGTTAAGCTATTTTCCTTCACATGACTTAGACCAAGATAAGAAAAAGGCTTAAACTGCAAAAATTCTCCCAGATCCTCCTTATCACGTCTAAACTTCTACCTGTTCCATACTCCTTGCTTACCTGGTGACATCTCCAATGATCATTTCTCTTATGTACACATCATACTGACTGTCACATGTTCATTCAATCAGAAAGAAGAAAAATTCCACGCAGCTTTGGCCAGAATGAGTCTGATTTCAGACACGGCAGCTTCATTATCTGTCACAAACCATTCCCAGAAAATCACGCAGTAGGGAGAAGGGAGGTAATGACAGAAAAATATTGTCAGGTAATAACAAGTAAATTCATGAGTCATAAATTACTTGCTGAAAGGAACATAAAGAGCAAAATTGTGTTTTTGCCATTGACTTAATGGGAACATGACCAAAAGTATTAGATTTTTTGCTGTGACTTACATGATTGAATCTAGTTATGAAAAGCTTCTAACTAGAAAAGGGACTTGTATGTTTTTTAGCTAAGTTGAAAATGAGTTTTCTTCTAAGCCATTGCTGTACTTAAGCAGTAAATTAACACAGTCCTACCATTGCAAAATTGGGCTTCTGCTACAATATGACTGTATATAACTGATCTCACTTGCCTAAATTGATCAGATTAATGTTCTGGTGCTTTGAGATATGAAAGGTCTCTGCACACTAATCACTGGAACCGTCAGCCAGAGATAGCATGATTAATTTCCCATGACCTAGGTATCCTGCAGCTTTGTGTGTGTATCCCTGTATGAGAGATGCAGAAGATCATTCAGGTCTCAGTCTTAAAATTGCATTCTTCTCCCCATCCTGAAATTTTGCAACTACAGTCAGGATCACTGGCATATAATTCTTTCATAAACCAAAAATACTCAGAGGAACTGTACACAGAGCTAATAGGAACCTGAGGCAGGATCAGATAAGAGGTCCTGATCCTCCTACAAGCAGGAGGAATTTGGAATTATCATTTAGCTAGTAGGATTAAGGTACATAATTGCAATGCCAGTTTCCTAGTATTTCTTCTCCTTTTCCCCACCCATAGAAGTATTAAGCCTTGAAAAATGAGCTGTCATCTACTGAATATAAAAGGGAGGAAAGGGGAGACTATTTCCACCTGATTCATGATATGATGACAGGTATGAGAGAATTGTCATTTGTGTTATCAAGACTAAGTTCTGCCAGCCATTGATGGTTTCTATATAATGGGCAAAGCCATTTTTGCCCACAGATTCACACTACCCTTGAATTATTCCCACAGAGCTTCACATGTCACCACCTGCAAAGGCAAAAGATCTCAAGAGTTAGTTGGTTTCAGTCTGTCATACAGCCCTCAGTATAAAGAGCAAGGAGAAAGGGTGGTGGGTAATTGCAGGCATTTCAGATAAGAATGATCTCATTTAACTCTGTGGGCAACTATATTACAGGCAGCTACAACTGAGCTATTCATCTAAAATTCCAATATAGCCAGTGGAGAAAAACATTCTTATGCATAATCCAGACAACCTATTTTAGACATCTGCCATCAGATGAGATTAATGTCATCCCAAAAATCTCTCTTTCTCTCTATCAGTTGCAGTGAGAGCCTAGACAAGTAGCCTAGAGGTAGGGATCTATGCTGTACATCCTAACAGTCAGGTGATTTGACTTTCACATTTTCTTCTTCATCCAATGACAGGAGACATTTCACTTTGCAGTGAATGACAGAGAGAAACAACCTGAATCCAAACTGCTTCCCGGCTAAAAGATCTGGAAAGGCTGCAGACTAGGAAATCTTGGTTAAAAAAAGTCTAGAAAGAGAAGTTGCTGAAAAAAGATCCGAGAACTCATAGTAAAATTCAGGTTGGAAGGGATCTTAGGACATCAGCTAGTTTAAAATCCTGCCCAAAGCAGAGTCAGCTATGAGATCAGACCATGTTGCTTCGGGCTTTGCACAACTGAGTCTTGAAAAATTCCAAGAATGGACACCACTCAGCCTCTCTGGGCAATCTGCTCCACTGCCTGCCTGTACTCTTGGGAAAAAGTTTCTCCTCTCTTGTTTCAACTTGTGCCTGTTATTGCCCTCTTGCCATGCACAACTGCAAGGAGCCTGGCTCCATCTCCTTGATGACACCTTGTAGGTACTGAAGGAGCTGTTAGGTGTCCCCGAAAACTTCTCCAGGATGAATAAGATCAGCTCCCCCAGCCTCTCCTCATGGAGTAAGCACTCCAGCCCCATCATCACTGGGGCCCACCACTAAGCTTCCTCTTGTCTGTCCATGTCTTTTGTATTTTTGAGGCCCCAAACTGAACACAGTATCTAGATGTGGTCTTTGCATTCATCCTTCCATCGAGGGTGGAGAGGCCTTGCAGAGAGATCTGGACAGATTGGAGAACCGGGCAATCACCAACCACATGAGGTTTAGCAAGGGCAAGTGCCAGATTCTGCACCTGGGAAGGGGTAACCCTGGCTATACATACAGACTGGGCGATGAGACGCTGGAGACCAGCCATGCTGAAAGGGACTTGGAGGTCTTGGTCGACAGCAAGCTGAACATGAGTCAACAGTGTGCCCAGGCTGCCAGGAAGGCCAACGATATCCTGGGGTGCATCAAGCACAGCATTGCTAGCCGGTCTAGGGAAGTGATTGTCCCACTCTACACTGTGCTGGTACGCCTCACCTTGAGTACTGCGTGCAGTTTTGGGTGCCACAGTGCAAAAAGGACATAAAACTGTTGGGAAGTGTCCAAAGGAGGGCAACAAAGATGGTGAAGGGTCTAGAGGGGAAGACATATGAAGAGAGGCTGAAGTCCCTTGGTTTGTTCAGCCTAAAGAAGCAGAGACTGAGGGGAGACATCATATCCTACAACTTCCTCATGAGGGGGAGTGAGGGAGCAGGCACTGATCTCCTCCCTCTGGCTATCAGTGACAGAATGTGAGGGAATGGAATGAAGCTGCAACGGGGGAGGTTTAGGTTGGATATTAGGAAAAGGTTCTTCACTGAGAGAATGATTGGGCACTGGAACAGGGTCCCCAGGGAAGTGGTCACAGCACTGAGCTTGACTGAGTTCAAGAAGCGTCTGGATAATGCTCTCAGTCATATGCTCTGATTCGGCTGGTCCTGTGTGGAGCCAGGAGTTGGACTTGATGATCCTTATGGGTTCTTTCCAACTCAGGTTATCCTATGATCTAATGATCCTTGTTGAATTTTATGAGGTTTCTGTCAGTGCATTCCTCCAACCTGTCTGGGTCCCTCAGGAGGGCAGCTCTACCCTTAAGCATATCAACTATCCCCCTCAACTTGGCGTCATCTGCAAACTTAACCAGATTGCACTCTGTCACCGCTGCCAAGTCATTGATAAACACATTAAACAGGACAGGTCCCAGCACAGACCTCTGCAGTATGCATCGCAAGCATCCATACAGGGCACAACCCATTAACCACTGATAATCCAAACAGCTTTATACCTATGTAGTTGCCTACCCATCCAGACCATTAAGTTCTAACCTGTATATAGATGACAATTGCTCCTTCATCATCTATATAGGGGCATCATCTGATTTACTGGACAAGAAATAGCCTCATTCTAGCATCCTGTTTGGATGTTAGCTCTGTCATCAGAACATTTCCTCGGTGGTCTCCCCATGAGAGATGTGAGGGTTGTGCAGGACCAGTCCCTGGGTCAGTGGGTCAGGGACCATGTAATTGACTGCTCTGTATGGAACAGGAGATTAGCTAGCTAATCTACCTTCCATGGACCTACACAGTCTTGCTTCCAAAGCTGCTCTGCATACCAAAATGAGTTGCCAAGGTCTCTGCTCCAGGTTTTCAAAGAGGTTCAGCACTCCCAGGATCAAGCCTGGATGTGGTCTTTGGGAAGGTCCGAAAAAATTCTTCAGTGGCTTTCTGCCTCTATAGATTACTCTAGAAGGTGGAATACAAAGAGTCAATGCACGTGTAATATATGTATGTAAGCAATCTGTCAATAAATGTCTCTGCTGACTACAGTTGGCTTCAGTGAAGACAAGAAGCTTTCTGGTTCCTGCTCTCCTACAAGAAAGAAAAGGGGATATTGTTAGATTGAGGAGTTAGAGGAGGTCATATCTGGTCCAAAACTGATGACTGTCTGTCTGCATCCTCATTTGTCCTTGACATGGAAAGATGGTGAAATTTAGATTTGGCCTGACTGGAGAACTGTGAAGCAGAAGGTTGAGCACAAAAACTTTACAATTATTTCACATGGTATTCCCTGGGATCCTGCTAGTTTGCAGGGAGGTATCAGTTTCTTCTGTAGGTTTACAATACAGGAGCAAAAGCTACTAACATGACAATTAAGAATCCCTCAGAAGACTATGGCTTTGCTCCGCTGTACATAACAAATCACTTGCTCTGGTTAATCTAGCACTTTCTATGAATCAGCAAAGCAAGTAAACCATCAGTTGTGCTGTGGAAGTAATCACCTCCTGCAAGTAGATGACCAGTTTCTCTAGGACTGACCCAAAGCCCATGGAACAACAGACAGATTTAAATTAGTTTTATGACAGACATTTTCAAGCTAGATTGTGGCAGCCTCCTTCAGGAAATTCTGCAACCTCCTTGTGCAGCAGAGAAAAGTACAGAAAAAAAGAGCAATGCACAATAAACAGAATGAAAAAGAACATACAAAACCCCCCACAATTTAGCAGAGCTGATGATTAAATAAGTACTAAAAGTAAATATTTTTCCTATTTTCCACTGATGTGAAAAACCACCACCACTTGAGATGCTCCTAATTATAAACAACTATTGGAAACCATCCCAGGCTTCCCAAGACATTCAGCCAATTTCTCATGGAATAACAGAATGCTAGCATATACATCAGAAAAATAGGCTTCATATGCATGAACTGGAAACCCAAGCTGATCCAAAGTAAAAGAAAACATAGAGTTACAAATATGACACCTGATGACCTTCACTACCCTGGGAAGCCTTTTTCCAGCTCCTGCTGGTACAAGGAAACAGACAAAATGTGGATTCATGCAGAGTTCCCCAAACTCTTTATTCCTCCAGCTTTCTTGTCAAGGTTGTCTGTTTCAGAGCAAATCTATTGGTATAACCTCCATCTGCCATGCAGAACACAATATATAATAAGAAGGTTTTCATAAGAACACAAGTTCAACACAAAGGATGTAAGGATGGGATGTTTCCTTTGTTTTGGGGGATAATGAGAACACATGTACAAGGAGATGCGTGCATTTTGTTAAATGGAGCAATTACAAAAAGGGAAGTTGTACATCACATAATAACTTTTCCCTAAATATAATTTTTTCCAAGATTGTTTTTTTTTCCCATTAAATGTTCCAATTTGCCCCCATTACAAGTCAAAAAAGTGCACATATATTCATTAGAAAGTGTTTGGATACTCACAAAAAATATGCCAAAAATCCCCACAGGTTAAATGATGAGGGAATTCTTTAACTTCATGACTTGAATGACATTGGTAGCATATCCATAGTGTTTTTCTGCATGTAGAAAAGATCAATCTCATATGCTTCTAGCTTTAGTGTAGATTAAAGACATTCTTAGTACCTATCAAAAATATCTTCTATTCAAAATTCTTCCTATGCATCGCATCCTGAATGTGAAACATGAGTAGCATTACATTGTTTAGGACTTCTGTGCTATAAATACTATTTCATTGATACATCACATATTTATATCATATTTACAGATGGTTTCTTCAAGAGCTATCTGTCCCTTTTCCTCTTCACTACTGTAATCAATAGACACAAATTTTGCAGTTGCCTAATTTTACACTCCAGTTAAAACAGTAATTGCTAGGAAAGAGCTAGACTCAAAAATCAAGCACCACATAATCCTTGGCACAGAAGCTAGGAAGTCAGTCAAATTTTGGAGATTTTTAATATCCAAGCAAACTTCTAAGAGTGGGTGCATTTCAAACACTAACAGAGCAGGGTTGCTTGTTTCATTTTAAATTTTTAAAAAAGTTAGTGGATTGGGTATTTTAAGATGATACTTTTGTGAAAGTTTTTCTGCATTAAAAGTGTTCTTACTGCACAGTATGTTGCTAAAATAGCATTACAAGCTGATACACCTACTGTATTTTATTATTCAACTGTATTAGAACAAAGCTTACTGTAAATTAAACACAAAAGATGGTATTAATCTGATTTAATACAGACATTGTATCTCAGTGAATGACCCTGTTTTCCCTTTATTATCTATGGAACCATTTCTGTGGATCAGTTCACCTCACCTCATCCTAAATTAAGCACTTCCATTTGCCCAAAATTACTTTTGCTCTAAAAGCACCTATTGCTTGTCAAGGAGTCCATAGGGTGCTAGCTCAGGTGTCTACCATGGAAACATCTAAGATTTGGTGAAAGGAATCTCTATCAGATCAGCTGAGAAATATATATATCCTGTACATTAGGGTTGATTTGGATGTCCCAGAAACTCAGATTGGTTTGGTAAAGTCAGCCTACTACCAGCTTGTCCATATCTGATACCTATACTACACCACAGAGAGTGAAAAGTCATTTATTTTTCTAGATATCAGAACATAAAGTCTCAGGAAATAAGAAATCCTTTTGGATTTCCCACTCTCCCATGAAAACTGAGGTAAGGTGGCCTTTCATTTGAGCTGGTCTGTGAACAGCTCAGCACCCACACAAGCAAGCAGCCTGTTGCACCTGCATCTCTCTGAGATAACGAAGCCTGAGGACTGACTAAGGAGGGAGAAGATAAGCACACGTCACGTCTATTCTGTACATGGATTCAGGGTAAAGACAGGTGGTAATTCAGGTTTTGGCAGTTCCTTGAGCTCAGTCCCGAGCTGGAGTGAGGTATAACGCAAATCAGTGCTTCGGAGTGATGCAGACGTGGTTCACCCAGAGTGACTTACCCTGTTAAGGATGTTCCTTAGCTGTAGGCAGACGAGAAGTACCAGAGAAGCTGCAAAGTTTTTGAGCAATGCAAATAACTGAAAACAAAATGGTTCAGAACTTACAAAGTCATCATTTTGTCAAGAGATATCACTCCTCGGTTCTGTTGGCACAGCTGCTTTTGGGGTGCCCTACCTCAGGCAAATGATCCAGGATAGTTCAAGCACCGGAAGAGTGCTCTGAGAGGGGCAGGAGGTGACACCGGCAGATGCGGGGCACTTTGACAGGACAGTATTAGGGGGAACTGCCTGTGTAACAAATATCTGGGAAATCTCAGTTTTGCACATTCTGCCTAGTGGGAGGGGTGAAGAGGAGCGGGGGATGCTGAGGGTGACAACATTTTAGTTTCGCTGGTCAGCAGACAGAAGACAAGCACCTGACCCAGCTTTGCCAAGGCAAGCGCCTGCCTCACCGAGAGATTCATTCGCAGAACAAGCACATCATAGCACTAAGGGATAGCTTTATCATGCAATTATCTCATTTCCTTCAGGGTTAGATGTTTTGGGTTTTTTTCCTCTTTCTTGTCATAGTTTTTGCAGCTTTTAAATCTCTCAATTAACTTTAATTAAACTCTCTTTACGGCTAGCAGCTCAGAGAGCCCTTGAACTTTCTAATTCTGCAACTTGCTTGTATTTTGTCTCGGACTTACCAGTTCATTTTCAAAGCCTACATTACAGAGATTTAGAGTGGATTTTTTTACTATTCAAGTGATATTTTTTTGTAGATAAAACACTGTTCCACCTCTTTCCAGATAACAGCCACTTTTCCTTGGTAGGAAAGGATTTTTAAAACATTTTTTCCCTTGCTTTATAACCTGAGCAGAACATTTAAGGTAGCAATATGCTGAAAGTTACTTCAGTATTCCAGAAAATGAGGAGGAGTGAGCACCACAGTAATTTGGTCACAGATTTGATTTATAAAGTCAAAAATTCACCTTTTCACAAAGCCACTTGTTGGATGTTCACCATTTTTAATTGGATAAAGAAAAAAAAAGGAGGGAAAAGTCAAAAGAGAAAAAAATTAACAGCTGGCATAATCCAGTAATTTATTAATATATAAAAATCTGGATGTGATTTTTGCTTTATAAGAACCGCATTTGTTTTCTACTAGTAGCATATGTATTGTACAGTTTGCAGTGCCAATGACATTAACAAAATCTTGAAAGTCATAAAACTTCTGTTCTGCCTGCTGTTGCTCGCCTATTGTTCTGTCAGAGAGAATAATGTATTACCCACTTCCCTGTGAAGGAACAGAAGTTGTTTGCACATGGAAGATTAGCATTTCATGGGATGCTTCCCTGCTGGAGTGTAGAAGGTGTTAATAATCTAAAGAGTATGAACAGCTGTTATCTTTACAGTAATTAGCATAATATTTCCTGATTGACTACACTATGCATTCCCTCCTTTTTTTTTTTTTTTTTTTTAATTGAAACTGCTTTCAGAGTAATACATTTATTAATTTTCAGGGATTATTTCCAATTTATAGACTGAGAAAGTTCATAAATTGAATACATAAATAAGAAAACAGATGTAATGACTCATGAGTTCTGTTTTCTAAGGTTCTGTATGTATTGTCTTAATAAGAACAGTGTGGATGATAGCATTAAAATATAAAGGGCTACATCCACAGAAGACGTCCAAAGGGGTGACAGCTGAAAAAAATCAATTTTTCGAGCCTTCCACTTACTTGTGGAAACCTAAGTACAAGTTTAGGAGCCCAGGTTGTTTAGACAGTACTAGAAGACCATTGAACATCTTCAATGCTCACATTTTCTGGTAGAAAATACCGAAGAGACAAGTGGATTCAACGTTAGACATCCCTGAGGTAGCTAGATGTCGAGTTTCAAGCCTAAAGGGCCAACTTTTACAGCTCTTATTCTTAAAGGAAGTCCAGTTTATTAAATTGCTCCATTGCCTCAAATAATGACTTTTAAAATAAAGGAGCAGGGAAAATAGTTACACTAAAAAGCCTTCTTTCTATTTATTCTCATAAAATACTGTTCATAATAGGGTTCAATTTTTCCAGATTGGTTTTCCAAACTTTAATTAAGTGTTAGGTATCTAAGGTGCATCTAGACTAATATTTATTTTGGGTCAAGGGAGTGTTTTTGAAGAAAATCTGATTGCCTTGAGATTCAGCCAGAACTGTCTAACTGAGAAGGGGGAAAATAAGGTTAACATGGGTCTTGTGGGGAAGAGCAAAATTATTATGGGTTATTTAAATGAATGGTGGGAATACACAAAACTCCAGAAGGGCCAAAGGCAGGAAAGGGCGGGGGGGTGGGGGGGGATAAAGGTGGATCAGAAGCATAAGAATATGGAAAGGAGGGGGCATAACAGGGGCCAGTTGTTTGGAAGCAAGTTGCTGATTAGCACAGTCGCCTGGCAAACCCTGCCTCTGATCACTGCAGTCTGTCATCTCATCTTACAAATTCCTGTTCCCAACTATTTGCTGTGTTACCTTGCAGTCCCTTCTGTGTGCATGCATTTGTGTGGTGCATGTGTAATTCCCTAGTGACCTTCAAGCTGGACAAGCTGGTGAGTAGAAAATATTTTATTTGGATCAGTGTCTATTTCGTTCTCCACCAAAAAGGAGTGGCTGGGTTTGTTTCCTTAAAGTATTACTGAAGCATTTTTAAGACACTGACTCAAACATATTTATATGTAAATGTATTTAAATATATCACCGTAAAGCAAATCCAGCCACTCCATTCTGTGGGATACAGAGATATAACCTGAGGTGAATACAAATATCCAGACCGCCCCTAGGAAGGGTCTAGAGAATACACTTAACTTCATAGTGTTCACAGAAACAACAGCCATCATACCAGCCGTGATGGTAATACAGTAACTGTGAGCTCTATCTTATCACTGTGGTCCACTATAGTCATTACTGGCATTTCGTCTGTCTGAACATGTGTAGGCATGTTCAGTATTAATGTCTGTATCTGGGCAAGTCAGCCTAATTGTCCTTTATGGTGAGAATTTGAATAATTTCATCTGTGTTAAAACATCTATAATGGACCATGTGAATGTTTTAGGCCAGATGTAGCCCATAGCTGCTATTTATTCTCTGTTGACAAAAAGGGGAGCTTCGAGCATCTGGCTGAGGTGTGGGCTTCTGCATAGGAGGTATCTAATATCAGTGGTAGTTTAATCTTCCCCTTTACCAATTAACTACCATCATCAGGTATCCCCTGTGCAGTGCCTACAGGAACAGGCTTCTCAGCAACTTGAATCATGGCAAGCAGACCATCAGCTGCATGGAGACTGTCTGTGCAAGGGATGGTCTGCTCCACTCAGGCTTCATCAGCCTGTAGGAGAGAAGCTGCAGTTACAGAAGCTCTGCAAGACTTGTATGCCATAAACCAAATCTTGTATTAATTGCCTCTTTACGTGACATTAACTTCTGCATGTGCTCTTGAAGAGCTGGAAGGAAAAGATGAAATGGTGAATAACCATTCTACACCACGCTGTGGTGAGTTCTTGTATTCTTCTCAGCTAGGGACAATGCCTAGTAGGTGGTGCCAGTTGTGTCCTAGGCCAGAAGGAAAACTAAGGTGACATTTTCTTCAGTAGACATACATTATGAAAAGTGTCATCATCTTTCATAGTTAAATAAATCTAATAAGATTTACCAAAGTATCAAATATTAAGTTTCTTAATTTCCTTTTATTTATAAAGATGTTATCTTAATATGCTTGACACAAACATGCCCAAAAATGCACATGTGGCCTTACAAACAGGTCACATGGAAAAACAGTTCTATTCCTAAGGAAAAAAAAAAGTACCCAGAACTTACTCCCTCGATGGATAAATTAGGAAACCTGCTTGGATTATACCAGAGTTTCTGTGCAGCCTACATGCTCAGGTTTCCTTCTGTTAAGACTGGGACACAGCAACTGGGTAGGAGGTGAGGGAAAAGCTGACTGATATTCATTATACAGCAATATACTGATTACATTAGACATTTACTTTGTGATATGGCTACAAGGTATCCAGAGTGTCCATCTGCATATCCGCCTAGCTAATATTGCCTGAATGCACTTTTCCACAATATGTATTGCCATCAAGATAGATACATTTGTTAAAACCTACTGATCTGTGGGGTTTTGGGGGGGACATTTAAGAGGAAGTAATGGAGCCCACTTTTTACAGTAAGCACTATAGGGTAGTTGGCAATGTAATACAGAAATAATATGCACGCAGAAATTCTAGTGAATAAGTAATATTCCCCACTCCACATATCTTTTCTCAATGAATTAAAATTCACTACTGAATTACTACTGCATTGTTCCAATAGGTTGGAAGGTTGTAATCATTGCTTCTCCCCCAGTGATTCATGTTACTGCTCCTTGTTCTAAATAACTAGATTTTAGATGGTAATTTGCAATGTTCTATTTTTCTTCTAAGGAATCTTTAAGTCTTATTGTCCTGAAAATGTTTCCTTTTTAGTACCTGATTCATCAAAGCACTAAACATCAGGTTAGGTTTGCAAATCTGAGAATAAATCCATTTACTCCAGCTGGAACTGATTGAACCTACAGTGTGTATTTTAAGTGCTGCACTGGAAGTGGCAAGAAGTAGTTTCTCTCTTTAAAGATTAGTGCATACTAACCATTTTTCTTATTTTTTTCCTTATCCATCAGCAATAATCTATCCCCACTCTGGTTCTTATTTTTATTCCAGTTCATCTCTTTAATTTCACAAAAAATGAACTTGTTACTTAGTCTGCCCTCAGTTCAGTCTGTCTCCTCCCTCAAGTTCTTGGTAGCTGTGCCTTGAATTACGCTAAGAAGCACCATAAATCTTGTCCTATCCATTGCATCCCCGTTTGGCATCTCGCCCGTAGCACCAATTTCACTTGAGGGGCTGAGCTTGGAGGAGCTAGTACAATTTCTTTGGTGATATTTTGGATTGCACAGCACGGAAGATGACAGCAGAACTCAGCACTTATGAATTAGCCAGCTCTAAAGTAACGAGAGAGGAAGATTTATTCTATTTCAGAGACTCACAGGTATTACAAAGCTTCAATCTGCTCTCACTGAAGCCAACAGGAGCCTTTCCTGTGATTTCAGTAGGAGCTAGATCAGTAGAGAGAATGAAAGCAGAGCTATAATTTCTCACAGTAGTAACCTTCTTTCCCTTGCAAGTATAAACTATTCAGCTTTCAGACTTTCTCTGTGCCCTTGTAGGTCTCAGCATTTTCACTAGCTTGAATGGCATCTGTTTCCATTAAGTGTTGTGTACAACGGAGGGACATTTGATTTTTCATTACCACAGTGGTATCACTAATATAATTGCTCCTATGAAAATATAACCAACTTGCACAGAATTCAGGCTGGTGACAGGCAGGCGTACTAATGTAAAAAAATTATTGAATTAAAGAATCATTTATGTAGGGACAACCTGGAGACAAAATACATTAAAGTCTTAGCTTTAAGCTAATAAAAGGACATTTTCCAAATCATGTATCTTATAACGGACATTAAAATATTAAGTCTAATCTTAGAATTAACTTTACATTTTTATTTTCTCAGCTTCTTGCTGATTTATTCAAATTATCACATGTTCAATCTAGCTAAGAGTCATGTTTCCACTACAGCTTTGGAACAGATTTAAGCAAAGCCATCAGTAATAGGAATCACAGGATGTCATCTTTACAAGCTAACTATGCAGTGCTGCAATACTTAAAAATCAGGAGAGACAGGAATAGGAATTGTCAGAGGATAAATTGCCATTGTCCTTTCACTGACCCTAATGAAATTGTGTATAATTTCAGATATAAAAAAGCATTTACTATACTTCACCATACTTCAGAGAAAAAAATGCATTTCAGAAAACTAGCAAAAAAAATAGGCTAATGTGTCCTGCAAATAAAATTAATTTTTTTTTACAATTCTCATCATTATTCTTCTTAGCATGTCAACTGGAGATAAGTGGCACATAACAGAAAAAATATGAGGGAACTGGTTCTTGCAGGTTCTGTGCCTTCCCTTTGACCCCTTAATTCATAGGCTGTTTACCCTACAGGCATCTATGACTTTGAAAAGGACTAAATCATTTGTTTCAACCACCTCAGACACTTACTGATAGACAGATATTGACCTGTATGGTTTTTAGACATATAGGAAAATGCCCAGAAGATTTTGAAGGTCACAGTGCTTGGGAGCACAACAAAGACAAGAGGCCATCAGAGCTCTCTTGCTGAGGTGTTGTTTTAACGTGAGTATAACAACGGTGCAATTATTTTCTTAAATAATTATTGGTTAATATGAAAAAAACTTTTTTTTTTTAAATATATATATAAAAAGGAAGTGAAAAGCTACCAGCAACTATTTATGTCGAGTCATGGTCATTACAGCAAATGAGGCAAATATTTAAATCACGCCCTTCACAAAAGTCTATACTCACTTCAGCAGAAGATTGTCATTAAATGACCTTTCCAGTTTAAGCAAGCTGTGTCTATTGACGTTGTACAATTCCATGTAACACATTTGTCATGATTCAGTGTCAGTCCATTCAGTAAGTACAGGACATGTACAGGGCAGATACACATTCAGAAGATGGCAAATACTGACAGATTTTAGTTCCACAGAAGTCTCAGTTCAGTAAAATGTTTAACGATGAGATTAACTGTCAACATGCAAATAGACTGCCTCCAGATTTACAGTCACACATTCAAATGAAGGCATTTGCATCTGAAATAATGTAGATTATTTGTTTTGCCACTGAAGATTTGATAGACTATATGAAGAAACATAATAAAAGAGCAGGGAATCCCAGGACTCTCCTGCTGCAATTTCATTGGTCACATCGCAGCATTTGCTGTTTTGCTTAAAGGTCTGGCTAATAAATAATGATAGTATGGCTTACTGTAAGAGTGTTTCTATACATGTCCTCATGACCGTGTGAACTCCAAGCTATAAAATATTAAAGTAACACAGGCTCTTTTGCCTACCAGACAGATATGTTTATGTACACAGAGCCAACACAAGCTCTGCATATGAATTCTGTCTCATCAAAGCCTTATTTTGAATAATTGAGGGACTTCAAAAGTGCTGAGTCCTTGGCTGAATTAGGACAAATTTAACCCAGAAGAAGAGTATATTGACAAATGGGATTATTCAAGAGTTCTGTATATCTCTAAGGATTTAGCACCAAGCCCATTGCCCAGATCAGATGTATTGATTATATTTACTTGATTATATTTACTTCTCCCCTCCAGGATAATTGTGTCAGCCCAAACATATTAGTGATTACATTTAGAAATTGATAAGAGTTGTTGACATAGACCCAAATATAGAGGAGAAGGTTATTGGCTGAAGAAGAAAAACATTTAAAATTATGTCTATGTTAATAATTGAATCATGCATATCTTCAATTACCTTAATTTTGGCAGAAGGATCATAAGGCTAAAAATTAAAGAAATCATTAAGTTCACTTTCTTAGTGTGTCCAGTGAAAGTCAAAAGACTCATTTTCCATAGCAAATGAAAAAGTAGAAAGGGTAGATATAGAAGCACTGTTGTGTATGTCGAAGGCTTTCAGCTGATTGTTTATTTCTTCAATAATTTAAAACAATAGTTGATACATCAAGTAAAAACATAATCAAATCATAATCATCTGCCATTTCATTGTTTTTTGTAAATTAAAGAAATTATTCAAAGTGCATGGTCTATTTCACGTGGCCACACACAATCCTAGTGTATACTTACATTTCTCACAGATTTATAACATGTTGACGCATATTAGATATAGCCGGGTTCTGTTTCCACTTTCTAGTTTCATCTCATTTGGTTAGCAAAACTTGTTAAGATTTCATTTTTACATCATGACCTTGCCAAGATGAGTCTTGTTTTTGTAATCTGGAGAAATTTTGGCTGCACGCTGTTGTTCAATTATAACAAAATCCTTAAACACATGCTTAGTCTTCATGTAATTCAGACAGTTTTGGATCAAGGCTAAGTTCTTTTAAGATTTTTCTTGATTTGGGGTTTAGATGTATGGCTGAATTATAGACGAAGCCCTTCGTTATAATTATTGTTTTCCACTCAAGAACAGGGAATTGCAAACGTTTTATATTTTATGTGTATTTCTGTTTTATCTCTAGTGAATACCCACAAGCCTTGAAACACTGGCAGCATTTAAATTCGGGTGTCTCATTTCAAGGTTCTCCGTCAACTTGCAGTAACAAACCACCCACTGTGGGTTATTTACTGATCTGAGTACAAGCAACAGTATAAAAATAAGGCAAACTCACAGTCAACTATAACAATGTGTCTAAAAAAAACCCAGGCTGCCCCAGTCTTGTAGGACTGGCCTGTTCCAGGCAGATTGGATTGTCCAAACCAATTCGTCCAAAGCAATCCAGCCATGGCATCGAGAAGGCACATACATACAAGGTAAACCTGGCTGCTGTCATGGTTGACATCACTTTGAGTGCCCACATTAATTCATTGAAAGCAAGTTTGGCAATCTTGCCCTAGCAAGCCATCCTCCTGCATAGCTTTGGAGCAAAGCTGTTGCCAGCCTGAATTTCATGTCACTCAGGAGAACAAAGAAGAGGCAATTAGCCCCCTTCTTTTTGTATCCTTTTTACCAAAACCTAATTCAAGATACACTGTGAGTAAGTTCTATTAAACTCAGTGTGACCTAAGGATGTGCCTATTGATGAATGAAGATAGTGTGTTGAATCATACTTATGTGTACCCATGCAGGGGCTTACAGGCATAGGATAGACAAGTGATGTGGAAAAAACACACTGGAGTAAAATTGTGAACAAATGATACAGCAAAGCATATATTTATTCTCTGATGGGAAAATAAAGGAGGTGAGGGTGCTTTTTTAGCCTTTCTCCCATAAGAAAACAAACTAAGGTCTCTCTGTTCTCTGTCTGAGTTCCTATTTTCACTACTGTAGGAAAATCTTCCTATCTGTCAGCTTGAATGAATTTGATCCATAGTTTAAGAGCTGTCCAGATCACACACAGACAGACACACACAATAATCTTGCAAGCCACATTTCCTTACAAAACCAACTAAAAAATTGAAAAGGGAATTACAGAAGAGAGAAACATTAAATTATCTAAACCAAGCAGAATTTCTACATTAAACAGCACTGAAAATCTCATTTTAGGTCCATTCTGCTTTGAATGAAGTGAGTAGCAACATTTTCAGTATTTCACATTTGTGTTATAATTTCACTGACGTCAGAAAAATACATCAACTTGTGCGGTTGAGGAACTGGCTTCACAACATCATTTGTTCCTGAATCTGACGAGCAAAATGTGTGACTGAAACAAATGAAACCATGTTTCTTTGTGATGAAGGCATGATGAGGTTATAGGCACCTCAGTGCAGTGGGACATAGTGACTGTGTGAACCCAGAATTTTTTGAGTTTTGACACTTCTGACTTTCTATGGTCTTAGCCATTTCTCCCCCACTTAAATAGGGATATTAATTCTGATTTACTTAGATTATTAGGGCATTGTAATCAGTTTATGTATATCAGTTGTACTGCTCAGACAATAAGGCAGTACAGAGAATTGTTACTAAATTTTCCTCATGAAGCCCTGAAGCCATTTCCCAGTTGTGTATGAAAGTGTTAAATGCAAAACTCTATACTCAAACTGTTTTTCTTTCTGTTCTCCTATTTGTCCATAAAGATAGCTTTAATTAGTACTTGCCTGGAAACAATTTTTGTATATATTAACTAAAAAGTGTAATCAGTATGAAGAGAAGCTGATGAATAGTTATAAAAATAGCATCCAAACATCAAAGTCCCTTTCATAAGAAAAATATTTTTAATCTTTGTATGAGATAGTACAGAAGTGTTGCCACGTCGCTAGGAAGTGCTCTATCTGCATGTCACATTAACGTGGTGTCTCGTCCCACTCAGGGGGTTAGGGTGAGGTTATCTTTTCAATTCTCTGAGCGGTAATCAGGAGTAACGACAATTACTCTAGAGGTTCAAACCAATCATAAATTTACTTAAAACTCAATGGAACTACAAAAGATAGAGGCTTGGCAAAATTCATAACAATGCTCAAAACTTAGCAGAACCATGAAAGGTAAGGGTTTAGCAAAATGTGTGACGATATTACTCTAATGTGCTGAAAATTAAGTTAGAGACAGAGAGAGTGATAGAGAGGAAAAGAAAGAGAGAAAGAAAAGAGAGAAAGAGAGAGAGAGAAAAGATATCACCACCCTTGGATCCAGCAGTGTTCTCTGCTCGTAGTTGTAGTCTTCAGGTGGTGGGTGTGCGCCAAAAACTTATGTTTCCCCTTTTTATAACCCAATGTGCCTACCCCACAGACGGGGGTCTGTCATCACTGAGCAGGCAAAGTGTGTGTTCAGAAATGATCTAGAAATGAGTCGGTGGGTTGTGGGGGTCTTGGGGGGGTCTCACTGCCCCCCCCCCCCTTCAGGGCTGACCAAGTGAGTGGTGACCTTTCACAGGCACATGGCTCACAGGGCACAGATGGTCTTTGTCTGCATGTTTCAGGAATAGAGGAGTGGGCTCACAAGATGTTATCCTGCATCTGCAGGTTCCGTTCTTGGTCAACACTCCCTCGTCATCAGCCCATCCCTGCCCATGTCAAGACGGGCGTTTGCGGCATTCACTTGTTATCAGGGCCTTACACATGGCAACAGGAGCAGCGGCCACTTCATATTCAGGACACATTTTCAAGATGCATACAGGGCAATCAGAGCTAAACCTTATGTCTCAGTATGAAATGTCTCTCCATCTTAAATTTGTGAACTATTTCAATTATACTCACCCCATTTCCCTAAGCAAAGAAAAAAAAATATTAAGAAGTACTTACATTTGTTCAATACTTTAACTACACTGTCAGATTTCAAAATCTTATCATAATTTGTATGATAATGGGCACTGTCTTAAAGTCCTGCTCCTACAGCTAAGTGATCAAATGAGAATCTGCTATTTTTTTTATTAGTACATTTCTTGCCTTTGGTTGGGAACATATTTGAATGCGTGACATTGTATTCCAGAAAGAAATAAGGTAAAAAATAAGAGCGTGTGTGTGTATAAGAATATCTTAAATGTCTGTCAGAATACTCTGTGTGTGTGTTTAGTAATCTTATCTCCTGACTTTAAGCAGAAAGGAGTGCTAATCTGGGGGACTGGGAAAACTGCATATGTCAACAAACACTAGTCTCACAATATTAAAGCATCACCTCAGGAAACATCTAAGCCTACAGCCATTTCTCTTCCCCACAAAACCCCATTTTGAGTAAGTGGGAGGGTGTAGCAGAAAACAAGGAGTGATAGGGAACAGAGAAGTGAACTAGGATGACCATGGGAAGTAGCAGAGAGGGTGAGCAGGAGGGAAATGGAAAGAAGTGCCAGCACAGAAAGGAGGAGGAATGTGGTGGGCTAGGAGGAGACAAGGAAAACTATGTGTCCAGTTGGCAAAAGGAAGAAGAAAGAAAAGTGGGAGCAACAGACAGGGAGCGTTACAAGACTTCCTAATAAGCTCTGTGGCTTGAAAGGGTCTGTGGCACAATGTTTGGGCTACAACTCTGAGACTTGATGTGGATCATCATAAGCAGCTGACAAGTGCCAGAGTGGCAAAACAAGTCCCCTAACCCTCTCCACAAGATAAAGAGCTAATACCTTTTTGTCTCTGCTCATAAAATATTAAATATACAATACCCACCAAAAATAGTATATGAATTATTAGCACTTTCTTTGGGAGGTGTGGAGAGGAAGTTGCAGGAAAATGAAATGGGGCCTGGAAGATCAAGATATCATTGAATTATATCCTGTCTTTCTTCTGCGCAATGGGAATTCAGTACAAGCTTACATGGCCACGAAGATTAAGTGAAGAAAGGCACTCATAAAGGAGCTAGAAAAAAAAGATTTTAGGTTTCTTACTCGAAGTCCGACACTGAAGAAAGGTAGAATATGCAAGTCCTATGGGGTAGAGACATCTGCCTCTTTCCACAGACAGTCTGGGTTCTTTTAATGGTTCAGACTGTGCCCTGAGCAGACGAGAGGGGATCAAAATGAGCTACCTCCAACTACCTGCTGCTTTTCACAAAGGTAAGTCTTTCAAGGAGATGGGCTGAGGTGTGCCACTGGTCCCAGTCTGATAGCTGCATCGCTGTGTTAATGCAGTGCTGCACTTGAGCTAGTAGCCTGCAGAGAGGGTATATGATTAAATCTTAATTCAGGTCCAAAATTAAGCAGTGTATTTATATTCACAAGACACTGAAACCAAGCTAGCAAGTAAGATCTGATTCTGTGTAAAGTCAACTTGAGTGCTTATGCACCGCGCTCCCCAGTGCCTACCGCAGTACTGGTGTTGTCCAACAGATGCAAACTCTAAGGAGAATTAAATTCTTATCTTAAAATAGATGCCTAAAATAGTATCTTGAAGAATGTCCGTTCCTCTACCCAGCTACAGAGGAAAGCTGTGATAACAAGGTCAGATGCAAATGTGAGATGAAGCCCACTTTTCTGTACACTTAAACAAAATTTTAACCTTTGAAGGAAATATAGTCCCAACAAAGCCCCCATATGTTATTTGTTACTTGTAATCCTTCCAGACTTTGCTAAAATTCAGTGTAAATATGATGAAAAATCATAGCCTTCCCAGCATTTGCCTGACCTATCTCTGCCATGTAGCTCTCACATTAAAAAATCTTGGCGGTGCCATTTTGGAACTGTCATATGAGAATTCCTATGTAAGAGTGGATTTCTTCTGATCAGCCTCTTCTTTAATTTAATCACACTTAAATATTTTGTGTTCCTAAGGATAATGAGTAAACATTTTCCTGGAGATCAGACACAGCTCAGGCTCAGGCCCAGACACCAGTCGCTCTCTCATTTACCCCAAGCTCTTAACTATTTCACCCTTGTTAAGTTGCTGCTGATTACTAAGGAAGCCCAGGAACGACTGTTGTAACATCCATACCAAACCCAGTTTTTATCTCTTTATAAATCACCGTATGCTGGCAATCTTTGACCCCCTGTGACTGACACAGTCTAAAGGTGAGCAGTGTTTGGCAAAGACAGTGTGATCTCTGAGTTCAAACAAATGCCATCTAACATATCTTTTGTTATATCTGCAAAACTTTCTTCAGTTCCAAAGAAATGTTTTTAATTGTATTCCCTTTTGATGACCAGTAGGCCTATCTGGCAGGGAGAAGCCTTTTTAGACTTTTAACCTGTTGGCATACACAATTTGTGCTATAACTGGACTGTGAAATTATTTTTAGTTATTTGTTTTGGTTTCTTTTCAATTCACATCTCCAACATTAACCCCTTCAGTCATTGCAAAATACCTTTCTACTCTGGCAGAACTCAACAGCTATCCAGCCTTCCACCTCAACTGTACCAGATTCATGTTGTTTAATATCTCATGCTTCTAATTTGGGGGGATGAGTTTCTTTGTACCAAGTACATTACGGACTTTGAAATCCTCAGTAACGTCTGGAAACCTCCAGTGGTTTCTCCTTTTTCTTCTTCCTTATCCTTGGACATTCCCTGACAAGGTCCATGACTATGGCTTCAATGGCAATCAATGCAATGCAGTAGGAGAGGACCTGTAGAGACATCATTGATACCAAGTTCTTGACAACCCCACTGTATCCATTTCAGAAAAGGCTCCTTCAGTCTAGTTTAAACTGTTTTTCTGAGCTGAAGGCACATTAAGAATTAGCCATTGAGCATCATTTACTTTAGTTACACTTGAAAAGAATCCAATTTGCACACTTGCATTGTTCCAGGATATGAACTAAATCAAGGTAAATAGGGACAATCTAGAGGTTTTCTTGAAAAACACATTCTGATCCACAGTAACTAATACAAAATGTTCTTACAGCTTATTCCCACTACAAAGATACCATGGGCAAACCTGACTGAGTCTTGTACCCTTCTGGGCAAGTTAGGAATAAAGACAGCATCATCCCATTTTTATCCCCAACCTTTTCTCTTTCCAGGTGTTCACTGTGTAGCTACAACAGCACTACTGAAATTTTAAACTGAACACCCAGTACTTAGCAGAGCATATTTCAATAGCTCAATACCCCATACAAGCTTGTAACACATTAAAATCATACAGTTGTGATACATGTCTTTCTCATCTCATATTGTCTCCTTTGGATAAATTATTTTGTTTTGAATATGAATACTGGAGAGGAGCAGAATGATAGATGAAATTTCCTCTGGACACAGGGGTTGTATACTCAAACACAGGAAAAGTATAGTTTCCTTTTGAAACAACTGATAAAAGGCACTGCAATCCAGGGTATATTAAGCATGATGAACCAATAAGATGACGACATAATGATGATTTCTGTGCTAGCTGCTCTTCTGAAATAGCAATTTTGAATTGTTCTTATACTTTTATTTGAACACAGCCATTGAGAACTAGTAAAAATTAGGAAAGAATTATAAGAAAGTATCTGAATACAGTGATTCTCCTAAGTCCCAAACTAATCAAATTATACAGTTACTTAAGCTGCTCCATAGGTTCTCACCAGTTTAATTGCAAATCATTTTACAGCCATGTTTCAGGGGTGACAGACGAAGATTAAATTGAAACAGTTGCTTGTTTCAAAATTTTAAACAAACTGTGACCTTAATCCAAAGCGCAGAGCACCTCTGTGGTTGAGAGCAACTTGGTTTTCTCAGCACAGGTCCATTTCTACTTAGCCCTTGAGATCACACAAGCACTAGTTTCACACAAAACTATAAAATCATTCTAAGTTTTCTTAGCAGATGAACAGTGAGCAGCTAAAAACGCTTCCTAATTACAGTTCATTTGTTTTGGTGGGGAAGCTAGAAATACAAATCGATGAATGCTACAGACTGTAAATTGTGATGTCCTAAGCAGACTTCGTCAAAACCAGCACATTGCTTGCATCAACAGCTGTTAACACTGTCAGCACTGAACAGATCCTATGGCTTTGGGAATGTTTCCTACCCTCGGTGCTAACTATTTACAAACTCTGCTTTCATCCCATCTGAAGAATACATTGTGCTACAAGGTGCTCAATATGTGCTTCATAAACATAAGAACAGTCTTTCCTAGCTTGTGAGCTGAGGAACTGCCTCAACCACCTTGCACAGGGCTGTCTTGCACACATTATTCATTGGCAGTCAAATAAAACTGGGGCTGAACTTTGAATTCTTATTAAGCTGTTGCAGTTTTCTCCATTCTGCTTGTTTGTTTGTGGGCACTGGAGCACATGTGCAGATCCACGTCAGAGGGGTGAGATTTCCAGTAGTTCTGACTATTGTCTTCTGATCCACCGTTGTCCTGAGGTTGCGTGACACTTCACCAGGATCCCGAGAGACACATTGCCTTAACCAGCTCCATCGCAGTAGGCAGCTGCAGCACTTCCAGCCAGGCTACTTTTCTCCATAACACCGTCATATTTTCCAGTCTTTCCAAGATCTGTGTCACTGGTTCCCAGTACTTTCCCCACAAACCAAACCTTTACATACATCAAAGGCTCTTGTTGTTTTTAAGATTCAAATAGTTACTCTTATTAGCCATGATTCATTCTGCCTTGGTGTGCTGTGCGCTCTGCTGCCCTGGGGAGTTATCTGTACACCAGGTGATCTCTTTTGGAAAGGTACTGGGGACACACCCAGATTTCATCACCTCTGAATTTAAGGGGAACTTCCTCTGCAGAGTTTTTCCTCTTCTTTTGAAGTGTGGAAGCAGTTGAACCTGCTTTGCCGACAGCTTCTTCATCCCCACTCTGTAAGATGCAGCTCGTCATATAAGAAACCTTTCAAATTGGATGCAATTTAATTACCCAGGCTTTTCAAATCTTGAGCATAATAATTACATTCAATCCAGAGACAAAAAAAAAAAAAAAAAA
>VXBL01001358.1:420517-459462 GCA_013400195.1 Aramus guarauna
AAAGGCAAAAAAAAAAAAAAAAGCTGTTTGCTTTTCTAAAGAGAAATGATGCAAAATACTACAAAACATATATGTAAATTAGTCTGCTTAGATTTGATCTATTCCAGACAGTTCTGCTTGCTCTCCATAAACAGATTGAATTTGCTAATATGGAAAACTTATAGAGTTCTGTGTTCCTGTTTTCCTTTTTCATTAATGGATATCACAAGGGAATCCCACTTAACAGACAGAATGGAAAGTAACTGCTTAATCAAATAAAAAAACCCTGCATCAGCCAACTTGGATAATCAATAAAAGTCAAAAGTGATTTTAGGAAGGGTAGTTTATAGATCAGAGTCAGGAGTCTAAAATACAGATTTTTGCATTCTTTCCCTGAATTTACTATTTGGACTCAGTATACTCATGGCACGTTCCAGGAAAAGGTTGTTATTTCCCAAAATTTTTTTGGCACCACAGCAGTGGGGTGCTGGACTTTTTCAAAGACAGAACATTTTATATATTAACATGACATAACAATAACTTTTATTATTATTATTATTATTATTATTATTATTATTATTATTATTATTATTATTTTAAGCAAGCATCCTTTCTGGATGTAGCCAGAGTGACCTTAGTAAAATTTATTCCCATTCCCACCAGCACATAGCCTCATGAAGGACCATTTTTCTAGATGTGAGGGGAAAATCCCAACAGATTTTTTGGCTGTGAAGTCTTTGAGGTCAATGACATTGAACTGGTTTGTTCCAAGGTCCAGTCCAACCTGGGAAGTTGAATGGTACGATGAAATTTTGTGCAGCTAACAGACTATGATTAATACAACAGCGAAAGCAAGGTCTGTGTCTTCCTCTTGCTTCTTTCTTCTTCATTATCTAACTCTGATATAGTCTCAAAAAGAGTGTTAGGGTGAAAAGGAAGACAGCTGTCAACAGGAAATTATGCAAAAAGAACACAAGTAGGCCTTCTAAAACAGGCACTCAGGTGTTAGGAAATGCCCATCACTATCTCCAGCAGTCTTTTTAAATCTTCCTGTTTTGTTTTTTCAGACATAACAGGGCATGATCTATTGGGAATCCAAGAATTCCGAGTTATAATCCTGTCCCCCCCAGCCAATGTCCTCTGCTGCTGTCCTGGGTCACCTAATCACTCTGTGCCGTTTCTCTCTGTGTAAATTATGGATAATGATAGTTATCTTTCATGCTTTCAAAGGATGTCAGGGGCTTGATTAGAATATTTTTACAGCCGCATGAAGGGAAATGGTATCTGAGATCATCCCTGTTTTTATTGGCACTTTAGTTATGCATTATTTCCCTAAGTTTATTTGCTTTCTTTCCAACATTAGTTCTGTGTCTTATGATTTTTACTACTCCCTGGTGCTGAATGACAGTTTTCTGCATGTTCCTTCACGCTTGCTGCTCACCAGTGTTTCATTCACATTTATTTCTCCACCACCTGGTAGACATTTCTGAATGCTAAACTGCAAAAACTAAGTTACATCTCACATTCCTCTTCCAGCAAGTTCACATTGACAGAAACACTGTAGTACATCCATCAGAAGGAAGACATGGAAATTCCTTTTCCCTCAGAACTCCAACAATTCCTCTTTCCTCTCTAGGTATTCAACAGCAACTGTCCTGTAAAAGGTCTGTGAGTTCCAGTATTTTCTATTAGAAATACTACAACGCAATGTTCATCCTGATCAGCAGCTTTGGCTTTTCAGTCTGTAGTGTTTTAGACTCGAAACTTAGAATCACCTTTGCAGACCAAGGAATGGCATTAATGCACCCAGAGAAGCTGGGTCTCTTTCTTACAGCCTGCAGAAGTGACTGCCCTGCTTACACCTACTCCTGAGCAGCCCAGGCTGGAGAAGACATATCTCGCTCTGGTGCTGTCAGAGATATACCAGAAAAAATAAGCAAAAGTGGATTTAGGAACAGAAGAAAGCTGCAATTTTCCTTTTAATGAAAATAAACAAAATCTTAACTGCCAAAAAGATCCCTGTATTTAAAATTAAGATTTATGAAAGCCAAGTGAAAAAACCTACAGTACTTGGAAGAAATAATTGGAGAAGACAGGTGAACTTTAAATGTATGTTTCTGTAAGATTAATCAACAGGAATTAAGGTGAAGAAGGAGACTGTCTAGCTAGGTATGCTGTATTTTCTGACAATCAGCAGAGCAGTGTATCCGCTGTTCATAGGTTATAACTGTTCAAAAGCTGTAACTGGAAAGGAGCAGTTGCTTTTCAGTCTTCTAATGTTCAGTTAAGCCAATGACAATACACAGGGTCTCCAGAGATGTTTATTAAACTGGCATTTGCAAATGTCATACATTTTATTATCTCTACTGGGCACCCAAGTGTTTCATTGAAGCCATGAAGACAAGATAGGAAAATGAGAAAAAACAGGAATATATAAATAAAGTATAAGGGAGCTGTCCTCCTCAGGATGTTTCTAAACAAGATGCAGTGGCATTAATTAAGACTCAGGGTCCTATCCCAACTCAAAGAATGTGGTACATTTTATAAATCAGATTGAGAAGATATTTCAAACAAGTTGTAAGAGAATCAATTGTACACATCTGTCTTCTTTTCATGGCACAAAAAAAAAAAAAATCAAGAGATTTTTCTGCTGTTATTGGATGGAAGCTTTCTTAGAAATATTAATTTCGCTATCATCTCCTACATTAGCTGCATTGTAATGGTACCTCTCAACTTTTTGGTACACTAACAGTCCTTTCCCATAATTTTTCCCTTTTAGGACCCTGTTCCCAATTAAGATATAAGTGGAATTTCCCTCTCAGTAAGCTGTACAGGAAACAAAATGTGGTAATGATCTTCAGCTTATAATCAGAGAAGCTCATGAAAGTCCCCCATACACTTTAACAGTTTCTGGCAGGGTACAAATTTTCTGCTTAGCTTCACACATGAAAAGGAGTTAACCTCAGATTACTTTCTACAGGGCTCTGAAGAAAACTGACAGAATGGAAAAATTATGGTGGAAAGTCACCTCCACTCATACAGTCATGGCTGTGTTGTCTGTATCTAAGGAAAAATTAAGGTGGTCAGTACCTGGAACAGGCTCCCCAGGGAAGTGGTCATGGCACCAAGCCTGTCAGAGTTCAAGGAGCATCTGGACGATACTCTTAGTCATATGGTTTAGTTTTAGGTGGTCCTGTGAGGAGTAGGGAGTTGGACTCGATGATCCTTATAGGTCCCTTCCAACTCAAGATATTTTAGGATTCTATGATTCTATGACATTCAGATAATACAATCCTTTCACACCTGGAAATGCTGACATCTATTGTGTAAAAATACACTGCTTTACAGTTATTCACACTTCATGCCTCACTAATGAGAATTGCTTAAATATCATCATAGAAACAAACTTTAGATGAATGAGATCAGAAATAATTTCCACCTTTCCCAACAGTGCAAGCAACACAGTGGATTAAAGAGCATAACATAACTTCAGCATAAGAAATGTCACTCCATCTTAAACTATTAAGCTTTATTAGCTCACTGCTTTGGAGGCTATTGACCTCTCCAGTGCATATTTGGCACAACAGCAAAATTTATATAGTCATGAAAACCGTAGGTAACTCTTATATTATCTTCAGACATCTTTATTCCTTTTTATCAAAATAAATAGATCTAGAGTTGCATTTGAAAACATCCTGAGCAGGTTCTTAGTCTATGCTGTGCATGAAACAAACCCAGTTACTAAACCTTCATGTGGAAGTATAACTAGTTTAAACAAGCTACAGGTACTGATATTGTTAAAATAATACACTCTATATGTTTATTTTTCTTAAGCAGTATTTCCTCAGAAAACAGAATGCAGATGCAACCTCACTTTCTAGTGGCATCCTTGCTTTACAGTTAAGATGAAACTAAGCAGGAAATTCCAGCCACGTTCATCTTGCCTTACTTAGACAATTACAATGTGCATGTCTACTTTTGAGCTATGCAGAAATGACATTTATATTGGGATAAGACATATCAGTCTTCTAGAGGCCCCTCTATAAAAGGTGCCTATTACCATTTTAAATCTACCAAGTTATCTCACCTTGCTTCCAAACTTGTCCTTCTGTAGGTCCTGTATCACACCTAACTGGCCTGTGCGGAAATCTCAGATAGTACTGGGTGTCTGAAATGGCCCTAGACAGCTATGGTTGACAAGTGAAATCTGCTCCTACACTTTGAGCTTCTGAAATTTGATGAGATGAATCCCACCATTTGCTTTACAATGCATTGGTTGGACCCTCAGAGAGTGGGTACCAGGGTATATGTAGAGCAAAGCACTGGGTGACATGGAGACTTCTGCCTAAAGAAAAACATCCAGCACCATTTTAGAAATCATGCAGTGTCCAAGATGTGTGGGTGAGGCTGGTAGAAATGGCAGGGGAGTGAGGGTAGGGCTGTATCCTCCAGGAATGGCGCCTAGCAGCCAGATGGATATCTCCAAAGAGTTGGAACAGGAGCAGGTACCAATATTTAGACAACTGAATTATCACCTTGGCAAGCATTAGGCCTAAGATTCAGACATCATCAGATGTCCATGACATAGAATCAGCCTATATGCTACACATCTAAGTTCTCTTTATCATCAGTGGTGATCGAGGTCTTCACTTGGTCACCTATAACTGGACCACTGAACTGATCAGCAAAGACAGATAAGCTTAAAGACATCTGTTCAGGTGACAAAACATTGGCATCTGAGCCATCCTTGGAGGATGAGATGGATATTTCACTAAAGTACATTTCCTGTATTGGCTCCATCCCAGGAAGTTAGGTGTCTGTCTCACATATGGACACCTACTGTACCTGGAAGTCAATCTCAATCCAGAGTTGAATCCAGCCCCCTGCTTTGGGGTTTTTTCTGGGATCTCTTTCTAGTTTCATGCCTCTAGAAATGGATACAAGATCAACTTTCTACATCTAAACATTAGTGTCAGCTCTCTCAATTCTCTCCCAAATTTCTTGTGCAACCCTCATTTCTCTAAAGCCTAGAAAATGGGTCTCTTCAAGATCTAGTGGAATAAATGTGTCATGTTGCCTTTTCTGGGAAATCTTCAAACTAATAACCCTCATCCACAGAAAGGCAGTATGGAAAGGCAGCAAAGGAATATAGCGTAGTTGCCCTTTCTGGGAATCCCTAAGAGATATTTCTGTTGCACGTCAACTGCATGTATGAGTTTTCACCATGCAAAGCTCTACATTCTCCTTCCTCAAGCAGCTGTGGGAAAGTCTTCTCCTTATCCCCCTATTTTCTAGGGTATTAGGTGACTTCTCCCTAGTTTATGTATTCACATCCCTCATCCAGGGACTTCATGAATTGATTTCTTTGGGTAACACTGTGGAGGAACAGGTCCTCTGGACTGCAGCTGGTGTCCTATGATGCTGATAGGAGGTCATCAGCTGTTCTTGTGTTTGCTTTGTTGGCCACCTGATATCACCACTTTAAATTCCTGTCCAGTATGAGATACATGATAGAAAGAACTAGCACAGAACAATTTGGTGATTAGAAAAAAAAAAAATAAAATAAAATAAAAATTTGTAATTTGGTATTGATAAATCTATACAGAAACACCGGTGTGCTGCATCTGATACACACACCTGCTCACACATTACAGTGACAGCCACAATAAATGAATCTTTGTGCTACAGAACAGGGATGCTTATACATTATTTAATTACACAGGGAATAAGTAACTCTGCAAAGTTCCAGCTCCTTTGTTCACTGAAAGGGCTTGTGTGTCCCCTCCATTTCAACTCTGTTTCTCTGCAAAATTAAAGAGGAGTCATTTTAATTTTAAGAATGCAAGGCAGTGTTGCTTGGCAACACCACGGGTAATAGCTGGTCCCTGTCTGGCCTGGAGCATGCCTCTTCAGAAACACTTTATGTAGAGAAATCCCTTTATTATCAAGGACAGTTACTGAGATTTTCTTCTCCCTGGCCATTTAATTGCGTAAGTGTTCTTTCAAAAGCAACACAATTAGAGGAATCTTTTTGCTTAATTTTAGGAAGTGTTCATACTTCACGTAGAACTGATCAGGGGAAAAATTCGTAATAACTCCCCAATGCACAGTTATTAGCACAAATGCTGCACCATACAAAACTTCCTCAGCTAGGAACCTTTGTTATGTGCTCTGACTTATAAAACCACTATGTATTTTTTCATGCATTACCACTAATTACTAATGCTGTAGTTTCTGTACAAAGCAGATGACCCACCGTGTCTTTTGTCTCCACTGATAACAGGACCATTCTTCCATTCTTCAAAGATTTGCTGTAAAAAGAAAGTGGCCTAGGAGATTTCTGTGAAAAAGTCAGCACATTTATTTCAGTTTTTAATGAAATGCTATTAAGTATATATGAATTCCAGACAGGTATTTTGTGGGATCATTTTTAAAATTATTAACCTTGCAGAATAGCTCAAGCTGAAAAAGATGATAGAGAGTAGCTGATCTAGAGCTCTAGAGAAAAGCTCTTGAGAAAAGTGTTAACAAGAAGGTGCTTTCTTCCATGAATACCAAAGACATTTTAATTTTAACCTCACTTAGGGAAGGTGAGTCCTCAGAGAGTGGATATTCACTCTTTCCAATGTGGTATGTGTACATATGCTAAGAAGCTGCTCTGGGAATTTGAGTCTCCCCTATTAATGTATAAGTAGGTTAAACTAAACAAGCAGGTCTGCAGATGCTACAGGAAATACTTTGAGAGGGAGAGATTGATATGTCTAAAAAATACTATCACTAAACTCACAAACAATAACAATCAATCAGTCTAAACTACTGTATTCAAGAAACGGTTACTTTGCAGCCCAAGTCCTTAACTCATGAAGTATATTCTCAACGTTAATCAGGTCACTTACTGATTGTCTCCTTAGTCTGTTGAGAAGCCCTCCCAGTAAGTGCTGTCTGAGTGAGGAAGTTGCCAGGGCAGAACACTTGGCCACAGGCTGGAGATATATTACCATAGGGTTTATAGCCTGAAATCTCTTTCTCCTTCTTGAGTATCATCTTGCTAATTCCATATTTCAGTTCATCACTTCCACTACAGGATCAGGTCTGGATTTCCATCCTTTTTTGCAGAAGATAAACTGGGTCTGGGAAAACTTTGTGTTATGCACTTTATTCTCATTAAAGTTTTACTAGACTTCTCAATGCATAGAAACAAAAAGAAACATCCATTCCTAGTGTAAATTCTATGTGCATATTGATTCACCATTCGAAAGGTATTATTTTTACTGGACTACAGTAATTTTTTAAAAGTCCATTATGGAATACCTTTTGCTGAATATAGTTGCAATAATGCATTCTCCAGCTAACAAACTTGACACAGCTGGAAACTGTGGACTTTGAGTAAATGAGAATATCATTCTAAAGATGCGGTTAGATTTAAATATCAGATCTGCACTAGTGTCTCTTGAAAGATCCTTAACGTGTGCAGTTATTCTGCACGGTTTTGAATAAAATGCCATGAATATCAAAGCAAAATGATCTCATTGAAAGACAGCTATACTTTTTTCACTGTCCATGTATTTCACTCAGAACCCCAGATAATCTCCACATGGAAGTCAAACATAACATTACTTACAAATGCAAGTCATAATATAACTAGTTAAGGTGGCATTATTTTCCTTGTGCGACACACAATTAATACTTAACCAGGCAAGAAAAAAATATCAAAAACTCCTCTGACAGAAAGATATTTTACTGGTTATCAAAGAATTCAAACACTACCCAGTAAAGCCTACTAAAAATAGCACTATAAGGAAATGCTGGTGTTCTTAGTTATTATGACATACAATGCATGGTGATTAACACAGAGGAATATGCACAGGGTCAATTAGCCAGTGGGATGAGTAACCAAAATTAGCAAGTGATCATTATACCATTCTTACTGCATCCTCTTTTCCCCATTTCCCCCTGCAATTATTATTCAAGGTTTTTTTTAAAGTGTTTGTGAGATTTTTGGAAGCTATTAGGATGCATTTTTTTTAACAGATTTCTTATTAGTTTTATCATCACAACTTTATAAGTATGTTTGCCAGGAAAATTGTAAACTATGGTTCTCCTTAATCATTTATTCCTTTCTATTTGACAAGACAAATATTGCAAGACGTAGGACAGTTTTACCTCTCCATCTCTCACAAAAAGATGAACTCTGTAGTAGGAAGGGAGCCAGGGACAAAGCTCTGACAAGTCTAGTTACTGACACCATAATTATGTGTAATCAATGCAAGGTTACATATAATAAAGAGAAATTACATCTTAAGATGTTTGAAGAGACAGAGAAATACACGTGCTATTGCAGTACTGGTTAAGCAATGCATGAAATACATACCTTTCTTGACCCCTATTATTAGAAAAGACAAACTGATTTTGGAAAAGATGCAGAAGGAGATGCTAAAATAGTAGGAGAGCGGAGATTATATTATCCAAGAGGAGATTAAAATAATTGATTGCTCTGATCTGATGAAGTCCAGACCAGGAGGGATGATGATGAAAGCTTACCAGAGAGACAGAAGGGCATGTAAAGAAGGCAGAAGGACAATACTGGCACAAGGAACAGATGGGTTTAAACTGACCATGGGCAGGGTGAGACTGTAAGTTGGGAGAATGATCCTAAATATGGGAACAGCAATACTCTGGAGTAAACTGTCAGGAGGGAAAGGTCGAGGAAAGGCCCTAAGTAAAATTCAGATTGAGCAGAATAAGCTTATAAATGGGACAAAATGGCAAGGCTGTCCCTCCTGGCTCTGTACAGGAGAAGAGCCAGAAGATGTCAGCCTTTCTTCCCACCCCAGCATTTCGAGGTCGGCTGGGGGCACGGGCCAGCCACCATGGCTGTCACACTGCCGCCGCGTGGTGCCCTGGCTACGGAGAGGGCTACGGTGCCACACCAAAGGGTGGGAAGGGTGACCCTAGGACTTGCTGCCCCATCTCACAGTGCCCCGCTCACCCCCGGCACCGGGGCATCTGGCTGCCTCTGCGGGGGGAGTGCGGTACGGGCTGGCACTTCCAAGGTTCACGGGAAGGAGTGAAGTAATGTGAGGGATTTACAGGGTGGAGGGATCGCACTGCAGCAGCAGATTGGGAGGGTTGGTCTTTCATGGCCAAAATAGAGATGACTTTCAGTTCAGCATTGTATCAACTCGAAATTTTCTGCAGATAAAAAAGGTGAGCCAGTAATATATTTTGATTGGCATCACTGGGATGGGTGAAGTGAGTTTACAGAAACCAGTGAGTATATTATTGTCACCTTAAAAAGAAAAAAACCCTACTCTTCAGCTGACCTCACTCAAGTGCCAAGTTCAGCCATCCAGAACCAAACAGTTATTTAAACATAGAAAAGCTTTATACAGCTGTAAATACGAAAAAATAGATGTATACAAAAAAATGAACCAGAGATAATGTTGCACACTGCTATCAATGCAGTTTTCAGCGTCTTGGCCACATTCAAACCTGGTCAAAATGCTAATGTCACAAGAAAAACTCCCTGTGTAAGAGACAAACTCTTGGCTGTCTTCAAATCCATCAATAAAGGTGAGCACTGCACTCTAAACTGTACATTACATATTTCATCTTAATCCAGCTTGGAGTATAGCGTTCATCTGGATACAGTGCTTGGATAAGAGTTGCCCTAATGTATTTGTACAGTCTAGACAAATATGAGCTGTTAATGCTTAGTTCACTGCATTAGATCTGATATGGATGGATGGGTTTTGTCTGTCTCTCCTTGATTAATCTCTTTGGTCAAAAGTCATGCTGAACATCTATGAATATGGAGGCTTTTTAATGAGAAAGTGCTAGGAGGGAGTAAGAGTTCATTGCAGAAGAACCCTCACACAGAAGAAGATTAAAACCTTGTATAAGGTGTCATATATGTTTTACTTGATAATTAAATTAAAATATGTATTTAGCCTTAGCTACTAATATTATCCTTCCCCGAAGAATACAATTATCGATTTTGTTTTATAATCAAAGATCTCTAACTTTATATAGTTGAAATGAAGTTGTTAAAACTTATTGTTCAAAATTTATTTTTCAGATGTTTTAACAAAACCATAGCTGTCCTCAGAGAAAATCCACCCTTTTGAGGTCAAAGGCCAGAATAAGGCCTGCGCACTAGCTCAGATCTCCAAAGACAGCTCACGTTTCAGTTTAAGTGTCACAACGCTGTTTAGGGAGCTGTGGCACACAAATAGAGCATGTCATTTCCTTGAGAAGTTAAAATAAAGGATGCAGGTATTTCCATATTTCTAATTAATTCATGAGAGCCTTTTACAATTATTAACTTCCACAAAAAAAACTGTCTAAGAGCATTTAAGAGCTTCTTCTTGAAGTTGTCTGAAGTATGTGATCATTTTTCTGCATGAGTCCTCCTCATGTGCCTTGCAGATGCGTTAGGTGATCTGTCAGAATCTGTCAGAATCTTTCTATGAAGAAAAATTCATCAAGATTAAATCAGTTTGTCATCACTATAAGGATTTTGAGAGGCATACATTTTGCCTAAGCCCTCATTTGTGATCAAAACCATGGGTTTTTGTTCTTTTTGTTATTGTTCTGGTTTAGCTCTTCTTTAACCATGATGTCCTAATATTGCCACTTCACAAGTCGCCAATTAATCATTCAGTGTAGACTTCTCAAATATTTAACCTCCACACCAAAGTTCCCACTCTTTCAGCCTTTACTGAAAGATCTAATATATAATTTTATAAAATCATATCTTTCTAGTATAAATGATTGACAAATCCATGCTAGAACTAATTTTATAGTTCTTATTACCATCTCCCACCATTACACATCAGACACAACCATGTTGTCTGAGCGTGGAGCAGGATGCACGGAAATGCCAACATTCACCACGTACTGTGCATCTTCTCAAGCCTGTGCAAACATGTCCAGGATAAAATTGAGACATAAGCTCCTTACCTTTATCACACCTATCAATAGTTTCTGTAACAGGTATGCTAAGAAAATATGCTTTTCTCATTCTTTAATGAATCGGTTTCTGAAATACAAGTCCATAAATAGCATGTGTCTCCACAGACCCATTTGAAAATCCTGATGTATGACAGAATTTGTCAATGCAATAATAACACAAAGAGAAGGTGTCAGCCTGACTTATAGTAGCTTCCAGAACTACATGAAAAAATAGATCATCCCTCCAGTAACACGACTTCTGTCTTCCATGCAACTGTCCATAATGACCAAAGAGCCAAGAAAGAAAATCATTGTTTTATTGGTATAGAACACTTTTGTTCACAGAAAGTTTGTAATTCCTTCAGTGAGTTCTTCAGAGACTTCACCTCCTTCCACTTTCTGTGAACAAGATTGAACGACTTGTTTATCTCTAACAGAGAAAATATCAGGAGTCAGGTTCTCTGCTGTCTTGTACCTTCCATTGGAAAATAAATACAAACAACTTGATTTTTATGTAATGGCATTTTTCCCTTCTTCAAAGGGCGTGAGCACCTTAAAAAGGCTCCAGGGAATCTAGTGCTATATATTATTTATCTAGTGATAGTTTTCAGTCCTCTGAGTTCTTATGTCACAAGATAGAAATCAAGAGGCAAAACTGTTAATTACACTCCTGTTTCAAGATTAAGCATTCTTTCCAAAGGTGAGAGCCAGAACTGATTTAAGTGGTCCATAGGAACACCTGACCTTCTGGAAATGTCATTATGTCACTGCTCATGCTATAGCTTTTCCTTGTCAGAGATGGGCCATAAAGCCTGAATTATTTACCATTTTTTCAAACTTCTACGGAGCATCTTTTCCAGAAATAACTTTTTGTAGTTATTCCTATTTTTAAATATTTGTAACATCATCACTATTATAGTGACGGGGACGAAATATCTAGTTAGATGTTAGAATATGCACAATGCTATACAACTAAAACACATAGTGAAATTTAATGAACATGTAATTCACTGTTACTTCACATGCTATTGTTTCACAGATTTCCTTTAGTCAGTTGTGACCTGTTTTCCCTCTCTTTCTTCTATCCTTGGTTTGTTGGGTTTTTTTTCCCCTGGCCCACACGTCCATCAAAACACAGCACAAACTATGACAACACACAGAGGGAACAAGCAGAGCTCACTCAAGCGTGCAGAGAAAGGGCTTAGAAGCACAAGCAGTGAGCACTGGCAATGTTTCTCTGACATTGTTGCCCTGATTTCCAGCATTATAACAAAGTAAAGCAGGCATAACTTGGTCATTAAGTAATTCTGGAAATACTTGAAGTAAGCAAAAGGGATGCAAGGATATGCCTTTGACAATATGTGGAGAGCCTTGTGAAAAAATGGAAAATGTCCCTTTTCTGTGAGATGCTGAATCCATTGTCCTTACATGGTTACTTCACTGTCAATGTTGGAGAAAGCTACATTAGTCTTGCAAGATGGAAGAGGACTTAAAAATATGTCTTGTATATTGTGATTTATATATAATTTTTAACTCAGAACTCCAATATCTGAAGAAAAAGAAGTAGGAACTTTGCTCTGTAGGGAAGATGACAAACCTAAAAAATCTGTTATGGTCCCTGAGCATCTTCAAGCCACTGAAAACAGAGCCATTAGGAAGAAACCTATGGTCTTTTCCAGGTTTGCACTCTACAGACTTTTAAATCCAAGAGAAAATTAAAACACTGGGTTTAGTCATGCATCTTCCTAATGGACTTTTTTTTTGCTTTAATCCACACAAAACTCCTCAAGAGTCATTCAATGTATCTGTTTCACCCCACAGTCAGGCTTGCTAAACCTATGACATTCCTAACAGAGGTTCCTAACGATCTCCAGTAAAGGTGTTATTATCCCTCCAAGCAATGTCCTCCAGTGCTTACCTGCAAAAAGTACTTAAGAGTGGGTTTAGTCTCTTAAAAAGGATATCTTCTAAGTGGTAGACTGACATCCTGAAAGAAATGAACTTTCTGGTTTTATCACAAGGAAGTTTTAAAAATCCAAATAATAATGTATTAAAACAACACAAGCGGCTAAAATACAAAGCTTTCCTAAACTGCCTGTTCTTGTATATCTATGCTCCTATTTTCCTTACTTTAGTACAGCACAAGAAATGTGAGAAAAAGAGGCCCTGTGTCTAAATTACCTCCTTTGTAAGGTTAAAACGCAAATACGGGAAGCACAGGGGGCAAAGGACCTTGTTACATACGTAAGATCTCACAGCCTGGATGTAACTCTTAGGTTTCCTTGTTGACACTAGAGCTGGCCAAGGTCTGTCAACTCAAGCTCAACTGAAATCACCTCAATCACCTGCTATGGTATTAGCAGGTGTCATTCTCGGCACCACAGCCAGCCCTCTGAATGCAGCCGTAGGTGTTACAGACACCCAGGAGTTAAAACATCATTTGCGATAGATTGACAAATGTAATTTATTGGAGTGCAATGAGTATGCCCCAAGGAATACAATCTGAATGAAAAATGTGAAGGGAGTAAAGTGCAGTCAGTTGGACCCTGGTTGCACAGATAATTAAAAGGAGCTCCCAGCACTCCCTGAGGATGTGACTCATTCCATTATCAGGATATGGTTGTCATAAGCCTGTCCCCTCCCTTAGTTTTTTAAAAACTTGGTATCAAACCCTTTGAAATGTGTGGAAAAAAAACAATTATGCTCTGAAGTGCTGGAAGACAATGATAAATGAACGATGTAACTGGAGAATTACTAGTGCCTTTTAATAGCCAGCAGGGACATACTCAATGAATCTCAGAAATGTGATTCTTGACATGCTATGAGCTTACAAAAAAAAGAAAAGGTCCGTGAAAGTTTTCGTTGGGTTTTAGGGTATTTTACATCAGTCTTTTCCACCATCTAGTGAATCCGGCTCAAAGATCATTGAAAGAAATATGGCAGCCATTAAAATACATATGATAATTGCTACCACCTCTTTTAGCCTTTAAATTGGGGCTTAAAATTTACCTGTGTGTGATCTCCACTTTTTGCAAAATGCAAATTTTATTTGTAATGGAGAAAGAGAAAGGGTAGAGCCTTTTGCTGATCTTCAAGTTAAGACACACAAAATTATTTTAATGCAAAAATACAACAAAACTTTCAATAATTAAATAATTTTGTCTATTTAAAAATGTATGTTTGCTGTGCAACAGGCTACATCAGTCTTTATTTAAAGAAGTAGAACTGCTGGTAGCCAAGACATTTATATTTAAGATGCCTCTGGATGATGTGAATCATTCAGCTGACAGGACTCTTCCTTCTGACTCAAGCTCTAATACTTTTCATGGAGCAGTGAACCAAAATCAAGTGGTTTGGGTTTTTTTTTTCCACAGAGAACCACAGTCCTGAGCCCTGGCCATTTACAGTTATTAGAGACCCCCTCGTAGTGTTCATAAGTGGTAGGGAGCGAGCCACATTTTCACTCAGCACAACACTCTCCTGATGATCTGTATATGTCTGTAAAGTTTTTACTGAACACACTACTCTTCATCTCGTGCCCTGAGCTTGTGGTTAAATCAAGGGAAATGCAGGCTAGCACATACATTGACATCATGAAGCTTATCTCACCAGCTTGGACCTGAGTCCACCTGAGGCCTTCCACACACGTGCAGAAGGTGGGAGGTGTGCTTGGGGGCGGGGGGGGGCTGAGTCAGGAGAGAGCAAGCCCCCTTCTCTGACCAACAGATCCAAACCAGAATACTATGGAGGAGCGATGAGCTGTGCTTCTCTAAGTATCCAAATATACAAGGGCAGTAGTTTGCATGCCTGTTTGTTCTCTTGATGTGTGGCTCTGCTGAGCACCATGCTGGGCCTGTGGAGTAATGTAAGCATATCCCAAATAAGCTTAAATTAGCTAGCCTGCACACCAAATTAGAAACACTGAGTTTAACACAGGGTGCAAAGCTCACCTGAGAAGCTCTTTACAGTCCCGAGCACCATATGTGAGAGGCAGCTAACTAAAGCTAATCCAAGTATGACCAGGCTGTGGTAGAATCAGAAATAATTGAGCAAGGACAGGTTGACAACAGGCATATGAGCTCCTAACTCATATAGAGAGCAAGCTGCTTAATGTATCCTGGAAATCTGTGGCTAAGCTGGGGGTCTACACAGCAAGAGTCCACCCTGAAGCAGGATGGGTTCAGGCATGGCCTTCTGGGGCTGAGCTGTAGCTCTGCTCCCCTGGCTGCCAGCTGCCAGTGAAAGGCACCGAGCAGCATTTGCAGAAGTTTGCTGAGTGGTTTGTGATGTAAACTCTGCTGACTTTCAGGAAGTTTAAGGCAGCTGAATGATTTTTAAAATGGAAATAGAATTCTAAGGAATATATGGTCTGTCCAAACCATAAAATGAATGTGGCAGATTTAATCTAGATATCAGGGGCAGCAACAGCAACAAGGATGGGATAGTTTCAATGTTAATATGTGCTGCTGGAAGGCCACCTACAGAGTCAGGTCCTGGCGTGAAAAGTTTGCACCTTGGCAGCTATCTCAGATAAAGCCTGAGATGACTTGTCTTCACTGCTTTTCTTATACCAGTTATCTAGACTAGCAAACATGTGCAAACAGTGTGGGTACATTTATACTAGTGAATTAAGCAGTGCAACCCTCTATAGAGTTAAATAGGTGGACTCTGGGACTGTTGTGACCCAAAGGAGCCAGCGTGATACAAATGATTCCCAGGCATGGTTCAGGAGTCAGCACGTGGCAAGGACCATCCCCAGCACACACACAGTTTGCAGGCAGGCAAACTGCTCAGGGAGAGTAAGACAGGTCCTTTGCAGAGATGCACTCAGTACCAATTGACATCAATGCCCAGGATTGTTCCTAGGCACAGTTTATTTACTACTATAAACATGGCCTTTGAACACAGCATTTTCATTTTGCTCTACGGGCATGCTAGACATTTCAGTCGTTTCTTAAAGCATTTACTCCTTTATGTTTGCACAGCTTTCTCACTTCATCTCTTGCTGCAACTTTTCTCCACCCTGAAGAGACAGCTGTGATCAGCTTTCGTCTGTCCAAATAACTCCCTATTTAATTACCATTATGTACCTCCAGCTGCAAAGACAAGTCAGTAGAACACCTTAATACATACACAGAACAATGCTCTTGCACCTGCTTGTACGCTATGACATTTCGAAGTGCTTTCCAGGGGTTAAAATGCCTTGATGTTTCCAGCAGTACATTAAACAAGACCTGTGCCCGTGGCCCGTGCAGCAACTACAGTGTACTCTTGCAAATTATCAGTCCAGATGAGCTGCAGACTGGGATTTCAGGTCTTGAAGAAGCGGGCATAGAAGCAATTCACAATAAAACTAAAGAAGAGATGTAAGGGCATGTCCTTCATTCCTTTGTTTTCCTTTGGGGACCAGCAGAACTGTTTCTTGGTGTGACCAGGTTTAGAGGAAAATGAAAACTAAAACATATTAATCATCTTAAAGCTCCTAGAGACTCATGAAAGGCAAATTATATTGCCTGGAAATGTTAAAATCATTTCCTATTTTATATGAAATCATGGACATAAAAATGGAAATAATCCCCTCAGGACACAATCCAGGGAGAAACAACAACATGACCCTGAGTTATAAACAGGAAGAGATTTTCAGTGTACTGCAGAGGATTTAGTGAAGGGATCCCCATTAATGTTAACAGGAGGCAGAAGGATGAATCTGAAGTGGAAATTTAGCCCCTGATGTCAAATGTTCTGAGGACCAGGCAGCTTGCTGCTGCCTGTGCATCCGGCTAGAAGCAAGGATGAAAACAGTTAACTGCTTTCTGACGTTTGAGTTGAACTGAGGACACAATATAAGCCTAAGGCATCTGGGAACAATGCTCCTTTTAAGAAATCTGAGAGGTAAGTGCCTGCTTTGCTGCACAGACGTGGGATCCCTTGCTCTGCAGCTCTCTGGCAAAGTCTAACGTGAGCGTCATTTAGATTAGATGAGATTAACCTCAAACTTCATTGCCCATGCAAACAAGACAATCTAAGTGCACTAACATATATGCTAACCATTTTTATCAAAACATAAATGCTTCTCTCTGCAGGGCTTTTAAGCAAATTGCAAGCCAAAATGAACATAAAGTGCAAAATGAGCTATTCTATTGCAAAGGTCTTGTGTTTTTTATATAATTTCTGAAACTTTTTATGCTTTGTTATGTTTAGTGATGTAAAATATGAAACATTCTGGTGTATTCTTCATTCACTGCATTTTTTTCCACTGAAGTTTGTCTTTTTAAAACAGAAGAGCTGAAACAGAAGGGAATGCTGATCTACTGAAGCAAACGATGGATGTCTCACTGTGTTGGAAGGAGTTCGTATTTCATTCACTTCCTTCTTGAGTGTCCAAAAGTGAGGGGAGACAAACAATGGAAAATAAAAATTAAAGCTAGTGGAGAAAATAATGGCAATGCATAACAACTGGAGATCTGACCCTATATATAAGTGAATAGGATCAACTGTGAATGCAGCATTGTAAAATTTGCCATAAGCTCCAAGACTGCTTTTTCTCGTTTGTGATTAGAGAGTAGTACCTGTTCCTACTGACATCACCTGAGAAAAGGGAACAGGTTAAGTGCAACATTTGTGCACATTATTATGATTTACAAACGAGGGGTTGGGTGAGTGGCTGATAAACTGGAGTGCAGGGCTTCCTGGACGGGCTGGAGAAAGGGGCTACAGGAGCCTCATGAAGTTCAGCTATGACAAGTGCAAAGTCCTGCACCTAGGCTTGCATAATACCGTGCACCAGGACAGGCTGGGCCCACTGACAAGAAAGTAGCTTTTCAGAGAAGGCCCAGCCGTCCTCGTGACAGAATATGTGTCAGCAACATACCCAGAGATGAAGGCAAAAGGCATCCTGGGCTGTAGCAGCAATACTACAGTCAGCAGGTACCCTGGGATTCAGCTTAATTTAATTTGGAGTTAATTTTCACAAGAAGTTGGGAGGGGACACAGCCAGAACAGCTGACCCAAACTAGCCAAAGGGGTATTCCATACCATATGACATCATGCTCAGTATATAAAGCTGGCTGGGGAGGAGGGGTTGCTGCTTGGGGGTGGGAATTGGACTTCTGGGTTGTAAGCAAATTGCTTTGTATATTCTTTTATAAGTACTGTTGTTATTTTCTTCTTCCTTTGCTGTCCTAGTAAGCTGTCCTTACCTGAACCCATGAGTTTTACCTTTTTCTTCTGATTCTCTTCTTTATCCCACCAGAGGGTGGGGAGGAGTGAGTGAGTGGCTGTGTGGTGCTCAGCTGCTGGCTGGGGCTAACCTACAACCACAGGTCAAGGGATGTTATTCTGCTTGCTGATCATCTGTGGGGATGCTTCTGGAGCAATGTGTCTAGTACAAGAGAGATGTTGACAAACTTGAGAGCTCAGAGAAGGGTAAGTGAGGGGAGCTGGAGCATATGTCATAAAATGTAAAGATAAAGGAGCTGGGCTTATCTAGGCTAAAAAAAAAATAAGGCAAAGCAGGGATTTAACTACCATCTTCCACTATTTAAAAGGGGATTCAGAGGAGATGAGGCCAGACTCTTCTCAGGTATGTTATAAAGAACAAAAGGCAGCAGGCACAAGTTGCCACAAAAATTCTGACTGAACACAAGGAAAGCAGTGTTCATGGTGAGGACTGTCAGATACTGGAATATCCTGTCAAGAGATTTTGTGCAATTGTTATCCTTGCAAACTTTCAAAACTGGACTGGAGAAGGTTCTGAGTGACCTGATCTAGCTTTGAAGCCAGCACTGTTTTGAGCAGGGTGTGGTCTAAAGACCTCCAGAACTATCTTCTAACCTAAATTACTCTATGATTTTATGTGAGGTTTAAAATATTGTTCAATTCCATAAACAATTCTGCAGCAGAAGAGACATTATTACAATCTTTATAAAGGTCTAGCCTGAGCCAGGAGGGTACAAGAGAGCCCTATGTTTACAAATGGATAATGTTTAGCCGGGAAGATACTCAAAACTCACCTGCAGGGATCCTTCCTTTTCTTTCTAATCACTTTGTACCTGTACTTCAGGATCATGTTACTACTGCAAAGTAATATGTGTAAAACCAAACTATCCTATTTTGAAAGTAGTCAGAAAAAATTCAAAGGATTTACTCAGTAGCTCTTTCAAGTATCATTTAGAAGCTTTTCTAAGTTAAATTTTAGCATATAGGAAAGTCTTTGCTATAGTTTCTATTGCTTGTTTCATTGATCTTTTCCTGGTGGGGAATGTGAAAAGCAAGGTGGTATAGGTCTCCCTCTCTGTACCCCTCTGTAACTCGTCCCAGGCTTGCCAGAAATGGGAATCCCCACACTGACATGGCCCAGCTGCATAACCTTGGCTCAGACTTCTGAGGTAATTGCTCAGTTTGAGAAAGAGCTGTGAAAAAGTCTGTAGAGCAGAGATAAGGAAGATAAAATTGCAGACAGGTAAGAATTCTGAGACAGGATCATTAGTAGCTCAAGGATTCAAGAAGGAAAGGACTGTCATAAAAGGGTATAGAATCCTAAAACATAAAAACCAAAGACGATGCTGGAGGACAGCAACTCAGCAACAGCATCTATGCCATGCAGCAAAACAGTTGAATCCTTCTCTTCCTGACTAATGCCTGACCTGCAAATGCTCTTTGAGTGTCTTATTGGGATGAGGAGCATAACAAGCCATGTGGCTTGTTAAGTACAGGCTCTTTTGTGTATGTTGGCTAGGACATAATTGTCTTATCCTTTAAAACTGTGTATACCTTGCTTTCAAGGTCTCTGCACAGGGCTAAACATGCTGAAGCAAGTGGCCTAAAGAGATACCATCACTGGTGTACAATTTTGAGCTTTGCAGCAATGTTTGGGTTTGCATTTTGGGGTTGGAAAAAAGAAACTTTTAATCTGTCATCTTATTAGTCAACTTGAATTGATGCAAAAGCATGCAGATTGTGTGGACAAAGCCCTTAGGACTATTCATGCTATTGTCACTGACAGCTTTCTATGTGGTTTCTCTGCCTGGGTATTTTGTAATTAATGTCATTCCCAAATAGGCAATTGAAGACTTGCATTTCTCAAGGGTTTTCAGTGCAGACCCACTCATCTTTTTACAGACTTTGAGCACTGAGCCATGAAACCAAGAATAGCAGCATGGTTTTAGGCAATTTGTGCATAATTGATTGCAGTTTTAAAATTATTACTCTTAAAGTTGCCTGCATTCAGAGTTTATAGTAGTGGAACTCCTAGAATTTGAAACTATTTACAAGAAAGAAGTAGTAGCAATGTTGTTTCAATTAGCAGAGACTGAAAAACCCACCAGTACCTACTCCACGCAACCAGGGACTGCCACAGTTTGTGCTAAGGGCATCACATCATCCTCCAGAGAAACCACTCTCCATATCTTCTACCAAGTTCCTCTTATACTAGAAATCTCTGCCAGGGGCTTGTTCTTTGCTGAGAAGGTAGTATTAAGGACTCCTGGCTGCTAGCTCTTTTACTCTATCTTATTTAACTTTTGAGATTTTTGGCTTCCATACTCATTAGAGCTGTTGATGTTAAGCAACTTGACGTGGAGTTATCTTGAGAAATTTGTTTCACAGAACTTGGACAGTTTAAAGAAGGATGCTTTGACTTGTTAAGAAGTTCTCCTGGCAATGCTTCCCTTCTTCTGTGTGTCCTGAAATGGTCAAAATGATGGAGGCTTCACAAGAGCTGGCCTGAGATGAGTTACAGTTAAAGCCTTGGCTGACCAAGCAGTTGGTACCCTCACTTAGTGGAGGGAGACACCTTTACATGGGAGCACATGGTAGTCATGAAAGCATCGCAAGCTCAGCAAGCCCTAAAAAGCATGTTCTGGTTCCAAATCTCCTCAAAGAGGCTACACTTCCATATTGATCAACCATAGCTGTTGGCATATCTGCCATACACCTAATATTCTCCCCCTTTCCTGCAGCAGTATGTTGCCCATGGCAGGGATCTAAGTCAAAACCTAAATTCCTCAATTGAAGTTGTCAAGCTGGCTTCTTAGCAGTAACTTAGGGAGCCAGGTATCATTATTGCTCTGAAAGATGCAAAGGGAGGAAACTGAGCAATTAGAGGAGCTTGTAAAACCCTGTCAAGCTGCGGAGTGGTCTATTTATTTTCCTATTGATCTTGCCTTTCTTTCTTTGAGGAATAATGACTGTCTCATCAAATTTTCAAGTTCCCCATGTTGCACTGTGTCTTAACCTTTGTAATGGTAAAGATCTCAGATTTGCAATTCTGTAGTCTCTTTCACTCTGTAATCTTTCACCTAAACTGCTGTGGTGAAATTTTCCCTGGGTTGTTCTCCTGCTGTTATTCTTGTGCTGTTATCTCATGCCCTTGCACCTCTAAACTCAGATATCAGATTTCTCACAGGACATGATTGTCCTGGCATGGAAATTGCCCCTTCTTCCCTTCAACCATGTTGTTTAAATTTTAGTTTAGTTATACATCTGATAAACATTATCCACTGCATGGACACACATGGACAGTGGCATCCCCTTCTGTGAAGATGTCTCGGAAACAAGCCTGAAGCCAGTGTTCACATTATAGGCTACTAAATAAAAGCCTGCTTTAAATTTATTTGACATATGTTGCTGGTGTTTTTAATTTTTCAGGAAGCTGCAGGTTATTGTGAAGCACTTGATAAGTATGGTGTTTTCCCATGAGCTAGTTCAACATCAAATACCATGGGCCCTGATTGTGATCATAATCTTCTAACTGCAACCACAGAGCTAGGGTACCAATCTGAGCATCATTTACTATCTATTTATCTATTCATCTTGGCTAAAAGTATTATTTTACTTTTCTATCCTTGGGTTTACAAATACTGAAAAAGCTCAGGGCATTTGAAACCTGAAATCCTTTCTGCAGACAGAATTTTTAGCATAAATAGCACCTTACAGTTACCTCTTGGGCTTTCTGCAACAGCTCAGGCAACTGAGATGTTGCAGCTGTCCCTGCTGCAAGAAACCTCTGTGCAGACAAACCTCTGGCCCCCCAGGACAGCCGTACTCAGCCAGTCACATGGGGTACTCACTCCTACTATGTACTTTGTGAACCCTACTGAGGATTTTTTCACAGCAGATAAATCAAAAGCAGGTTGAATGAGAGTGCTAACCTGGTTACTTACAGTCCTTAAAAACGTTCCAGGCCAGGTGTTGACATGAACAATGTCAGAGTGACCAGCACTGTAGCGTACAAAACCCTGCCTCTGGGCTGCTGGGACTGGAGCCGCGTGCATTTGGGGGAACACTATGTCTTACAGACCTGAAGATGTAGAGAAAAGCCTGGCACAAACAGAAATTAGTCTCACTGGGAGTCAGTGAGTCATGGAGGAAGGGACATCAGGAAGTCCATCTAGCCTTTCCCTAGGTCAGGTCAGCTGGAATGGTGTCATTCCTGGCACATATATATCTAACACCATAGATCAAGCTTTGATACATTAGTTCTTTCTAAACTTTTTTATAATTTGGAAAGGAATGACTTAATTCCACCTCAGTAGATCCTAAGGACCAAGGCGAGAGGAAAATCTGAGTAGATTATTTGGTTTTGCATTTGAAAAGCAAAGTCTCATAGATGAGTTAAATATGCTTGTCTGGCAGCATTTTAGATGACCTCAAGCCATGGCCTGATGCCAGACAGGAAGAGGTTTAAAAAAGTAATTAAAGAATGATTTAAATCTAGAAATAAAGGCAGTAAGTAATTCTCCCCCTGCAAATAATTATTAAAAAAAAAAAAAAAACAAACAAACAACGACACAAAACCTTTGATTTATGTTGAAGTAAATGTTTCTGATTGATTTGCAAATATTTTTTCTGTGTAACTAGAGAGGAGGGGCACATATGTCTAAACACAATTTAAAAGACTAAATAAATAAGTAAATCTTTATCTTCTTTGAGGCTCAGACTTTTCATAATTTGTTACTCAGTTACCAGTTACTATTACTTGTCCAGTTAAATTTCTGAGTACAAAACTTATGATCTGGGAAAGGAAATCTAGCCCAGAGTGGTCAACTCTTCCTCTAAAATTGTATCTATGATAAAGAGAGTTTGTACCAGAAATCTTGTTTGCTTTCCTGAATTTTTTCATGAATCAAAGCCTTATTTTTCTTACAGCCATTCCTTGATCAAGTTGGCTACGCTGCCATAGCCAAGTTTTTTTTTGTTTTTTTGGTTTTTTTTTTGCAATTCTACGTAATGAGCCAGAATAAAACCAAAAAACCTTCTTTCTCTTTGTATATACAGATATATTAAATGACAGATGCCCTGTTGCAACATGCAGAATTATCACTCACCACACAAAATGGACCAGATTCTCTGATCTGGTATCATCGCTTTGCACTACATTGCAAACATAATCCAGACCTAAAGCTTTGTTAGCTGACATGGTGAGGATTATCCCATTGCAAAGATAATCCTTTTGAACACAGACCAAGTCTTGGACTTCTCCTGGGAATTCTTCCTTTGCCATAAGTATAGAAAGGAAAGAGGGGTGTTGCTAAACAGCAAGAAAACGGTAATTAGCGTCTTACCACATCACACCAGGCAAACCCTTATTGATGGCTTGTAGCCTGCCTGTAATAAGATTCACAGAAGGAATTCCCCCAATTCTAACAATGTGTGTGCAAAGAGGTGGACAGTATTGAGCTGGATAGCTTAAGCCTTCTCAACTGACTAATCATTTTCACTGCCCAGGGGTATCATGTTTAACTTGATTCTGAGTCTTGCCTGAGTCCTCACAGCCAGTCTACAAAGCAACAGTATGGTAATACTTACGCTAAAAATGAAGTATACAGGAAGGACTTCAGCTTTCAGATGCTCTGAACTTCTTCAGTATTTGTAAACTGTAAGCAATAAGTATGTATCATAGGATACTCAGAGATAAAATAAATGGAGATCGATCAAAAAGGCTGTGTATTCAACAGTCTCTAAAAGCTTTTGCCAGTGCATGTTCAGGACACTGTAACAGAGATTGAGAAATGGCAGACAAAAAATACTAGGTACAATATATTGAATTAAGGAGGAAAAGAAAGGGTAATGGGATAATTCCCCAAAACCAAGGCAGTGTTCTCGTACCCAGTGTTGCAAGGCAGCCAAGCCTGGAAAGAGAGAAGGGGCAGTCCAGGCTGGTTCATCACTGCCTAGAATCCTGCTCCCTGTCCGTGGGGCTGGGCTAGGCTTATCACACAGCCTCCTCTCTTCTCAAAATGCAGGCAGCGTGCTGCCCCTGAGCTGCTAGCTGACATTGGTAGCAGGAAGATTAGAGGTCAATCCTATCTTTAGCTCTCTCACTATGCAAGATGATGCCAGGTGCTTGGAGAGCAGAGGATAGTTAGCAGAGAAATGAACAAGTCAGATACTGAAATTGGATTCCTGGGTTGCTAGTTCCTCTGAATTTTCTCTTTGGAGATGGGTAGGAGACCAAAATGGTGTTGGAAGAGTCCAGCTCTCCCTACGGACTCTATGTGACCTCAAGAAAGTCACCCAGTATCCCTGTTTGCCAGTTCTTTTATCTGTAACACATCAAGAGTAGTCCTTTGTTTTTCACACCCTGTGAGCATGCATTGTTCCATTTTCTGAGACGAAGACCATCCCAACGGTGAGTGGCACTGAACAGAAGGACATTTTGGTTTTATTTGTTGACATCCAAATAATAGCAATGACAACAATGGACTGGACTCCTTGGGATGAGTTTAAAGCAGATAAGGAGAGGCCACAAATAATTTTTCAGTTTAGATTGTAATATGATCCCATCGTAAACTGATACATCAGTTCTCCCTAGTATGGCAGAAGAAAAACATAATGCAAAAGATATGCATAATCCAAGAGATCCTCCTAGGCCAAGGACTTCAGTAGTGTGGAGAATTCTTTAGGTGTTCATAGGATCTGTAGTTTACAGAGGGCAGCTGAGAGATGTGCCTGTGGCTTCCTTAACTATATGGAAAATCATATCAACCTTTCTAACACATACAATTTCTTCACACTCGTATAAAACATGTGAGATTGTTCTCTTAAAATACTGCTGAATAATGTTCACATGGGTCTTGGCTCCCACTAATGATAAGCAAAGTTTGGATTCAGTGACCCACATACCTGCCATCTATAATGTCTGCTCTGGGCATATACAATTGCTAAGCTCATTCTCCTGTTTGGAGATATTACAAGCAGCGTGCGTGGGTGTTGCTGCCCAGACAGCCCATGTAAAGACAGCAGCAGCGTTCCTGGGCATGCGGCATCTGAGCACGCAACCAGTGGGCACTTCACCAGTGGGGCCTGTGCAGAGCCCTGCAAAAAAACCTGTAAACAACCTGCCTCGTGTGGAAACTAGATGCTCCTCATTTAAGGACAAATGCTCCCTATTTAAGGGCAGTTTCATTAATTAACTGGGTTTTTAAGCATTAAAATTACGGACTGATCCCCATTTTCTCATATATCTACAGTTGAAAGTAGTTGAACTAAAAACCAGTTTTAATTAAAGTTGAAAGTACCTCAGCCAATATTTTCAGGGAGGCTATAGCAGTATGTCTGAGCTGCCATATGCATTACAGCAAATGGCTGAGCTGAAAAAAACTGAGGAATTGTTATATAAAGCCCATATACTACATGATCCATGCTGACAGGCAAAATCCAGCTACCTTCTCAGATATGATTTTGTGCCAACATCAAATGCCTGTTTAGGAAAGCCCAGTGCAGTACACATTGCAAAACCTTTGCTGGTGCTGGACCACTCTGGTTGCACAAAGATGTTTTTTTGTTGGCATATTTGCTAACACTTCGTATGAGGAATTTTCACTTATATGAGGAATTCTCACTTATATGAGGAATTTGCTGCCCTGTACTACCACCTCATTTTCTTTAGACACTTACAGAAATTCATAAGGTCAGCACACCTGTGACAACTGAAGAATTTCTGCTCATGTTTATTTCTTAGGGAGGTATCTGTGAGTGAAACAGTGGACTGAAGCACCTCTTTTGCTCTTTACCTCTACAATGGCACAGGAGTGGTATTGGTAATTTATTCTTCATTTTCATATGAGTAAGTATCTGTTGTCATATGAAATGGGGAGATTACTGGGGAATGTACTTTCTTTGATAACATTCAGCTTTGGTCAAATAGGAAAAAAATAAAAATCAATATCTTGTTTTTGCATTTCTGAAACTAAGACTGAGGTTTCATTGCCTTAGTGTAGGTGCCTAGAGTTATCTGAATACCACCTGAATACCCCACTTGGCCCCCACTGTAGAGCAGCCTGGGACCTCTCTCTCAGCTCCATATAAATAGTTCAGCAATCGTAAGAGAGATCAAATGGCATTCGACACTTATGTTACACATAAGTAACATCTGTATCCCATCCTCAATGTTTTGCTTTTAAGGACCAGGACTTTGATGCCAGGCACAAAAAAAAGGGAAATGAGGTGTCATTGTGTCTTCTCCCTCTCTGACAGCCCCTGAATTCAGCTTGGTGAGTCAAGGCACTGGTCAGAGACATGAAAAGATTCAAATCCCCATTCTGCCTGATTCAGAGCAGGAATTGCAACCCTCCCCAAAATCACCTAAAATACCATGTAAGTACAGAGTATCTCTTGTTATACTTTATGTAAAATGAAGATTCATACAAACAGGAATTCAGCCCTACATTTTGCAGGAAGGTCCTTAATTAAATTACCACTGAGATTTTCTTCTTCTCTCTAGCTTAAAGAATATTTAGCAATGTGAAGTGTAACAGCTATAAGTGAAGAGCCTTATTTCAGAACAGTTTATAAATGTTTGCAGTTCTTCATTTTAGTAACCTAATTAGAAATTCAAACACTTGTACAGCTCAGATGTTATTGTTCTATCAGCTTTACTGTGGTCTGCTAAGGAAAAGGTGGTCGCAATGCTGATCATGGAAAAGCTCAGTACATAATATATGCAAAACATTCAGTGTGGAGCTCTTCTGTGAGGAAGTGCACTTAGCACCCTCATAAAAATATGAGAGGTGTATTAGGAAGGAAAATAATTTTCTGTATCTAAATATTTATTCTGGTTTTAGTATTCTGTAGCAAAAGTCAACAAATCCTTCTGTTCTTTTCTATGTCCTTTCCTGAATGAGACTTTTTGATTACGTTTTTTTTGGCACAGTTGATCTTACTACCCACTGCCAGTGGAGGATGTCACCCTGAGGAAATATCTTACTATATTCAATGGATTAGCATAGTCTGCATTCATCTTTCAAATAACTAAATAGAGGCCCTGGACTAGCTAGAGAACGGATGTTCAAGGGCTTGTGGACTACATTTAACACCCAGGTCACAGATATCAACTTTTCCAGTCTAAGGTATTCTGGGTTTCTCTGAATGATTCTTTATTGACGTTTCACCAGAAGCACACTTTTGAAGCAGATTTCCCTGTTGTGCTTTGCTTAATATTGCTGAAGTGTCATCAGACTGCACAAACTAGATTATTCTTGAATTAAAGTAAACTAGAAGATGCATGCCAGGAGCACACCTAAAGCACTCCATCTCCTAACAGGCATGCAGTCCACTAGAGAAAGCAAGACCTAGTCCAAAATAAACTCCCCTGAAAGGCATCTCTCAGGTCTTTACAAACATCTACTTTGGTCTATTCATCTGTTGTACGTGCAGTGCAAATGTAGCCTCTGCGCTTACCTTTGAAATAGCACATCCTTACTCTGGAGGGAGCAGTCACAGTGGTGAGGACAGGGAAGATGCATGTTTGGGCAAAGGGCACTTGGTGTCACAGGGCGTGAAGAGGTAACAACTCCCCAGTGCCCCGAGGAGGAATGGCAGGATACTTTGTGCACAGGGTGAGTGCTTCCTTACCTGCCAAAACTCATGGCACTTTCAAGAGATCCCCAGGCACAGCTGGGTCAGGAGCTGGCCACTCCTCACAGGACTCAAGGAAGCCCAAGAGAGTGGGAGGCACTGCCTACCTCACTGGGAGGGACATACAGAGTTTTACGAGCAGTAGGAAATGCTGCTAGACGTGGGGTCTGGGTTAGGGTGCAGCTCCCTGTAACGCCTCTGCACCGTACAAGAGCTGGGTATGCCAGACGGGTTGTCCTGAGGGGTTACATGGGTTGGGGGTGGATGGGGTGAATGGTTACAGTATTTGCTCTGCAAAGGCCCCTCAGAGCAGTGTCAGCCCTGAAAGCTCTGGAAAACACAACTGAATGGCTTGGAAGGGCTCTGCTGATCTCCTGCCTGGATGGCACTGGTCTCCTTCCCAGCCTTCCCACAGGCCAAGCAGCTGAGAGGCAGCCCTGTGGCCATCAGCAGGCATCGCTCTTCTGAGCCCTCATCCAGACCCTCACCCCCGCGTCTGAGCACAGCACTGCTCGTGAAGTCTGCAGCTCAGGCCTATTGCTTACAGACAACATGAGAGAAGCAGATAACCTATTTTGGGGCAAGTTTCAATATCCTTTTCTGTTTCAAACCACATTTCAGCTTTCAGAGTGTCATTTTCTCTCTCAAGTTCCCACAGCTGTTGCCAAGGGCAAGCTAAACACCTTCATGCTCTTACAAACCCAGTTCCTCATCTTCTGCACTTCTTTCTAAATAACTGCAAAATGCCCAGTTTGGGTGTAGATTGAAAGACTGTCTCTGCTTCCTTTTTCCCACACAAACGTACACCAGCAGGTATGGATGGACTGCCAGCCACTTCGGCTGAGAGCAGCCCCCTCCGTCCGTCCTGCGCTGTCCCTTCCGTCACCGCTGCCCATCACGGTGCTGTCAGCCCCGCAGCGTGCACCTCCGAGTGTAGCCAGTCACGGGCACATCCAGCTGGCACCGAATTCAACTCTGACTTTTGGAGACATACATGTACACAGCAGTAAAACTAGTTTTGTAAAAACAATCTGTTCTGCATACAGTCTCTTGCACGTGTCTCATGCTGAAGTAGGAGACAAACTCCCTTGAAAACACTTCCCCTGTTTGCTGCCTTCTTTTGAGGGCAAAGGAACGAAGCAGGAGAGCACTAACACATGACAAAATTGAGCTACTTTTCTGGTTTTCCTCTTTGTTCCTCCATAAGTGGGGGTGGTGCCTGCAGCTTCTCAGATAATGAAAATCATGTATTTAATTTATAGTGTAGTATGCATATAACTTTGAGAAAATGTCCTCATCTTTACTGGCAACAAAGAAAATCAGCTATCTTTATTGCCTCTGTTTATAAAGGCTTCTTTTATCAGCTGAAAGAAACACACCCATCTACTATGCATTTTTTTCTCCTGATGTTAGTTGTCTGCCAGAGAGCAACTGCTCATTGATGGGCAGATTTAGGTGTAGGAGAAATCTTTATTTAGACATAGGGAAACCTCAAAGTAGGAAGACAGTAGTTAACTACCCAAATACTTTAGCTAAATAGAAGACTTCTGAAATAGCAGGCATACAATATTTTTAGCTGTCAGTGGGAATTCAGTAGGTTGAAAAATGTGTCCAGTAATAAATTTCTTTTATAAACTAAAGAGCAATCTTGCAGGGAGCTATTGCAGAATTGAAAAAATTTATGTCTAATCACATTTTTCTACTCTTCTGGGAAATTACAGCAGACACCTATAGAAAAACTTGCAAAAAGATATGTATCCTAGTAACAGATTATTTCAACCCAAACCAGGAAAGTTCCATGCTTTAAAAAAAAAAAAAATATATATATATATATATATATGCACACATTAATTGATTAACCAACAAAAGGAAAGGACTAAGCAGTAAAATCACGTGGCTCTTTCTAATCAGTCTCCGGCTGCAGCGTGCCAATTGCGTGGTGTTAGCTGCAATCTGCCACTGACATATGTACTCAGGTTTGGAAGCTGTTACTTAACCTAGAGGCAGTGACAGTGTTTGGATAATTCTGATGTTATCCTGAGAGGATTAGGACACAAGCACAAATTTAAGCTCTCTTCTCCAATGCGTATTTGAAGATGATGTACATTTGCAGGGGACCGGCTGTCACAAAACTAATTTGGCCTATGTTTTTATTTGAACATATGTGGTTTCTCAAAGGAAGTTGATTGTAGGCAGAGATGAAAGCAATTCGGTGCCTCTGATCTCTGGGATGTCACTTCCAAATGAGATCACCTTCAGTGCACATTTTCCTGTTCTGGCACCGGTCTGGGGAAATTTAGACAACTACAAACACACTCTCTTATTTTCAGAGTTTAAAAAAAATTAGACTAGATACTCATTCATTTCTTTTTCTTCAACATATAAGGCATGCCATAGAAACAATTTGAGGCTTTGTTGTTTTCAGGGTAATGTAATTTCCTGAGAACTGAAGTAAATGATATTTTCTGAAGACAGACACAATAATACCACCAAAAAGCTTCTGTTTGCTCCTCAAATCTGCAACAACACAAAATGCACCTAGAAGCCTTTTGAACTCCTTTTATTGTCCCCAAAGAAAAACAGCAATGCGAGGAAACTATACTTCAAGTAGTAAGAGCATCACCACTTTTCAGAGGTCAAATGTAAAAGCTAGATTTGTATTTTTATACACAGTACATCATGAAGTCCTTATACACTGAAAAGACTGAATCTGAGATCAAGTTTTTCCACATCAAAAAAGTCAAAAGACCTACTGCTGCTCTTGTAAGAGGCATGACAAAATTGTCAGTTTCTATTTCATCTTCTATTTGTTGGTACATTTTAATAAGAAACACCACAGTAAGATCCACCTTTCAAATGACAAATTGAGTTGGAAAATGTCACCTCTGTTGCTATATTGGCATTTCAGTATTTATCCTAATAGTTAAGTGCTTGATTTCTTACATTCTAGCAAATATATTTTGATAGCTTCATGCATCTAATCTTCCCAGATCATTAAGGCAGAGTGGGTAAATGTACTTTTAAAAAGAAGATATGGACAAAACATGTGGTATCAAACATCTCTGAGGGAGCATTAAGTTGCTCACTCCTTAGTGATTTGGCTGGTAAAAATTAATATGTATTACTTATATACATATACCACACTAAAACTGTTAAAGGACACCAAGCATTTCCACACTTCCAGATTGCGGACAAAAAATTTAGGAAACAAGAAGCTTACCAGAATGGTAGTTTTTCCTGGTGTGATGCTTACAGACTCATATGGTTTTCAATTTTATTTTTAGTAAGTTATTCATTTTCTGAATAAAACAGAGACAGCATTTGTCACTAGCATTTGCTATAAAACACAGATTTGCTAAAAAAGAAAGGTATTAGAAAACAGCATCTAAATTACATGCTATGCCCCAAGTCAAGTCATCATTAGGCACCATTTGCCATTAGGTAAAAAAAAAAAGATGTTCCTAAGGGTTTGTAGAAACACGAACAACAGCTTGAGTGTAAAGAGCTGTTTAGTATTTACTGAGCTCTGAAAATGCTCTGATTTTACTACTACTTCGTGTTCTGCCTTGAAATGTTATTTCTGTTTAGGCATAAATACTGATTATATAGTTCCACTGAGGACCATAACTACAGAATGCCAAACTAGAAGTGTGAGAGGATTTGGGGCTTACATATTCTTAAATGAATTATGAAAACAGCTACTTTTTCTCCTTCCTCAGCACTCTCTCTTTATTTCCAGATGAAATAAACTGTTATTTTTGCATCTCATTGTAAGGTTGTTTTCATAGCTTTTGAATTGCTTGTCCTTGGAGTCTGTTGCAATTTTTTAATAATAATTCACATAAAAAGTTGTTATATTGCCTCTCTACAACACACTTGCGGCTATCCAGGCTTCATGTATTATACCACAGAAAAACAATGGAAAGTTGAGTATGAAAATAACAATCTTTGTAAAAATAATCTATATTTTTGTTCCTTTAATTCTTATTCAAGTTGCCACATTTCTAGGTTTGACATCTTCAGGATTCTCTCTGGAATGACAAAAATTAAAAAATGAGAACCAAGATTCTGGGGCTTTGAGACAAAGACCAAATATCAGGAAAGTTAGCAATTTTGTTTACAAGGACACAAGAAGAGTTTCACATGGAGGACCTTTTGTTTTGCACAGACCCCACTGAAGTTGATAGGGTCCTGTTCACACAGAAACCTTCAGCCTTCTAAGTCGTTTCTAAAATCAAATTTCTCCTGTTATACTGAGATACGTCATGAACCAGAAAACACTTATTAAACTTCATTGTTGTAATGCTGACTTTTGAAAAGTTTACCTTTAAACTATTTAGACAGTCTGTTGTAAATTTTGGCTCATGGCATTGCCTGAAGAGAAAGCCTACATTTTCAAAGTAGTCAGATTCATAGAGGATGAAGAGCTATGAAGTTAAAGCTGGTCCAGTAGTAGGAATATATTTATTGTTACTTATGTGATGAAAAGCTTGTCTGTACACCCACAAAAGAGCACAGTGCAGGGAAGCCCACATAACACCCTGCTCCAGTTGCTCCCAGGCCCACCACAGGAACTATCACCCCATCAAATACCCATCTCCATAAGCCCAGAGGAGCACAGGGGCACAAAAGCAGGTGGAAACCCAAATTATGGACTCAGAGGAGGGGACATTCTGTCCAGACCTTTCTCAGGGCTGACCCAGGAAAGCCTCAGCCCCATGGCCCCGGTGTGAAACCCATCAAGAGGAGTCAACCCAAACCACGTTTTGGATTGAGGGAGGTTGCTCTCTAGAGATGTAGGACACATGATGGGATGCAGGGGAAGAGCATTTTGGTATTGCACAAGACTTATTAAGGGATGTTTAGGGAAGAAGCCAAAAGTGGAGGAAGTGATAGATTTAGGCAATTTAGGGAGGAACAAGTGTGAAAAAATAAAGGCATAAGAGATAAAAGAGTCTGGCCACCTGTAAGTAGTTGGCTGGTTGGTACCCTTGTCTGGCCATGCCCTGTATGGGGGTATGAGCTTAGCAACAGAAGCGAGTGTGGGCATGTGAAAATAACATATCATACCATTAAAAGGAAATTAATTGCAAGGTTCCAGAAGGACAAAGTAGGTCTTTATACAAAACCTACCATCAACCTCAGTAGCACATGCTAGGGCTGCCTGCAGCCTCGGTGCAGCTCTTCCTGCTCCAGTATTTGCACCCTGAATAATGTGCTCGGTTTTGTTCAGTTCTGAAGTGCTGGACCATGTCCAAAGACGAACAATGAAGCTGGTAAAGGGTCTAGAGAACATGTCCTGTGAGGAGCAGCTGAGGGAACTGGGGTTGTTTAGTCTGGAGAAAAGGAGGCTGAAGGGAGACCTTATCACTCTCTACAGCTACCTGAAAGGAGCTTGTAGCAAGGTGGGAGTTGGTCTCTTTTCCCAAGTAACAAGTGATAGGATGAGAGGGAAATGGCCCCAGGTTGCACCAGAGGAGGTTTAGATTGGATATTAGGAAAAAATTTCTTCACTGAAAGGTTGTCAAGTACAGGAACAAACTGCCCAGGGAAGTGGTGGAGTCACCATCCCTGGAGGTATTTAAAAGACACCTAGATGTGGCTCTTAGAGATTAGTTTAGTGGTGGACTTGGTAGTGTTAGGTTAACAGTTGGACTCGATGACCTTAAGGACCTAAATGATTCTATGATTCGGTGATTCCTTCCTTGTGTATGTCTGCTGCCAAGTGACCGGGTGGCATCACCCCCTGCTCACCGTTTGGGGCTCAGGAGTGCAAAACTCCCTATGTAGCCAGCACAAGTTCTCAAGTCTTTTTCAGCTCCAGCCTTGTGAGTCTTCTCTGCCTTTTGTTAGTTCAGATCACTGCAGCAATGAAGCATAAAGAATACTTCTCTACTGCCATGCAGTGTCTGCCAACAAGTGGCCAAAGGAAAGATTTTCCTAGATGTGCCCCAGCAGCATCTGCTGGTTTTATTCTATGTGCTCAGGGAGGTTTTGTTTGCCAGAAAGAAAAGGGAATCGAAGAAAGGGAGAGACAGCAACTTGTTCTTCTGGTGGTAGGTGAGGAAGGTCTGTGTTACAGCAGAAGTTTTTCCCAGTACTAAATTCTCTCTTGAAAAACTCAGAAAAGACTCCATATTCTCTATTCAATAGCTATCAAAAAAAAAAAAAGAAAATTGACTTCTCATTCATCTGCGTAAAAATGTATTGAGCATGGTGGTATACATCGTATTTTACAGATGCAGAAAGTGAGGCAGTGATTAGGCAGTTTCCCTGTAGCTGCAAATTGCTGTGAGCCAAACAGACAAAAGGAAGAGGAATAAAAGGAAAATCTACACATAGCATTAATCACAGATAATTGCCCAAAGGCCTTAGACTCATTACAGTGCAAGATATATTTTTATTATTTTGATTCAGGCCAAATGCAGACCCTACCTGATTGCCTGTATTATTTCACTGTTACACATTCTTAACCACTGTTTGTCTTCCAATGTTTTGGATGAAAATGAAGACAATTAATAATAATTGGGTTCACAACAATGTCTTTAAAATATTTTAATTAACATAGGATCATTTTGTTATGAAATACAGCATGATGTAATACAGTAGGCAACAGGCCAAGGTATGGAAAAGACTGATGGGAAAGCAACAGTCCCAATATGTAATTACATCAATCTTCTTAGTGAAGACAATAAAATGACCTTTCTATACAGTTGAGAGAAACTACAAATGTCTGTGTGCAAATTAAAGAAGCTTGAATGAGAAGCATGCAAAAGGCAAGTCCATCACACATTCCTTCCTGTTGTAAACATTGAGTCCAAACTTTACATAAACCCAAGTGAAGTTCTCACTGGGGTTCTGCCTGCTTTTCTTTTTTTGTTGAGTGACTGAGCCAGCAAGCCAAAAACACTCACTGCATTTGCAGAATGCCCATCCGTGAAATGTGGGATAAGAGGAGTCTGATTTGCCTATGGAGCTGCACAGCAGCTGGAAAAATACCAGCTTCAAAATTTTAGGCTCACAGTGATAACACACTGGTGACTTGGGAGAATGATAGGCCAGCGTGTGTACTTTGGATCTTAATGTACAGCTTATCATTTGAATAGTTCTTCAGCTGATTCAGTGATTTTGTAACACTCAAATTTTTCACTATTTGGCTCTGCTTTTAACCCTGCAGTGTGACAGAATCTGTTGTTTCATCTGTAATAGTGCATGCCATCTCCCAGAAGCCTGAGAAATACCACTTGTCATTTCAAAAGCTGTGATTTCCAGCATGAGTTTGTCTCCACTCTTTTTCAGCAACTTTGAAATATCAGGATAATAATCTGCTCAGAAATAAAAGCAGCTGAATAAATTTGCAACTAATCTTTCAAGTTATTTTGGGTTTATTTCTTGTAATGGTCTTGTATTGAAAACCTGTTCAGCAAGATATCATCAGTTACTTAGCATTTACAATAGGATCAGGCTTCTTTCTTCAGGAGGTTATTGGAAATTTAGGATGCTATTTATATTCTTTTGAAGAAGATCTGCTTCTTCAGACTTTGAGAGTGTTAGTTCCTGTCTCAAGCTTTTTTTTTCAGTTAGGGAATCCAGACTGTATGAAAACTTCCGTATATACCCCGTCAGATGCAGCTTGTCCCTAAATGCTATAAACCACTAACACAGCTGATATTAGCTGATGTCACTGATATCAGCATGATGGAGCCACCAAAATTGCTGAACTTGGATGAACACATCCACTTTCCAAAGTGATTTACATGAAAAGGCATGGCATGCTTGGTGAAAGAGTGAGAGCCAGAAAAGTTAACTTACTTGCTGGAAAGAAAGCTCTTTTTAAAAATTATTTTTCTTTCTTGTTCTTTGACTTCTTTTCAGTCAGGCATGATTTAAACTATGTTTTTTTTAACACCTTGAGATTCTTCATCTTCTTTGCACGCCACTCAATCACTACTCCATCAGCAGAACTTGTGCAGGCTTGAAAGACAGAAACACAGCCAACACTGTCTGAAAAATGAAAATTTTTACTTGGCCTCTGGGTTTTGCAGCACCTTTTATTTCCTTTTTCCCCCCCCTTCTTTTCTTTGAAAAACACAAAATTAAGGAATAGTCTAGACTGCATCACTGGGAGGAGACAGAGCAGCATAAGCATAATGCAGTAATAATTTGGGATAACTGCTGTTTTCATGCTTCTGCTAAGTAAAAATCCTCTGGCAAAAGATGTTCTAACAAAGAAATGATTGAAGTTTGACTAACAGGCATGACAGACAACTCAGAGACATCCCAGGCTTTGGGTCTTCAACAGTGTCTGGCTTCTCTTTTCAGGGTGAAAGAACAGCCTGCAGTCAGACGGGGATGGGAGAAAGGAAGAGGGGATAAAAGTCAATGCGGAGACTTGGAGACAGTCTCAGATAAATGGCAAGGCAATCTCAGATGTTCTCTGATATGAGAGCACTGCCACACAGAGTGATGAAAACAACTAGTGAAATTTATGAGACAAGGAAAGAAAGAGTTTGTTATGCTTCAGAAAGTCTGGGGTGGTGGAGGGGAGGGAGCAGGCAGAGATAGAGAAATAAAATCAAAAACAGAGACAAATGGGCCTCTTGGGATTAATTTTGCACCAGGAAGGAAGCAGGTTCCTTGGCAGACCAGTCTTCAATCCTGTCAGCAGCAGCCGGGTGGGCATCCGTTCCTTGGGACACCCAGTAGGATGTCATTTCTTCTGCCAGAGTTAGAAAGTTTAAAAAGCTATTTCTTTTCACATCTGTCCTCTTGTTTTCCTAAATTAGTTAAAAAAAAGGGAGGGAGGCTATATTTCTTCTGCTACAGAGAGACCTTCCCTTACAGCTGTTTCTTCTTTGTAACAGAGGTGATCATATTACCTGCAAAACACTGCTCATGTCTATACTAAAGGTAATCTTTATTGTGCTCATATGACTTCTGTTTTTAACTGCCTCTTGTTCCTTGTTTTCCTAAATTGCTTCAGTTTCCTCTCAGATTTTTGATAAGGCCTTTGAAAGGCCCAAATATTTATTTCCCCCAATGTGAATAAGAGATTTTTCCAGTTAATGGGAGTGCAGTAAAGGGATCTGACTGCTACCTATTCCTTTGGATAGCATTACTGTTTCAGGTACCTGAATATCTAATCTTTTGGCACTCAGCAGCAAAGACCTAAAGTGTAGAATGTTAAAAAAAAAAAAAAAATAGACAGGGGGAAAATGGAAAAAGAAGAAATCTACTGGTCTTTGAAAGATCTTACACACCATGAAAAGGAAAAGGCAAAAAGCCAGTTTTCTGTTTTTCAGCCCACCTTTAAAGTATTTCAGCTACAGATTGTGCTTGATTTCCAACTGCTCTCTTGACATGTCATGGAACAGTTACTTGTAATTCAACTGTCCTTAGAGGCAATCATGATTTTTTCCTGAAAATCGTAGGCCTCCCTTGTGCACTGAATGCCTTTATAGCATTCCCCACTGTATGACAGGTCTGCAATTATCATTCTTGAAAACTATTATTTAAAAAGTTCCAGCTTGCCTCTGAAGCTGTTAAAGGGCATGAATTATAGGACCTGCAGCAAGAGTGCGCCAGAGAACATTTCTGTCAGTGAGCGGACAAACATGAATCATGTTTCAGCTCAATGGAAATGCTCATACATGGCACTGTAGTCAAATAATGTGCTTGCCTCTCGATTCGCAATTTACTATTTAAGATATTTCTTTTCCAATCAGTTTTGCCTTTTAAAATTATGACCCAGCAGTACAAGAATTCAGGACAACAGAATAGGGAGAAATACATTTGACTTTCTTTTTCTCTTGTGAGGGAGACAGGAAGACACAAAGGAGAATGCCTCCAACCCATGAAAACTTTGTTCGAGGGAGAAGTTGCAAAAGAAGAAGAGATTCTTCTTTGAGATGAAAAAGTGAAAAGTAATTTTCAGGTATGGAATAAATCTATAAGATCCTCTCTAGGACACAACTCTGCTGCTAACATATAGAATTCTCTCAGGACAGCTCACATTCTGCAGAAAAGAAAAACAAATAAGGCAAAGGACCAAAAGCATGAAGTAATATAGAATATAGAAGACAAGGAGAATGCTGAAGAATGGTAATGGCAACAATTGCTTGGTGCAAAAAAAAGTGAGAGCCAGGTCTTGCAGACCTGAATAAGAGAGAAGTCATCAAAAAGCAAGCAGCACTTGAAGATACCAGTCAGATTCAAAAGACTGGGCCCCCCATCACTCTTGTTCTTTTTGTACCCTCTACTAGAATTATAAACCACGTTGTGGACCCAAAGGCCAAATAATCTCCTCTTAGGAAATACACATCTTCCCTGTTGCTAACAAGTAGCTGCACTCATGAGAAACTCAAGGACTTATTACAGAATCATAGACTGCGTTGGGTTGGAAGGGACCTCCAAGATCATCTAGTTCCAACCCCCTTGCCATGGGCAGAGACACCCTCCACTAGACCAGGCTGCCCAAAGCCCCATCCAGCCTGGTCTTGAATATTTCCAGGGAAGGAGCAGCCAAAAGTTCTCTGGGCAACATGTTCCAGTGCCTCACCACCATCATGGAGAAGAATGTCTTCCTAACATCTAATCTAAATCTACCCTATTTCAGTTTAAACCCATTACCCCTTGTCCTGTCACTACACTCCCTGATAAACAGTCCCTCTCCAGCTTTCCTGTAGGCCCCCTTCAGGTACTGGAAGGCTGCAACTAGATCTCCCTGGAGCTCTATTTCTCCAGACTGAACAACCCCAACTCTCTCAGCCTGTCTTCATAAGAGAGGTGCTCCAGCCCTCTCATCATCTTTATGGACCTCCTCTGGACATGCTCCAATAAGTCTTTCTTTTACTGGGGACCCCAGAGCTGGATGCAGTACTCCAGGTGGGGTCTCACAAGAGCAGAGTAGAGGGGCAGAATCACCTCCCTTGACCTGCTGGTCATGCTGGTTTTGATGCAGCCCAGGATGTGGTTGGCTTTCTGGGCTGCAAGCATGCATCACCAGCTCCTCTTGAGCTTGCTGTCCACCAACACCCCCAAGTCCTTCTCCTCAGGGCTGCTCTCGATCCATTCTGTAGTAGCCCAGCCTGTAGTTGTGCTTGGGATTGCCTTGACCCACATGCAGGACCTTGCACTTGGCCTTGTTGAACTTCATG
>VXBL01001358.1:471766-490372 GCA_013400195.1 Aramus guarauna
GAAGTTCAACAAGGCCAAGTGCAAGGTCCTCCACGTGGCTCGGCGCAATCCCAAGCACCGCTATAGGCTGGGCGGGGAATGGATTGAGAGCAGCCCTGAGGAGAAGGACTTGGGGGTATTGGTGGATGAAAGGCTCAATATGAGTCGGCAGTGTGCACTTGCAGCCCAGAAAGCCAACCGTGCCCTGGGCTATATCAAAAAAAGTGTGACCAGCAGGTCGAGGGAGGTGATTCTGCCCCTCTACTCTGCTCTTGTGAGACCCCACCTGGAGTACTGCATCCAGCTCTGGGGGCCCTCACTGCAAGAAAGACATGGAGCTGTTGGAAAGAGTCCAGAGGAGGGCCACAAAGTTGATCAGAGGGCTGGAGCACCTCTCCTATGAGGACAGGCTGAGACAGTTGGGATTGTTCAGCCTGGAGAAGAGGAGAGTCCAGGGAGATCTAATTTTGGCCTTTCCTGAAGGGGCCTACAGGACAGATGGAAAGCAACTGTTTATCAGGGACTGTAGTGACAGGACAAAGGGTAATGGGTTTAAACTGAAGGAAGGTAGAATTAGATTAGATATAAGGAAAAAATTCTTCCCTGTGAGGGTGGTGAGGCACTGGAACAGGTTGCCCAGAGAAGCTGTGGATGCCCCCTCCCTGGAAGTGTTCAAGGCCAAGTTGGATGGGGCTTTGGGCAGCCTGGGCTAGTGGAGGGTGTCCCTGCCCATGGTAGGGGGGTTGGAACAAGATGATCTTTGAGGTCCCTTCCAACCCAAACCATTCTATGATTCTATGATTTTATGAAACCTGAGGAGGACTGCTGCAGGCAACACTACAGAAAGAGAAGAAATGCAGCAATCTATCACAAAGATAGTGCACAAGGCTCTGTTTTAACAGTAAAACACAAAGGAACAAACCTAAGCTTGGGTGTATAAGTTTTATTTTGGTGTTCTCCAGCTTCTGAGTGCTTTTCTTGAAACCCTTTTAATGTTTGTGTATGCAACGAGTGTATGCATTGTATGAATATACCCATCCCATGAAAAGAAAAATGATGTGTGGATTCTTGAATATTTTTCAGTGCGGCGATGCCAAGCCTGATAAATCTTTTACAAAGGCAACAAAGAAAAATCATGTCTAATACGGCCCATAGAAAATGTAAAATTTAATTATGTTAAGGGAAACTTGTAGTTAAAGTTGAAAAGCACTTATATAAATGCTAAATGCTTATAAATGCTAAATCTAAAATATAAATATTTGCAAACTTAAATATCTCCTGTCTGTTTATACACAGAATATATAACATATGTTCTCTGGATGTTGTTAGTATCTAAAAGTGTTTACAGTAACTGATAAAAAATATTTCCAGTTTCTGTTGGTACTGTAGAATATTTATATTAATTCTGAGTCCTTATTTTGAAACAAATTTCCACATCTAACGTGCATTGGAGAAAACCTGAAAATCTGACCACCTACTTATTTTTCCAATATGACAGTGGAAATAAGTATTTTTGTTGCACACAGGAACAAGAAAGAATTTGTTAAGACTGTGGAGTCAAGAAATACCAAATTAAAAGATTTAAATTCAAGTTAAAGACAGCTACTTTATTCGTCTACTTTATCACACAGTTTTCACTTTTATGATTACCTATCTTTTCATGAAAAGACACGGACAGCTTTAGCCAACTAGTGCTATGAATATCTGTTTGGCATACTGCTTTACATCAATTCATGATGTAGTCACACTTTATTCATTGAATGTCTTTCAAGCTTTTTTCTCAATTCGGAATTAGAGATTTCCTCACAGACATCTTTGTAGTGTTTCACAAACCTCAGTCAACTTATTTTCACAGGAACCCTTCTGCAGGATCTATGAAGTGAGATAAAGAAAGTTTAAAGAGTAAAACTGTTCGCTAACTAGTTTGCAATTTGCAACTGTGATTAAATCAGCACATCAGAAAAATCATATAGTAAATTCTCATGTGAAAGCCTTGCTCAGCCTCCAGCAGCTCCCAGATGCAGTGTATGCACTGCAGATGCTGTTTTAAAGGTTTCAACTGCTAGCCCAAGCAGCAGGTAAGATTTATCAAAAGATTATGACAAGGTCAGCTTGGAGGATTTTTCTTGTAGGACATCTCAAACTATGTCTATGACAGACCTCAGTCTCTTGACAAATTTCAGACCCTGAAATCTATCTCTGAAACATGCGAGCATTAAAGCTCTTCAGCAGAAAGGATTATGTAATCATGTCTTTAATATTCATCTTCCCTTAATCTTGTTCCTGACAAATAGCTTGAACTGTCAAGTGGCCTTATTTACTGGCAATGCTGAAAACTGTACCTATCATGACAGTATGTATTACCTGGAATGTATCTTGTCAAAATTTTGCTGGCACTCACCATGCATGTTGTGCATGTGCACGCCTTACATCGTATGTGGTTGTTTAACAGAAGTCTGTGAGCTCAAGCAAATTACATTTGGACTCTTCACTGACTTCAGCTGGTATGATACAAGACCTCAGCATGTTATTCATATTCTTCTTCAGTCTCATGTTAATACTTCTTCCCATTTTCACACAATAAAGACAGAAAAATATCTTCTTTACATACATTTTGGCTAGTCAAGTCACACTGCTTGTGCCAAGAGTTGGTGGATCTACAAGCAAACATTTTGCTCAGAGGTCAGAGTAAATGTCCACATCAAACCCCAAAACTGTTCTTCCAAAAAGCTCTTACAAATAAATATTCGGTCATCTGTTTCCTGAGATCATGGATTGATCTTTGCCTATGGAAATGCACATGCCTTTAAGACAGGGAATTTATGAAACAGATTACATTACCCACAGCTTTAACCACCACTAAAAATCTAGTTGAAAAAGAAATAACCTACATGCTATATTCAGAATAGTAGCACAAAGTTTGATATATTTCCACCTAGCAGGTAAGTTACTCCTTATTTAAAAAACTAAAAATAAATAATAATTATACTTCACAGGTTTCTTTTTCTGAGGCATTCTGGGACCTTAATAAATGAATTCAGTGGCTATAATCTATAGCCGTCTGAGCTCAAAAGTGAATGCAGGAAAGACAATGAGAAACAAAATATCCTGAAGCATTAACACTCCTGAGACAATTTAAGGAGAACCTTGAGTTTTCAATTTATGTTCATGAGCCCCAGCACTGTCAGACTTGCTGTGATTATTTACTTCAAATCAATGTTTGTAACTCTTTTCACAACCAATGCATAAAATGCAGAAAAGAGGTTGTAGGTTGGAAAGTGCAATAGATGAATATATTAAATAGAAGGATGATTTTAAAAAAAAAAAAGACACTACATGCATCACGGACATTAGGAAATTTAGGAAAAAATACCCTTTTCCCTATTCTCTTTAACATTGTTTATTAAATAAGAGGGGGCTTAACCCTCTTAAACTTTATTAAGGATAAGTAGGCACAGGCCATCTGGAGAAAGGGGCTGGGGACAAAACAAATGAGTTAGTGTTTAATTTGGCAACTGGTGGACTGAAGGAACAGAATGTGAATGGACAAAGAATAAGGTTCAAAATAGCAGATATCTACAAAGGGAAAATATCTGGTGGACAATAAATTTGAGAGGGAAGGGGGAGACATGGGAGGAAGCAGGAAAAAGAGAAAAATCTATAACTCCTCACTGATTGTTCCTCTTGTTTATAGAACTCTGCAGTTCCTTTCCTCCTATTATCTTGTACAGTTAGGGCAGCTCATACCTCATGGACAAACCGATGTGTGTTGATTTTCTTAAAAATAGCAGCAGGCTTTTTACTCCAGCCAGGATAATAGTAATGATGGCCAAGACCACATCTTGAGAGGCCTTTCTTTCCATTACTGATTCATTAGGCAAAGCACTAATTGAAACTACTGCTAATAAATCACTGCTGCCTATCAAAGCTGAAATAGCAACCTGAAGAAAAGAAGAAAACAGCATGTGATCAACTTTAAACATAGTGCTAAACCCCTTTTGCTTCTTATTATTTTGAGTAGCACTAGGATATTGCTAATCCTATAATATTCTCCCTAATAAGAAATGTGTGAGAAAAGGTTTCTTCTCTCATCCTCTCCCTCTAGAGCATCTATAGAGGAAGATTTTAATCCTTCTCCCAATAAATCTCCAACACTTGTTGATTTTCAGTTGTCCTTAATAAATCACTCAGATTTTCATGTGCTGACTTCATCTGAGGTGGTTAGCACTTATTGTGAATTGCTAGAATTTCCTATTGTAAATTCATTTCAGAAATATTAATTTAATGCTTCAGCTATTTCATTATTTTTTCTGGCTTAGTTCCCAATCATTTTCTTAGCAACCCATTACAACAAACACAGAGGCTCATGCTTAGCATATTTATTTTCTGTCTATTTCAGGTACCACTGATGTTCTGCCAGTTGGAACCTATGAATTCTTTAATGGTGGTTAATGTAGGGAGTAACCATCTGATAGTTGTTATGCTGATGTTTCCACATTTTTTATTAGTATCTTTAAAATAATAGATGATGTTTGCATATAACTCTAATTCCCTGCTATTTGATCAACAGCATTTATTTATTTTACCAAGCCCAAAGCATCCACATAGACAATGTACCATTTTAAAGAACTTCAAAGTGGGCAAAATCAGGAAACAAATAAATAAACAAATCCATTGACTATAAAAAATTACACAGAAAGCTAGCAACACAGCAGGAAATAGAAGCCTTTTCTTTCTGAACCTATTCCCATATATTAAATATAAAATTATTCTGAGTCACTGGAGCAAGTCTGCAGTGCAAGTTGCCTGAAGACAGTTTTTGAGAATACTTTGCAAATAACATTTGACTTCTTAGACGAGACCTTCCTCTTTCTGGGTGGTCAAACAATTTTCATTTATAATGTACCTTTAAAATTTGGTTTCTTAGAAACAATACAGTTTATTTTCATTTTTGTTAAGAAAACCAGAGTTACTTTCTAGGATTAGACTTGGTGTTAATCAAGACATAGTACAGGAAGCTTTAGTATGGTCTGTATGGTCTAAAATTAGTTTTTATGAGTAGCTGTGGAACAATCCATTCAATTACACAAGTTTGCTTTTATAGATATTAACTGGAGTTAGATTATTCCCTAAAGAATAAATCATCATATGTTTTTCAAGACAGTTGGGTGTTTCTAAATCCTACTGTTTAATACAAATATACTCATAGAAATGAGAAATATTTTTTCAATCATATCTCAGTAATATCTGCTAGGAAAGTGTGAGCACAAAGCTCACTGTGCAGTATAGGAAACCATTTCCAGTTTTTAAACTCATTTTGAATTGATCTGTAGTTAAGAGAGTAAATATATCCAGTCCAAGAGCTCTTAAAAAAATTAAACTGCCACAAGATAAGGACTATGATCCTTCCATGAAGCTCTAGAGGGAGTCAGGCTGGCACTGTCACAGTCAACAAATTTTCAAATGGTCTAGATTTTGAAGTAAAAGGTTAAAAAAGGTTAAACACATGTCTACGGATTATGGGTAACAAAGAGAATGATTAATAATAAATAATTACAAAAAACCCTTACAAGAGCAAGTGATCGGGAAAAATTGGCCTGACATTCACTATAGACAGTTGTCCATAAAATGGAAAGAAATCAGCAGGCTGCTGTGTAAATCCATGGTGTATTTGTGTCTTGGCTAGTGTTTATACTTCTCATCCTTTCAACTCAACAAGGCTATGATGAAACTTCAGAAGGTGAAAAAAGGGATGAGCAAAGATATGAGAGTATTTCCAGATAACAGATGAACAAATAGACTGTGGTCTCCAGACTGGAAATAAGTCTATAAAATCATTATTTAGAAAAAGGTTGACTATTCATTATCCCTTCCCAACCAAAAGATTTGGGAAAGGTGTTAGGGGAGAGGTGTCATAGAAATTAAATTAGCAAAGGGTAAGTACAAAACAAAGAGCTGGAATATTTTTCCCGCAATGCACAGTTTATCTGTGATAAATGCTGAATTTACACAGGTTCAGCAAGGAGCTGGCTAAGTTTGTGGAAGGACAATCCATCAGGTGCAATGCCATATAAAGATGCCATCTGTCAGTCAAGAAGTCTCTGGGTCACAGAAATCTCTGAAAGTTAGGACAATATTCTGGAAAAACATCATTTTATGCTTGTTCTATGCTCGTGTTCTTCACAGGTACCCACTATGCCCCATTGTCAGAGACAGATGCTGGGCTGGGCAGACTCTTGACCACTCTCAATGCTATTCTTTGCTAGATAGTTCAATATTCGGTGAAGTTCAAGTATGTCCCCATTTCTTTCCTTGCTTTCAGTAATTGCCCTGCTTATCAACTGGACATTATTTCTTTTAATGGGCTTTGCTATAATTCATATATTGCTGTCTTACTGCATTTTACACCATTCAGAAAGGGTAATTGGATCTCAGAGCAGTCATATATTTATATTTACTCTATGACTTAAATCAAATGTCACCGAACAGCCTAGAGGGATGTCAGTGAAAATGAGAATCCCATCCTCTGATACCAGCCACAAGCATACTAAATATGATACACTTTTACATAATTTATTATTTAACTAATATTTTGTTCAGCCTTTTAGAGAAAATTTCACTGCAAAAATAAATTCCACCCTCTCTTCAAATTCACTCATTTTTTATGGGATCCTATACACTATTTTTGTCAAGGGTGTAGTCACTGTAACTTGTGCCCTTCTGATGTGCAGATTACGTTGATAACTATACTGGAAGTCAATGAAAAATATACTTCATTACCTTGAAATGATGTGAAGTACCTGGGTAATTTTCATTTTAGCAGATTGTCTGCTAATGTGAGAAACAGCAGTAAGAGGCCAGAAAAACATGTTTATCACTGTTATTTCTATGGTCATTGAACATTAGACTAAACTCACATACAGCCCTGTGCAAACAAACAGCTTTATCTTCTTTTTACAATTTGCTTTGTCATATGAGCTCTCACTGAGCTCTTCTTTCCTGTGCAAATGAAGTAACAAGGTTTTCTAAGGGAGGAAAGCCAGCTTATTTGAAGGAAATCCTCAGGAAAACAGTATACCATAAAAAATTTCCTGGAAGCAGAATTAATTTAGCCTTAAGTTTGATTGCCTAAAAGCATGATCAAAATGATTTTGTACTCCCTGTGCACTACTCACCTTTTTTTGACACAAGTAATGTAAGAGAAAGAAAATCTCATTTGAGCCTTGTTGATGTATCACTTCTGAAGCCAGCAAGGTGTTCCTCACACCAGAGTGTTCCAGAGTATTCGTTGTGTGGTGGGACATTGTCTCATTTTTATACTCTTACACAGTGTTTTAATAGAATAGAAAAGACAAGGAAACCTTAAATCATGTGAGTGAGAAAAAAAAAACCAAAACAAACCAACAAACCAATCCCCTCCAAACACATTTAAAAAATGTGTTTTAGCAGAACCTGATTTTACATTCTCTAGGGCTTATTACAGCAGTTCTTGTACACCCAGTGACTGCACTGATATTGCTCCAATGTGAGAAACATTGAGGGCTATAAAATATTTTGTGAATATTTTTAACCAGGGATCAATGTTAAGCTGATTAGCATAAATGTTTCTTTAATTGAAACAGAATTCTGGTTATTATGGAGTAAATTCCTCTTACAAAGAAAAAGTCTCCACACTGAGAGTGAGACAGTCCACATCCAATTTCAGACAAATTGTCTGAAGGAGTGTCTTTCAGGCTCATCTGTTTGGTTTTGGTTTGGTTCTGTTTTGATCCAAACTTTTTGCAGGGTTTTGGTTTTGGTGGGGGTTTTTTTAGTATAAAAGGAAGTGGAGGTTATGCTTGTTCTTGGGAGATCTAGTGATCTATGGCTAGTCACTGTTGGAGCAGCCTCAAGGTTTCTCAACAGTACTGCAAAATTCATCCCCGCTGCAGGAGACTTCACCAATCCAGGAGGCCCAAGCATCAACGGGGCTGGAAGTCTTGGTGGAAGGTTTTGGGGCAATGGAGAGAGCTCTTCTCCTGTTCCACACGCTTCCTCTGCTACCACTGAATCTACCAGGAGGGGTGGGAGCCAGCCTTCGTTTGAGTGGGTGCTGTGATTCATTTCCATTATCCTCTTGATATCATATTTCAGACTTAAAAAAATAAAAATCTAGGTGAGGGATACAACCAGGATACGAGTAAATGGGATTAACCTCACATCCTCCATGGGAGAGATACTGCTTCTTTCTCACTTACCAGGTTATCTCAAGGACTAAGCACAGGTAAAAGCCATGTTTGACCATCTCTACCAGCTCCCTGTAATTCAGCCTTGTTCACTTGGGTTGCACTCACCAGGTTGCCAATTTCTCTGACTCAAGATAAAACAGGCCCACCAGTAATTCAGGCCGATCTCACAAAGGAAGATGGGGATTGGGATTGAGACCTTGAATTCCTCACAGGACTTAATATTCATAATGAGAAGTTTGACCTGTTCTGGCAGCCAATTATACAAAACAATATATGTGGTTTAACACATTATTATCAGAGAGAAAGAAATCAAAGCCAAAGTATGATCTCATTCTTCCATATAGTGTATTAACCTATTAAAAGATTTAGAGTACTCCATCACAGAAGTGAATTAATAATTAAATGGAACATGTCTGGTGCTTTATCACATTTTATGTCCACACTTTTGTAAGAGGGGCATTAGTTTATTTTAAGAAAAAAAGCAGCTTAACACTGATTAGGAGCTTTAAAATGAAAAACAAAGCCTCCATAGAATGCAATCCCGGTTCCAATATAATAATTCCTTCCACAGCGCATTTTCAGATGATGTGTTTATTTTTAAACATAGATAATGATACATCCCTCATAGTGTACAGACTTTCTGCTTAACTGTCTATTATTACAACTTGAATATTAGTTACTTTAATACAAATAGCTAAATACATTGACAAAGACAAATGAAGCCCTAAAAAGAGATTGCTGAACACCTGCTATTGTGAGTTTTTCATCTGTGACTATACTCACATTGTGTCAATACAAACTTTCAGGCACAACATATTCCCTTGTGATAGTGTCTTTTCATCTGCACAATAATTGAATTCATAATTAAATATAAGGATTATTTTCATTTTGATTGTCTAGTTCTTCAAATTGTTCATAAAACAGTAGGTTAAGAATGACCAAACCTGATGTTGATGTTGACTATCATTTTGATTGATACCATATGCTGGGGTTTTACACATCTTTTTTCTTTTATATGTGTTCTTAGTGTTATGACATATAACCTAAATGAAAGAGAAAGCTTTTCTGAATCTTGAAAAGATAAATTGTTATGAGTTCCAACCTACTACGACATGAGCAACAAGAAGATAGCACATCCCAATGGTACAGGACACAATCATCATGGGGAAACCTAACCTGAAACAACAATAAAATAAAGGAAAAATTAATAAGAATACGATAATTTCTTCTCCAAGCAATTTATGAAAGGGAAATTTAAGGTATCCTACACATTCCAAGTCTCAAATATGCTTGTTAGCAGTGCCAAAAGCATAGATGTACTGAGAGTATGACAATGTCTACGAGTCTAATATTCAAGCTCACATTTCTACTTCCAGGTTATTTAAGAGACAGGAGGTCAAAATTAGCATAATTTCATTGGTTTCAGGACTTCCAATTTACTCTGTGTCAGAATCTAGCATGCCTCGTTGTTTTATTTGTGGGTTTGGGGTTTTTTCCCCAGAAAACATGCAATTACACAGGTAAAATAACAATTCCTACAAATTATGCAGCATTAGAATAGATTATCCAGTGTGTATGACTTCAGGTTAGGTGTGTAACCCTAATATGACATTTTATAACTTAATCTATGGCTGGAACTCATTAAATTGTTTCCCTCTTTATCTGTAGTCACAGACAGCTAGTATTCCTCTTCTGTCACTCTCACCAGGTTTAACTAGAATATTAATGGACTGTTGGACATAAACCCCAGGCAGCTGTAAAAGTGCTAAAACTGCTGCTCTATCAAAACAGCTATTTCTTTTTCACCACAGAATAAGCTTTTCAGACCCAGATTCTATAACTTTTACAGACTAACAAACATAGGCAGCAGGGACAGACAACTGGAAACAATGTTGTAGAGTTGGCCAAGTCCAACTGCGCTAGATTTGTAGGTTTTCCATATGTGTGAAAAGAATGGAGTTTTCTGAAATTTAGCAATATTGTATGATACTGAGGGACTGTGAAGAACCACCACTGTGATCACACTTTTTTATGTTACTACAATCACAGGGAGAACTAAGATGAGAAATGATCATGCCACAAATGACCCTCCTTACACTCTTTTGTCGAGTTCAGCCAAGAATTTCTGTAAACCTCATCAAAGCATGGCAATGCTCTCTGAAGTACAGCATTCCATTTATTCTCTTCCTTGAAGTCAGACCTCCTTATTACATGTGGGTATATTAGTTGTGCCTTATTGTCTTGCTTGTTAGGAGCCCTTATGAAGGTTCTTTGATCCCGTTCCCCTCTGCAATTGCTGATCAGAGCACTAACGAAGAGATGTCCATTTCATAGGTGACAGGAGGACACCATTCTCTGAGCTTGGATGGATGAATAGCTCCTTTCTTTAGAAAGCTACAGCTATAAGGGACCTCTTGGGGCATTAAGTCTGGCCCCCACCCATACTTCAGGGTATGAAACCACTTGCATAAAATGAAAGTTAAACTTCTCAGTGGCTCACTGCAGTCTGTGCTTTCTACCTGCAGCTGTGACATTACTCTAAACCTTGAGATCCTCATGAGTCATGTTTCTTTCATTGCTCTTTTGCCGAAAAGCTGACTGAAGGAGGCATAGATGTGATCAGCAGATCAGAGGTGCTTTCACCTTTAATAACCATTGGTTCAAGTTACTGACAAGGGAATTTTACCAGGAATGAGGGTCACTGCAAACACAAAAATAATCAGCCCTGATGTATAAAGTTTGTGGAAATAAGTAAAACCCAAACACTAAATAAAATGTTAGAATTATTTAGTGAGAACAAGTTTGTTCATAATGCCTCCTTCATGGCTGCTCTTGACTCACTGTCAAAATGAGCCCATTTCACACATCAGTGGAAACAGAAACAAACCAAGAACAAAAGGAAACCCTTGCAAGGCTGGAAATATAAAAGAGGCAAGACTGTCAGAGCTGATAGACCATCTCGTTTCTGTCTCCTTGACATCCTCCTGAAGAAGCTGGCATGTCCCTGTGTCCATGACCCAATATTGCCTGCAAGATCTGCCCCAGCAGGACAGTTTCCATTCCTGGCTCCAGAGGCTTTCTCCTCCATCCCTCTGGGATTTAGGACCTGCTGTGCTGGCTTCTTCTGCCATTTTGGTAACAGGCACTATTATTGCTATTCTGGCTTCAAAGGCACTAATGTTAAGCTGGTATTTGGACTTGGGAAAAGAGAAAGGGAGAGGAGGAGAGAGAAGGGCCTGCTGTGTCCAAGTGATGGAAGGTATGAAGAACTTTTAGAAGAGGTCATAGGATTGTCATAGGCTTCAAATATTTCCTGAAAATTCTGAAATGCATTTGGAAAATTTTTCTTTTTCTGTTCATATGAACACGCATAAGTATACTGCATATGAGTGCTATTTCTTTTTCAGACTGACTGGTCAGATCCTTGCTTTTGACTGACTCATTACTTGAAAGAGCTGAATCGTTATTCAGTCACTAAACTATGATCAAGCTGATAACATTGTAAAATAGCAGAGCTAAAGCATCTCTTGGAATTATTTAAAAAAAACCCAATAAATAAATAAATAAATTTGATAGCTAGCCAACTGCTTCTCAGACCCTTGCTTTCCTTCTCTCAGCAAATCTGTTCTCTGTCCTTCCCTAATCTCACTTAGATAAAAGTGTCCAGATAGGGAAAAAAGCAAAACTGGCAATGGCTTTAGGAGTAAAATAGCATGGCTAAAAAATCCTCCTACATCCTTCAGCATATCTAATGAATGCTCCCTGCAGCTGTATCCACGTGACAGTCTGCTGAACCAGAGATTGCTACAACTTTCATAAGAAAGCCGGCTGTTGTTTGACAGAAAACAGAATTTTATTGACCTCGCAGTTAGCAAACAATGAGCTGATAATGGGAGGCGTGGGGACAGCGCAGGTCTGAATCTGTACTAATGCACCCTAACAAGCCTCCCTGGAGAAGGCACAGCAGCTCAGCAGTGAATGGCAACGTGTCGCCTGTGTGAGGACTGGCAGGGGGAGGGAAGGATCCAAACAGATTCAATGGCTACTCAACCATTGAAATGAGAACAGGAAAGATAGCTCCAGCTTGGAGGAGGCCTGTGAGAGAAAATGGATGAATTACACAGGGCCACATACAAACATGCAGGAATTGTAATAATACCCCTACTATCACAGTGCCAGTCAAATGTATAGCTGGGACCAGACACAGCCAGTCTGGGGAGGAACCTCATTTCATTTAGCGTGGCTGCTTGCATAAGGCACAACTACAAAGCTGTCATTCCCATTGCATGCACAATTACCCCTCAACTCGAGGCCTGAATTTCAGGCTCGCTGGCCTGAGCACTAATGTAATTGGATCAAATTCAATGTGGAATATGTGTACCAGAGGGAGAGGAGATAAAGCTCAGTCAATAAGTATTAGTTACTGCAGAGTTAATCGATTACTTGAGTTGGTTCAGTGCCCTATTTTGCTATTACACTACCCATTGCAGTCCCCCAAAGGAAGCTGCTGCCCCAGGCCACATACAACATAATGTTTATGTATCTACAATTTTTTTAGTTATATCAAATATAAGAACGCATTTTAAACAATATGAAAATTACTTCCAGCTACTCTCATTTTCAGCATACTCCTTAGAGTCAAAAAATAGCATGTCATTCAGTTGCTCCTGCCCAGGAAAAAGGATAGGCAGAGTTTAGAAGTTATAAAAACCTTTCTTGCACTAAAACTTCAGATCTGTAAAAAACACTAATTAGCATCCTTTGCATAAAAATACATTTTTACACAATTTTAGAATAGCAGCGCATCTGACATGACATTTTTATACACAAACTAAGGGAACAGGGCAGATGGGTCCTGCACTGGGCAGCCTTTTCTTCCCTCTCCCTCTCTGCAGACAGGGAGATGCACACGTCCTGCACGGTATGAAAGCTTCGTTCCAACTCTCCACAGCCAGCTCAGGGAGCTTTCACCCCCGCAGAGAGGAAGCGGGGTCAGACGCAAGGAAAGGATGGATGACAGGATCTGGCATTCACCCTACTCTTCCCTCCTCCTCTTCATACTAGAAGCTTACACGTAAAACTGTGATCTAAATGAAATCACACAGCTTAAATATACACAAAAGCAGATGTTAGTTCAGTGCGAGATAATGAGAGCATTTCAAGCAAGAGCCCCAGGGATTTGTCTTGGACAAAGTTTTACTTATTAATAACTTCAGCGATTCAGTAGTGAAAAGCTTGCAAATCACCCATCACAGGAGAGATGTCAGACTCTGTGGAGAACAAAATTCAGCATGTTCTTAACAAATTCAAATCAGAATGTGAAATGCACAAGATGAAACTGTGAAGGTAAATGTGAAGTATGTATTAGAAGTCAAACTTGGGCACAAAAACAGTAAGGAAAGTGAAGCTTTTCCCTGGTAATGACCTAGTTATTTCTGTTCCTTCCTTGCTGCAAGATTTCTGGTCCTGTATTTACTTAGAAGAAAAGGAAACTGGTGAATGATTATTCTGGGAATAAATCCCATTTTTGTGAGTATCTATGGATGTAAATATTACAGTTTCCGTAAGATATAAGTTTATCCAATATTATTTGCTAAACAATAATAACAAAGCCTTTGGGGTCTGAATTGCATTTTCCTGGACAGATTGATCTCCTACAGTACCTTGCAGCTCTATTTTGTGATGTTTCAAGAGCCAGCAGGACCCGGGATGTACAAGACCCAGGTCCAATGCCCCATTCTGCCTGATTTGGGACATGACATATGAAACATTCTTACCCATGAAAATCACACCTACAGGCATTGCCTTCCTGGACAGCTCATAACTTACATAGCCTGTGCATCCTCAGGGAGATCTGTGAAAGAACCATGCCTCCAAGGAAACGGGGAACCTTCAGTAGTTCCTCAGTGGAAAAGCAACAGCAGAAATCTCCCAAGACCATACCACTGGCAGTGAAAGAAGCCTGGTGGTAGCCAGGGGTAAGAGTTAAAAAAGAGTTAAAACTAACTTCTACTCCCAGTTGTATTGGAAATTCAATGTACAATTTATACTTGACTGGTGGAGTTTGCATTAGACTTAACATTTTGCTTCTTACATCATATCAGTTTCATACTGCATGTTCTGTAGAAGGTATAACCTCAGATTTGCAGAAAACGACCTGGGGGTCCTGGTGGACACCAAGTTGAACATGAGCCACCAATGTGCTCTTGCAGCAAAGAAGGCTAATGGTATCCTGAACAGCATTAGGCAAAGTATTGCCAGCAGATCAAGGGAGGTGATCCTTCTCCTCTGGTGAGACCACACCTGGAGTGCTAGGTCCAGTGCTGAGTTCCCCAGAACGAGACATGGATACAGTGGACCCAGTTCAATGAAGGGCCATGGAGATGATTAAGGGACTGGAGCAGCTGTCCTACAAGGGAAGACTGAGACAGCTGGGACAGTTCAGCCTGGAGAAGAGAAGGCTCAGGGGGAAAAGTGATGAATGTGTATAAACACTTGAAGGGATGGTGTAAAGAAGACAGAGCCAGGCTCTTCTCAGTGGTGTCCAGTGACAGGACCAGAGGCAATGGGCACAAACCGAAACACAGGAGATTCCCTCTGAACATGAGGAAGCACTTTTTCATTATGAGGGTGACTGAATATTGCAATAGGTTGCCTACGGAGGCTGTGGAGTCTCCATCCTTGGAGATATTCAAAGGTCATCTGTACATAATCTTGGACAAATGATTGTAGGTGGCCCTGCTTGAGGGGGACTGCCAGAGGTCCCTTCCAGCCTCAATCATTCTGTGATTCTCACACACCTAGTGAGATTCTCATGCACCTACTTGTTCCTCTGTTATTCAACACAGGATAAGAAAGCATTATCTGCACACCTGAAGATTTGCATGTCATGAAAAAATGTTTAACAAAGGACAGATGACAGAAAATTCTTCTCATTCTTGGACATCTGTTATCATATGCAATGCTTTACTGTAGAAGTTTGATATTTACAAGATCATTTTTAAAAGAACATCTAAATGCCTATGAAAGCAGCCGCAAAAAAGAGACTCAGGTGTGGGTATACTTAGAAGATACATAAAGTTATTTCTGAATGACATGAAAGTTACATCTTTTAATGAGGTTTCATAATTCAATATGCAAAGTAACGAATATATATTTCTTGGGGGAAAAAAAAGGGGGGGTATAACCACAATATTCATGGCTCTCAATGAAAAGAATATATCAAACTTCATGAACTGAAATCAAGAAAGGTAGGGGGTTTTAATGGAAGATAGGACAATTTTACCTTGATGAAGAAAAGAATTCAACTAGTTAATGAAATTTATATAGGTCTACACAAGGTATAGTCGTATGCAGTACAGTTCATAGAATCATAGAAGGGTTTGGGTCAGAAACGACCTCAAAAAGTCATCTAGTTCCAACCTCTCTGCCATGGGCAGGGACACCCTCCACTAGACCAGACTGCCCAAAGCCCCATCCAACCTGGCCTTGAACACTGCCAGGGAGGGGGCATCCACAACCTCTCTGGGCAACCTGTTCCAGTGCCTCACCACCATCATGAAGAAGAATGTCTTCCTAACATCTGATCTAAATCTACCCTCTTTCAGTTTAAACCCATTACCCCTTGTCCTATCAATACACTCCCTGATAAACAGTCCCTCTCCAGCTTTCCTGTAGGCCCCCTTCAGGTACTGGAAGGCCGCAATTAGGTCTCCCTGGAGCCTTCTCTTCTCCAGGCTGAACAACCCCAACTCTCTCAGTCTGTCTTCATAAGAGATGTGCTCCAGCCCTCTGATCATCTTCATGGACCTCCTCTGGACATGCTCCAATAAGTCTTTCTTTTACTGGGGACCCCAGAGCTGGATGCAGTACTCCAGGTGGGGTCTCACAAGAGCAGAGTAGAGGGGCAGAATCACCTCCCTCGACCTCCTGGTCACACTGCTTTTGATGCAGCCCAGGACGTGGTTGGCTTTCTGGGCTGCAAGCATGCATCACCAGCTCCTGTTGAGCTTGCTGTCCACCAACACCCCCAATTCCTTCTCCTCAGGGTTGCTCTCAATCCATTCTCCACTCAGCCTGTAGTTGTGCTTGGTAATGTCCCAACCCATATGCAGGACCTTGCACTTGGCCTTGTTGAACTTCATACAGCTCACACGGGTCCACCTCTCAAGCCTGTCAAGGTCCCTCTGGATGGCATCCCTTCCCTCCAGCATGTTGACCGCACCACACAGATTGGTGTCATCGGCAAACTTGCACTCGATCCCACTGTCCATGTTGCAGACAAAGATGTTAAGCAGTGATGGTCCAAATACCGACCTCTGAGGAACGTCACTTGTCACTGTTCTCCACCTGGACACTGAGCCATTGACCACAACTCTTTGAGTGCAACCATCCAGCCAATTCCTTATCCACTGAGTGGTCCATCCATTGAATCCATGTCTCTCCAATTTAGAGACAAGGATGTCAGGCAAGACAGTGTCAAATGCTTTCCACAAGTCCAGGTAGATGACATCTGTCACTCTTTCATTGTCCATCAATGCTGTAACTCCATCATAGAATGCCACTAAATTTGTCAGGCATGATTTGCCCTTAGTGAAGCCATGTTGGCTGTCACCAATCACCTCCTTGTTTTGCCTTAGCAAAGATTTCAGGAGGATCTGCTCCATGACCTTGCTGGGCACAGAAGTGAGACTGACCAGTCTTTAGTTCCCCGGGTCTTCCTTTTTTCCGTTTTTAAAAATGAGGGTTATGTTTCCCCTTATCCAGTCGTTTGGAACTTCACGAGACTGTCACAACTTCTCAAATATGATGGAAAGTGGCTCAGCAAATTCATCTGCTAGTTCCCTCAGGACTCACAGATGCATCTCATCAGGTCTCATGGACTTGTGCACCTTGGTGTTCTTTAGGTTCCTTAGATGGTCTTGAACATGATCTCTCCTACAGTGGGCAGTTCTTCATTCTCCCAGTCCCTGCTTTTGCCTTCTATGAATTGGGTGGTGTGGCTAGAACCCTTGCTGTTGAAGACTGAGGCAAAAACTTCATTGAGTACCTGAGCTTTTCCAGAGACCAGGTAATCAGGTCTCCTGTTTCCTTCTGGAGAGGGCTCAAATTTTCCCTAGTCTTCTTTTTATTGCTGACATACCTTTAGAAGCTTTTCTTGTTGTCCTTGACATCCCTGGCTAGATTTAAGTCTATCCAGGCTGTAACTTTCCTAACCTGATCCCTGGCTCCTTGGACAGTTTTTATGTATTCCTCCCAGGCTACCTGTCCTTGCTTCCACCCTCTGTAGGCTTTCTTCTCCTGTTTGAGCTTGTCCAGGAGTTCCTTGTTCATCCACGCAGGCCTTGTGGCATTTTTGCCTGACTTCCTCTTTGTTGGGATGCAAGACTCCTGAGCTTGGAGGAGGTGATCCTTGAATATTAGCCAGCTGTCTTGGGCCCCTCTTCCCTCTAGGGCTTTGTCCCATCGTATTCTATCAAGCAGGTCACTGAACAGACCAAAGTCTGCTCTCCTGAAGTCCAGGGTAGTGAGCTTCCTGTGCCTCCTCCTTGCTGTCCTGAGGATCTTGAACTCCACTGTTTCATGGTCACTGCAGCCAAAGTTGCCCTTGAGCTTCACATTCCCTACCAGCCCCTTTTTGTTGATGAGAACAAGGTCCAGCATGGCACCTCTCTTCCTTGGCTCCTCTATCACTTGGAGAAGGAAATTGTCACAATGCATTCCAGAAACCTCCTGGATTACTTACACCCTGCTGTTCTATCCTTCCAACAGATATCAGGATGATTGAAGTCCCCCATGAAGACCACAGCTTGTGAATATGAGGCTGCTCCTATCTGTCTATAGAGAACCTCATCTGCTCCATCTGGCCTCCATCTGGTGGCCTGTAGCAGAGTCCCAGTATAGTGTCACCTGTCCCTGACATCTCTTTAATCCTGGATCCATAAGCTCTTGGCTGACTTGTCATCCCCAGGCAGAGGTCCGTGCACTCCAGCTGGCCACTGACATGGAGGGTGACACTCTCTCCTTGTCTCCCCTGCCTGTTCTTCCTAAAGAGTCTGTATCCTTCCATTCCAACACTCCAGTCATAGGAGCCATCCCACCATATCTCCATGATTTCAATAAGATCATAGCCCTGCAGGCATGTGCATGTCTCCAGCTCCTCTTGTTTATTCCCCATGCTACGTGTGTTTGCATAGAGGAATTTAGGTTGGGCCACTGATGAAGCTGACTGGCTGTCTGGAGTGGCTGGAGTTCCTCTGTGCTGCACTGCAGGTGCTCTCCTGCTGACCTGTGATCCTTCTCCCAGCTCTGGACATCTATTGCTGGCACTGGCATCAAACTAGCAGAAGTGGGATGGACTGAGGTTCCTTTCCCCTGGCAACTCTAATTTAAAGCCCTC